>VXAY01001361.1:1411830-1518728 GCA_013399855.1 Oxyruncus cristatus | reverse complement strand
AAGGGGGTGAGAGAAACTTAATACAGCAGTCCAGTCAGTATTTTAGTTCAATAAATTCAGCTCAGTGTCTCCACAGACTGTGTTTGCATTGCAGAGTGGGTTTGGATTGTGCAAACTACAATTCTTCTGGGTGAAGCTAGACCAAGATACTAACCCCAGAAATATATCCAATGCTCTGCAGCTGCTAATGGGATGGGTTCAACAGATCAGACTGGAGTCAACTCAAAGGAAAACCCCTGGAATGCATACAGCATCGCTGTTAAATCCTAACACTGTTTTATTCTACAAAGTGGCTTCCTCTGTGCTGCACTGGCGGACTTGCTAATGTGGCTACAGTGATCTATTTCCACTTTACATAATGTTGCCCATCCATCCCTCACACAACCTTTCTAGCAGGTCCCAGTAAGAGGTAGATGACAAGCAAAATTCTTTCAAGGAAGGAATGTTAAGAGTACATTTGAACAATTAAAATTCCCAGCGTGGAAGATGCCCTTAGAATTGCATTACGTAAAGAATCCAGGGAGCAAGTGAGAATAAACTGGATCCCTATGAGAGACAAATCAGCAGTAGGAAACAAGTCTTGACTAAAGGAGCATTTTTAGGTGGCCAAGCCAGGGTTCAGGAACAGATTGAACGGAAAAAGCGCAGATGCATGTAGAAACCAGAAATATCTGTGCTTTCTCTGATGCTTTGGTTTCGGAAAGAATAAAGTTGTTAGAGGAAGAAGACTGTCGTAGAGGGGCACTGCTTCTTCCTCTGCATACAGTTTTTCTCAGCAGCATTAATCATCATGCATAGTTTCTTACATATTTCCTCAATATGTATTAAGAATAACTTACTTGCTGTTGAAGGACATGGAAAAAGTGCCTTCCTAGGATCCTGTGTGGCAGGTAACTTACTCCTCCCTCAAGCATCCAGCACGTTCCACAGAACCCTTTTCTTTTCATCCCAGATGTTGCCATTTCTATCTTCTTTAACTACTGCCTTAAGGTTTGCCTGCCAAAGTTAGGGGAGTAAATAAGAATTCTCTTGGAGGACAGATGAAACAGGGTTGACCTGCTTCTGTTTGTGTGATGCACTTGCATCTTAGCAGGGGGAAAAAGAACTCAGTAGAAAATGAAAAAAAAATTTGAAATCCTCCTTCTTCCCTGAAAGGACATGATGCTGAGTCCTTTCAGTACCTCTTCCATGAGAGGGTCTTTCTAGGATAAATTTACACTTATAGACTTCTCTTTATTTAGATCTAATAACAGATTTCATCAACTGTCCTGTAATACTGAGGATGTCTCTTACATAAAAATAACTTTGAAATGCTCTTTTCTGCTACTCAGACTCAACTAAACATAATAGCTAGATAATGGTAAATGCACTCTTACTTGATGTTAGTGAAACAAAAATTACATTCTAGTTTGGACTATAATAAACAAAACACATCCTCTGCAATCTACAATTCCTTCCCATGACATGAGAATTCATCTTTTTCAGCTGCCATTTATTTATATGACATCTTGTAACCCACCTACTGAAACCACATTTTACACAAATATGGCTGAGAGGATGAACAGTTGCTGTTTGCTCATTAGGAACCTGCACATGATGGCAAACACATATATCAGTTATACTGTTTCTTGAGTAGTTTACTGAATAGGACAGATACGTGACAAAGCTAATATATGGAGTCAACAAAAGACATTTAACAAAATCCTAATTTCAGCAAATAAAAGAAGAAATGGAACAGCCACATGCATAATTTGATCCCTCAAGATGCGTACACAATCTGCATCAGGAATGGTCTTCTTGACACTGGCACTGGCCTCACTCTATCCATTAGTGGATGCAACGTGGGGCTATGTAACAATGTCCTCTACAACAGGAGCAAACAGAGATCAGTCCCTGAGTGGCCTCTTCCAGGTGTTATTCCCAGCATTCCTTGTAATGATGAGAACAGAATTAACCTAGTTTGGTTACTTAGGTGGTTTGAAGAATTCCAACCATAGTGTACAGCTTAAAATTTATTTTTCCTAAATTTTGTTTACATCCCTCTTTTCTCTTATTTTTTTGGTAGCATGAAAGTTTAGGTTCAGCTCTGCAGAGGAAAGCAGTTGCAATCATAGCAGTGTTCAAAATTCAAGATAGCCTTAAAAGTCTGAAGCACAGATTTTAATGTCACTTAGTATTTCCTCTGAATGGATTCTTCCCCTAAATTATGTTTTTCCTCCAACGATTGATCAACAGACACTAAAAGCTTTTGTTATAGAGGCTTCTTATGTGAAATAAATCACAAAAGAGTAAATTGGTATTACAGCACTTCCAAGCAATTCAGTTAAACTTATGAGCCACTAAAAACTTTTTCATGATTTGTTTTCGCAGAGCTTAATTTTAAAAGTTAATAAGAAAGTTAACTCTCAAAGTCACCCCTACACTACCCACACTGTTTCTTCTTTGAAGCTTCTGATATCCAACACTGTACATGTGCTCATGCATTCCCAGCTGTCCTATTCATCTTTTTATATTTCTTATTGACGCTGTAGAGATTTCTGACAGATGCAACAACAACTTCCAATTTCTATTTAAATACAATTCTTTCTCTTAGCTGTTATTCTTTATTGCATGATTAACAGATGTATGATGTTCCAAAAACCCCTCATGGTGTGGAATACACAAAGGTACTTAGCTTTCTTGAATTATCCAGAAAATATAGTCATTGAACAAGTAATTCAAGAAAATGAAAGAATAAAACAATACAAGAATTAAGAATCACAGTAAATTCTGTATTTTGGTCTAATTAGAACCTACTGTTTGCAAGAAATTTGCCTTTGTGATGGCACTTAATGGCTCACGGGGCTTTAGAAGAGTCACTCACAGGTGATTGAGTTTCTGATTGTTCACATAATTTGTCCAAATGCTGGTGGGCTTCTATTGATTTTTTAAAAAAATTTTTACCTCACTTAATGTTACCCTCTTTCAAACGACTTTAAAAAAAAAGAGTGAAATCTTACAAAGAATTGTCATCTTTGTATTGAGGGCAAGAAATATTTTAACTGTGGTCAAGGATTCAAAGAATTCTGTAGTGAAGACAACTTTAAAATCCATACTTGATCTTTGTATAGGTCCTGTGCAGTGCAAACATGTTCCAGGGATCTCTGACGATGGAGTTCCCAAAGTACTACTCCAGTCATCTTATACTTGTGAGGATGAAGTGAGTGTTGCCTCTCAGCTTTTCTAATATTTTGGGTATAGTTCTGAAATTTCTGTTCTTGGGAACTTCTAAATTAATGCATTAAGAAATGTATTCAGTATCATGCTAAATCTGTCTTGCAAAATGAAATTCTGGATGACTGCTTCCAAGCCTGCCTGAAAAGTCTCTTGGAGAACATCCAGATACTACAAAAGCGTTTTCAGGGCTATCAGAGACTGAGGCATTTCTGAAATGATCAGAAAGGCCAAAGGCCCGGAATAAGTGTTTAAGTGCTTCCTGTTTGTGGCACAAGCACTCATCCCACACAGTGGTCTCAGTGTGAACTAAATATAAAACAAGATCTGCCTTTGGGTCTCAGGAGTAGGTACTAGTACAGATTTTCTGATGTCTAAAAAGAGTAAACTAACCTTTATTTTTAAAGTAGAACCATTAATAGAGTACCTTTTCACTGCTCTAACTCACTTGACATATTATAGGAATGTAATGCTCTCATGACTTAAAAGTTACTGAGATGGAGAACCACCAAGCAGATTGGTGAGAAAATTTAGGGTAATTGCCCAATTATTATTTTTTTCTCTAGGGACGCAAGTTAAATATGGAAACAGTTGGTAACACACTATCAAATATTTTACACGTCTCTGTCCCCCCACCCCCAGCAACTGCAATTGGATTATAGTCAAAATTATTTCACTTTAAAGGATGTTTCTGTATGAACTCATGGACCTGACTTGTAGTGTTCAAGTCCTACACGGCTTAAAAAATTTTTGTGCTGCCAAGTATCATCCAGTCTAGAAGCTCTAATACAGAAAGCGTGAGTTATTTCAGCATGTATCCAGTAAAAATAGCCTTGTCTGCTCCTTTTGGTGCTATATACTAGTGATAAAAACAGTAGTATTCCTTTTAGGAGGAACCAGTTTTAAGAGCCCTTTGGTTGCAGCTTGGAGTACTTCTGAAGGGCAGAAGAGATGAATCAGAATTCTCTTCATTCTCATGAATTTAATTGAAATAAACACTTGCTAACCTGGTGACTGGAGTAGGAGCGTGACAGTTTTAATGGTAAAATCAAAATGACTAGTTTGTATTTTTCACTGTCTGAATGTTTATTTATTTTAGTGTTGTAATTGCTTGTGCTCTTGATAGGCCACATATCCATTCAGGTTTTGTTAGTAGGATTATGTTGCAGCAATTGATTTTCTTTCAATGAGTAAATAACCTACTAAATAAAGTACTTTTAGTTTGCCCGGGTCTTACATTTTGCTCTGAGAGGCTGCATGTTCTTGTCTTTCAATAGGTTATGTGTGCACTGATGAACTATTCCTGCAAGTAGCACGGTCCTTCAAAAGTCATCTGTTCCTGCTTATGTTACTCTCATATATAATGACAACAAACACTATTTTTCCAGGGTCATACTATTGTGAGGGTGCTAGCCTGATTGTTTATATCAGGTGCTGCTTATTGTTAATGACCTTAAAAATAGGTCTTTTTCTGCTGTGGTGGGATATGAAAGTAGATAACCTTCCATTTCGAGGATAGGTAATGCTATTTATTTGAAAGAAATAGCACCACATTATTTTTTCCAATTTGTATGTAATCGTATTTCATGCCAAATCAATTTCATTTGAAAAGTCCTTACAACCAACAGGAAGACAACACAGCTTCATTGATTTCAGTGGAAGTACATCAGTTTACAAACAAATTAGGGTCTCTTCTTTACACTGCTATATCGCAACAGTAAAGTGCTTATATTCTCGATACCGTATATATTTTATTGTCAGGGTCAGATCTAGTCATGTTGAGGGAAAATAAAATGTAACTAAAAATCTAGTGATTTCTGAAGGGGTTTTTTTTTGTTGTGTTTTAGTTTTGTTTTGTTTGGGGGTTTTTGTTAGTTTTTAAAGATAGTAGAAGCAAGATGAACAATCATAAAAAGATTGTAAATATCCTGTTTGATCTTTTAAAAATGAATGCTGAACACTGTTTCATTAATCAGTGTGAAACAAAAATAGTGTCTGAGTGTTAGCTAAAAAAAGGCTTTTTTAAAATTTGTTTGTGTAACTTCTGAAAAGGCAACTGAGCCCCTGCTGGACCAAACTTCTGCAAAGGAAGGAAAAATTAAGTGGCAATGTGTATCATCCTGTTTAAAATAAAAGGATGGACTGGGTGTCCTTCAATATGCTGAGGAGGATGATTGACAAAGATTTGTAGTTATCAAAAGGTTCTGAGGGTGATTCCACAGCTAAGATTGCATTTCAGAATAGAGTTTCTGTGAAACATAAATCTAGTTCTTGAAAAACCTTTATTTCACACAGAATTATGGTACTGGATAGAAATAGAACAGCCTTTTACGTCTTTCACAGAGACTTTTTTTACAAATCTTTTTGGTCCATATATCTCCAGATTGGGTTGCTGTTGTTTCTTTTTTCCAGATTGCTCACAATATCTTCTTTATCAGCCCTCATCAGCATGTCTGAAGTCTTTACCAAACATTAAAAGTTTCTAAACATTTATATTTGAAAAACGGTATTTTGAAGCTTTCAGAATTCCTGACACAGAACCTGCCCACAAAGAGGAGTAATGCCAGAGTCTCCTATCATGACAGCATGTTTTCTTCACACACACTGAAACAATCTTAATAAGACCATTACATTTTTCTGATTTCCTCTCCCATTCAGTCTCGTCTCAGATCAACATGCTTCTGTGCCAGATTCCTTAGCAGCTGGAAAGGGTATCTTGCTCAGGATATGGTGAAGAGAAGACTCAGTAAGGAGAGATCAAATTTTATGTAATCACTATTTTCCAAGTAAACTCTGTTGTGGTCAGAAGAAAAGTTATGTTTTAACCAGGTGTTTTGACTTCATTACTTTGCTTTTGCGAGGCTCAATAAATTCTATCAACTTTAAAACTATTCATACAGACATTCACAGCCATTGGAGAAGAAAGTGGCTGCCAATAAATAACCCATTAATCTACCAGTAAATAAAATTCTTTTGTATAGAAATCTCTCCTTTGATTTTCAGTGTTAGTCTTGCCAGGGGGAAAGAACACTGACCTAGCGTTTTTGTCAAAAAAGTTGAGCTTCAGGAGTTGTGTTTGCAAGAATTCCTTCAAAGCAGTGAAGATCAAAATCAGCATTGTTTGGCTTGTCCTCCTGTAAGCTGAGATGCTGTGAGGAACATGAAAGATTTTATTAGAAATTTTAAGGGTGAGTGAAACCACAGTTTGAGCAAGCAGTAGGGCAGCTGCAGGAAGGACTGGCATCCTATGGAGGTATATTATTGAGCAGTCCTCCTCTCTGAAATGTAGGAAGAGAAAACTGAGGATGGACCAAAGACTATATGGATTATAGGAGGGTGAAGAGGTTAGAGAAGTTGCAGTGCATGAGACAGACAAACTATGAGTTGCAAAACTAGGTTTATACTTGTTACCTATGCCTTTCATCCATTATTTGTTCCCCTATGAATTAAAGATTATATTCTAAGTGGAGCTGACAGCTGTTGTGAGATATATTACCTGAAGTACATAGACTGAGAAAACGACACATTCATTTGCCCCTATTAATCACATGGTAAATGAATGGAAAGCTTATTAAATGAATCTGTTTCCTGTCAAACCTACTATGGAAAATCCCTGGGTGAGGTGAACTAAATAAATATGTTTGCATAAACCAAACCAAGGTTTTCTGTGACTTCCAAGTGATGTTTATTCAAGCAAACAGGCCCAGTATCTCCTTTGCATTATCAGTGGCTGAGATGCATCCAGTCTGTGAAGCTCACTTTTTAATCTTTCATCAGTATGTAGTGTTCCAGGTTTCCTGTGACTTTGGACAGATTTTTGTGCCTACTTTTAGTTTTAGCTCTCCAACCCTTGCCCCTTTGTAAGCCTAGTTAAGCAGGTACAAAAGGTTCCTGAAAAAAAGGCAAAAATTGCATAATAAAATTTATTGTCAAAGCGTAAAGGCTGAGAGCAAAGCTGCAATCATCAATGAACAGGTCAGAGCTGGAACCGAACGCTCAGGGAACTGAGGCCAAGGACGTTTAAACTTTTTACACTTGTCTGAGTAATATTGCAGAGGACAGAAACTCGTTGAAAAGAACTAGGCATCAGAATATTTCCTGGTTCAATGGTCTACGTGTAATCTGAGATCCAGCATCAATGAAGATTAGACAGAAAGTCACATTATTAAAGTCACAGATATCTAACACAGGTCAAAACTGCATAATCCTTTTTGAAGTATCCCCTGAGTTTTATTCACTTTTAAGTTCAGTATGAGCTCTGAACTCAGAGTTGTGGACTCCAGAGGTTTTCAATTCCTTTGTTTTTGTGACCATTTATTTTATATTGGGGGCTGTTACTCGTTTACTTTGCTGGTTTTTCAGCATTTATTTATTTATCTATCTATTTATTTCTTTATTTATTTAATCCATGAGGTCATGGACAATGGATTCAAGTTTGCGTGAGAACTGAAGATCCTCAGATCCTTACAGTGGTAATGGATAGCCCTTTGAATTGAAGGAATTGAAATATAGGTTGCTTAATTGGATGGGAGTAAAGAAGAATGTGAATGGAATTAAAACAGTCAGGAAACACGAACAACTGCTGATCTGGGGGGCTGCCTGGTACTTTCCTTAGGTGTTTCCCTCTTTATATGAGGATATCAACACAGCTGTGAAAGTCTGGGGCACAGTCAGTACCTAAATGGAAGAAAGAATACCACTTAAATTCGTATTTCTTATTGTCTTATTTAATTGCACTTTTTTTCCATTAAAAATATTCAGGCTCATTTTTTGAATTTTCTGATTCAATCCAGAGAACATATGTGCTAAAGTATTATCTCCTCTCTTCTATCAAAAAAAATCTGGGGAATGAATATATTCAGCTCTCCTCTCCAAATACCTTTTTTTTTTTCTTCAATCCTGGAATTTGAGATCCAGAGGGGATGAATACTCAGAAGAAAAAGGGCAAAAGAAAACATAGCATTTCAGTACACTTATAGGTGTTTTATTTATAATTATAAATAACTCTGTAAACTTCAGATTTTCTTGACTCACTCAAACATCTCGAGTTTCACAGTTGTATTGTCTCTCATTCAACCAGATGCTGGTACAATACCATGCACTCAGAATCTAACACAGTTGTTACCAAAGCAGTTCAAACCTTTAAATTTCCTCTTACCCTGGAATGAACCTATAAACTTTCAGCCAAGTTAATATAATTTTTCTTGGGTTTTGTTTTTTCTCAAATCCATAATTGGCGTAAAGGCAGTTAAAGTGGTTTTGGTTTGTTTGGGTTTTTTTTCTTTCTTTCTGAACAGGCACTACCAATTTTAAAGGAATGGATGTTTAACTTCTAATTGGTTCCAATTTGATACATGTATTGTCAAGGTTATAAAAACTTATACTCGTGAAGGCAAAGTTAGATGTTAACAACTCTTAGTACCACTCAAAATTCAGGTTTTATTAGAACATAAGAACAATGTTCTGAAATCTAAGTAATCCATACAAGAGCAATCCTTTCATACCAAACTCTGAGAGAAGGAGGTTTCTAAAACTTGAGCTAATAAATATCATAGGAATGGGTAGACTGGAATAGGGCAGGCCTGTCCATTTCTGCTCATAAGGAAAGAAGACGTAGACTTGGAAGCTTTGTTTGGCAAAGTGCTCATTCCTGGGATTCCTTTTGATTCTGACAGAAGTAGATCCTCCACACTGTGTGCAGATGGGATTGTATCCCCTAAGAGGCTCAAACTTCATGGAAAATTTTACTGTTTAGTGGATGCTCTACAGACCCCTTGCCTAGTCTTCATAGTAGCTCTGGCAACTATGTGAAATGGCACTGCTGATAAATAAAATCCTTGAAATAATATTTTCTGATTGTTTTTCAATGTTCACTTTAAATATTTTGAATTAGCACTACGTATTTCATTCCTTCTTATTATTGGTAGTTCTGGGACATATTAGAAATGGATAAAACCAAGGAAGCTGAAAATTTAAGGATTCCCATCACAAGAGCCTTTAAGATTTCCTCATCATTTGCTAACTTATGAATTTCCTCTCATGGAGAAGTCAACTTGCCAAGAAGGAGATAATATCTTTACAACACCAGCTGTCTTGGTGTTGTGATGATGTTACTTCGACTTTGGTATTGAAAATTCGGGGGGTTTTATGTAAATGAAGTTTGTGAAGATTGTGCAACTAATGTATATTTTAATGGTCCATGCTAATAATAGTATTATTTATTATATGGACAGTATCCTCTCCTTTCCATGTATAATAACAATCAAAGAACTGAGCTACAAACATCATTCAGCTCTGATTCATGTACACTGTTCATTTTCTTAATATAATTTTAGTTGCACTATCAGTTTCACTATGTAGTGTCACTATCATACCAGGAATATGAAAATCAGAGCTGAAACTTCACGTGATGACAACACTCATGTCTGTTTTCTTTTAATCAAATATAAAATGCGTGTATGGATGGTGCAAGAAAACTTGGAAGGCAATCTATTTATATTGCCACCTATATATTATCCCACTTTCAGAAAAGTTTGTATTATATTGTCAGTCCAAAAATAGGAATGAAAAACTTGTGCTATTTCTAGAAATTAATATAAAAGCAATATAAATCCCTTTTAGTTTCTAGTGACACAGGTTATTATGATTTTGGACCATGTGCCAGAGTTTTGGCCAGAAATGCTTTTTTATGGTGGAATTAAATACACCAGTGAAACCCTGGCCAGCCTGCTCTTCAAGTGATCTGCTGTACAGCCCATGAGTAAATGGCATTACTTACAAGTATTTCAAATTAATTGTACAACTTCCTCATAGGGGCAGAGGAGGGGCAGTCACTGACCTCTTCTCTGTGGTGACCAGTGACAGGACCCGTGGGAATGGCCTGAAGTTGGGTCAGGGGATGTTTAGGTTGCATATCAGGAAAATGTTCTTCATCCAGAGGGTGGTTGGGCACTGAACAGGATCCCCAGTGAAGTGGTCACAGCATCAAACCTGACAAAGTTCAAGAAGCACTTGGCCAATGCTCTCAGACACATGGTGTGACTCTTGGGGCTGTTCCTGTGCAGGGCCTGGAGTTGGACTCAATTATTCTTGTGTGTCCCTTCCAATTCAGGATATTCTATGATTCTGTCTTTATGAGAGGTACAGAGAAAAAGAAATACAAAAGATAAATTGTAAATACCATCGTTGAATCCTGTTACTGTTTTCAATTAACATGTTAAAAAAACCTAAATAGAACTGTCAAAAGATGCCAGAGGTATTTGATTAAAAAGTGAAAAGATACTGAAATAGAAAATTTTAGCATTACTTTTGAATGTATGCAATTAATTTTTCTTCTCCAGTCAAGTACAACTATTGCCCATGATTAAAGCATGCTTTCCAGTGAGATTTTCTGTCTCCTCTGAACCTTGCTGAATATTTTAACTCTGGGATCCCAGCTTGGTCAAACTCTTCCCATAGTTGTGAGATTTTCTGGGACTTTCAAAAAATATTGCGTATCCATGCCAAGAAAATGATAAACTATTTCATTATTAAAAGTATTTTTCTGGTTTTAAATCACAAATATAGTTTGAAACTCTTCATTACTTATTTTGCTAGTGCAGTGTTTGAATGAATTATGGCTTAAAGTGCTGTCTATAAAGAACTTCTGCTCTCAAAACAAAGATAACACTACAAAATAAGGTCCAATTTATTCTCAGAGGGTTGTAAGAACTCAATGTTGTAAAGATCTGACAGTCAGATTGTAGTTTCCTTTTATATTACTGCTCATCATCTGGGTCAATGTAACTGCATGATACCCTTTATTCAGGGCAAACCTTTGATTCTTCATCTGAGCAGTACAATGAGGATGAGCTCACAGCTCATGTGAGCATGGGGTGAAATTCATCTGAAATGAAAGGCAGAATTAATCAAAGTAATTTAGGCTCCCTTCAGAGAGTCAGTGCGGAGACAGAGGCACCCATGCCATCATTCTTCTAACCCTAGGCTGCTGTCCTAGGATAAGCTTAATGAATTCGGTCTGGAGAATTTCATGGCGGGCTACTCTAAGTCATTGAAGTGCCTGAGCCCTGAAACAGTTCTTCAGACTGGTCTGCAGCCTGCAGGATGGATAAATTCCACTGGGAGAACTGGTCTGATGCTCTGTTCTCCAACTGTCTCTTCAATATTGTATTGAAGTAGACAGAGGTGTTTTAGTGGGTTATTTCTGGCATAGAAAGGTACTTCCTTGTGTCCTCTGACCTGTTATGTGACCAAAATTCCTGCATTTCAGGCATACAACAGATGCAGCCAGACAGTTGAAAGGGGATATTCATCTGCCCAATGAACATGTACTGTCTCATCACGTATTGAAATTCTGTCTCTGAATTCATCTGTTACCCTTTGTCTTTGTATAATTACAATAAGGAAAGCAATGTTTTTCCTGTTCACCTTGTGCCCAAAGTATTTAATCTTTGCCTGTGGCCATGTTTTTTCCCTAATATATTAGCAGGACCATTCTGGAAAAGTCACAGGACAAGTTCTGACATTTATCAACTTTCCTTTTAAAAGAGAAGATTCTCACAGTGAGAAGAGGTGACATATTAGAAAAGCTAACTAGACAAGAAAACTCTCATTTTATAACACATGTCTGCAGTGAGAGATTTAAAGCGTGAGGAAGAACCAGATGCTGCAATCGGTAGATGATGTTTTACGTTGTACAGCAGGTCAAAATACATGATCATTGTGTAGGTCTCAAAATCTATATGTCTTATTCTGTTTATTCTTCTCTGTTGGAAGTGAATTTCTTTAGAAGTGACTAAGCTGCCGGACTAACTGAGATTTAAGTTAATCAAGGAGTCTGAGCTGTTACTGGAAAAGGAAGTAGCTCATATTAGATAAAAGTGATTGCAGATCTTGAGGGAATTTAGTCTCAGAAAGAGAAGAAATATGTGAAAAACAGTGAGCTATGAGCAATATACAAAGGAGAGGGAAAACAAGTCTGACAAGAAAGAGAACTGGAAAAGGGAGAGAGCAGATATTTACTTAGTTGTGGTACAGACTTTTCTGTGTCAATCACACAAATGTGGCTGCACAAGCTAAAGGAAGTTAATGTTGCGAGTGCTGGATTATAATGTGATTTTTAATTGATATTTATTATTTCTATAATTATTATAATTATGGTCTCTCTAGAAGGAAGATAGACTTTTTAAAACCTTTTTTGGAATTTTTAGAGATTTTTTGTTTCAGTTTCTGAACATTCAGAAGGAAACTAGCAAGAAAAGCAATTAATCTCTGAATTAACCCCTGGTTCACTGTGAAGGAGTTTAGAAATATCTGATAATCTTTGCTAAGACTCTAGTGTGTGCTTCATTTCCTTCTGACACACTCATAGCAAGAGCTAACTTAGCCTTGAGAAGCAGATTTACACATCTCTAAGTCAATAATTGGCTTAGATTAATGATAGTCTAAACACTGAAACCTTTGGTGCACAGGGATGTTAAGAACTGGTCTTGTATTCTTATTTGAAAAGAGAACATACCCACCCTTCTCCAAGGACAGGGAAATCATCTGATCATGAGCTAGCACCCTGCCTTGTGAGGTTCTCAGCAATTTCTTGTCTCAGTTTCAGGGTGATGACATCTAGAAAACATCCTTCGATATCTTCCACACTCAGGTCTTTTATACCCTTGCTCATGTGTCTCTGAAGTATATTCTCCCTATTTGTCTTTCCTCCATTTATTTCCTCCTAATAAACTTGTAGAAAATACGTTTCTACTGCGCATTGAACCAACAAAAATAAAAGACCTCTCCAGCCTGGTATCGTTTTTTCAGTGCTGGGATCTCAGAGCAGCACAAGATTTAAAAATATGCTTGCAGGGTGGACCTCAGCTCCTACCATCTTGTTCAACCAAAGAACTGAAATATTGATGAAGAGTATGCGCCATTTAAGGTTAAAATATGTACAATAAATTGGACACCAAGAGATGACCCCAAACTGGATATATAGCTGAATTCATTTTGGTTTCATATGACATCAGTATGGCCCATTGGATGAGTTACAGCCTTGCATTCACTCTGGGAATATCTATTATCTATTTTGTCTTACTTGATTTTAAGTTTCATGCCGGCAAATTGACCATGTATACCTTCTTGTGTCAGTAGCTAATTTTAGGTAGCTAGTCTAATTGAAGATGTTATGCTCCTTTAGCTTGTCAAATAGAAATTCACATTTTCTGATTAATGTGATTCATTTAGATTAGATTTGACTCGACAGGATGACAATGTGCAATATAGAATAAAAGGATGACAGGGTTCTCCATCTCGTCCGTCACATTTCATTACGAATAGTCTAGTCAAGGCTGTGCCCTCTTACCTGAGGTATGATAAAATTTGAGCAATACTGCAGCCATATATGCTCGACACGATCTGTTCTCACAGGTGGTGATGTGCTTTCAGAAGGGTGACAAGCTAAAGAGCTTCCTTACATTTGTGACCCTTATATGTAACTGGCTTTGTGACATTCGGATGTGATCGAAAAATTACAGAGAAAAGCTCAAAGATCAAGTCCTTGAAAGAAAGATTAAAACCCCCTTTATTTTATACAAAATAACAACAATGTTTTAGAGGGGGGAAGTATAAAAGGAAGGTTAATAGTAACTAACACATCCGTTGATGGAAGAGAGAATGGCTTAGATGGGGAACAGGGAACAGTATCCAGAAGTTGAAAAATGTGTCAAGAAATAAAAACATGGCAGCAAATAAAAGAATACCAGTAGCTTCAGCATAGAGAAAGAAGAGAGGAAAAAACAGTAGGTAACAGAAAATTGTCCACAGCTGTGTCCATGGAGAAATAACATCCCTAAGCTCATTTACAACAAAGGGCTGTATGTCAGAGGTGCAGATGGTGGGCGGCCAGTCCAGAGCCACTCAGACTCAGGGAGACAAGAAGCAGAGATCAGAATCTCTCGAAGACCACAGATGATATAGAACATGGGGGTTTAAATGAAAAATTGTGTATCCTGTTGCTTTCATAGTTCAAATGCCTTGCATACATACAACATATGCTGAATACTCAATTTCCTATGCCACAACAATGTCCTTCCTAACTGTGCAGGCACTATCCCTGCCTTCTTGATAATCATGGTAAGGATAGGACTTCATCTGCATGAACAGGTTAATCTACACACTCAATCCAGCATGTCCTGGCCTATTGGTGCTACAGCACTCCCACTGCAGAGCTGCATACCTACAGCTGTCACTGACTTAAAGCACCACTCATTTTGGATGAAGGCTTAAGACACATCTAGTCCAATCTCCTGCTCAAATTAGGTTCAACACTGAGTTTGGGTTTTTCAGGGCTTTGTACAGTTGGGTCTTTAAAGGAAGGACTGTGTCTCCTAGGACAGAGATTCACAACCTCTGCAATGTCCAAGTTAAAGCCCCAATCTCCCCTCTATTGTAAGAATTCACTTCAAGCTCCTTCCCTGCAAAACTGGATGAGCTTCCTAGCCCCATACTTACTCAACCCTCCTTCTCATACTAGGAACTTGAATTCTCATTTCCTGTTCTGCTGTCCATCCCTTCATTCCATAAGTACTTTTGTTCTGTCCGTTTCTGTGCTGTCCCTGAGAAGGATGTGATGGCTGAGAAGGGGAGCAGAGTCTGTCATTTCAGAGGTGACCTTCCTGGAATAGCTGCTGCTGCAGTTCCAGCCTCACTCATGCAGATCTCATCTGACCAACACTGTTAGGACATGACCAATTGCTTCTTGTTTCCCAGCAAGAAGATATTTTTAAGTTTCCAGTGCAGCATTTAATAAATGTTCTTACTGTCCAACACAGGCTTTAATTGTTCTTAAAAATAGGCAAACCCCACTTTTGTCTGGTAGAGGAGATTCACAGAACCTGCCCTGGAAACAGTTTTCACTAAAATGATATTTCACCTCTCTCATCATTGTATCCCCAGAGGCTTTGCACGAACTCAGTTTGTGGCTGATGATAACAGGTGTTGCAGAGAGGCAGCTCTAGGGACTTAGTGACCATCTTGTCAAAACACCAAAGGCAGAGTAAATTTCTGGTCAGTACAGAAGTTTTGCACTGACTGAGATTTGGGTGATCATGTTCTCTTCAGAGAGGAGACTTGACAGCTTTTCAGGAGTTGTTTCACTTTGACATGAAATAGCAGATAGAACAAAGCATGCAGCTGTCTTTTCTTCCTCATTTGTTTCTAAGACGCTTAATAAGGAACCCTAATATAAGTAGAATTAATAGGCATAGGCTTGAGGCTTTTCTTCTTTTAATCAAACTTTTAAGATATTTCATACGGTAAATAAGAAAGTGCTGTCCCCAGTCCCTCCTCTCCAACGTGAAAGGTGAGTTAGAATGCCGAATGGAGCTTTTAAACATTTCTAAATGTTTGATGGAATTAACACAACTTTCAAATGGAGGTTTTAAACATTTCAATATCTTTAAACATTCAAAACCATTCACTGGCATTCAATTTTTTGCATTGGTCTACAGAGATTTCAGTGTCTTTATGGATAAATTAGAATTATTACAGGAATTATGTAATTGTATATGCCTATAACAAGGTTATGCTTGTCTGATAAAAGGAGACTGTACCAAACTGTACCAGACTTCAAGCTTCAGCCTTTATACATCCAGGTTCTGGGTGGCTGGATGAAAAGCAAAAAAAAAAAATAGATGCTTCAGCAAGAAGCATCATGAACATTACAAATTTACTGGTAGAGTAAGAGAGAGAGAACAGAGAAAGCAGGAACAGAGAAATGAAGGTCAGACAAGGTGAAGGCTATATTCAAAAAGTAGAAGCACTGTTACAGCCATGATGGATAAAAGCAAGGCATGGCACAGGTACTAAAGGAAAATTTTTTACTGAAACCAACTGAGATATCAGAGAAAATAAATAGACATTTTGGTACACTTTTCTGTCAACCAGTATATTATGAATATAAAATATGTCCTTCAAAACTAAGATACTTGATTCTTTTTCTTTATGCATCCTTTTATATTTTCCTGTTTGCAATTTTGCAGTAGCAATGTTGTTGTAGCTGTAATGATCTAAGATTTCCTTCAGTTACATTGAATTTGTGAATTGTATTTTTGAAAATCCATACACCTTTCCCAGCTATTCTAGCAAAAGATATCCCCTTTTCCTTTAGTACTTGCCACTTCCCTACTACAAGAATATAGGGAAACCAGCTGTAGATAAAAAGTTAAGTCTCACACCTATCAACTGCATCCACAAAAATTGACAAAAAGCAAGCAATGTGGTTTTATATGGTGCAGTGGACAGAATCCCCATGTTTTGTGGCCAACGAAAACATAAATGATAACTAAAAAAAATTAAGAAGGACTCTTAAGACAGACAAATACCTGAAGGTGAGTGACAGCTACACCACATGCTCCACGTAATGTGGCGGTTGCCAAAGATGTAAGAAGAGGCTGATGGGGATTTTTTTTTTTAAATTAAAACTTTTTTATCTTATCAGTTTTCCCAATTAGTAAGACTTACTATCCCCTCTCCCCATGCTTAATTTTAAAAAACAGTTTAAAAGAAAAGAGGCAAAATATGTAGGAATGTTAAAAAAATAAATATTTTATATTTTGTTAATGTCATTTTTCAAAGAAAAGTTTTACAAATTTTACACAGATACTTCAGTCACCCTGTGCTGATATTTGTGAGTGGATCTACAGTTGGCTTAAATGAAATTGGCAGGAAATGAAATTGAGCTGCACTTTGCTTTATTTATAAATAGAGCAAAATGTTGCCTCTATTTTTTGTGAGTACTATATGTGACAGTACACATAAATCTATAAATACAAATGCAGTGATGATCTAAGGTGTGTGAAAAACTCAGAGCTGTGTTTTGATGGGCCAAGTACAAGTGGAATTCACTGTTCAGGAATCCATGGACGAGTATCAGGGGAGGTTTGACCTTGCGTTTCACTGTCACCAAACAATGGATGCTCCTCTTTTATAAATCCTTGTTAAAGGGACTTTTTCCAAAGAGCTATGATTCAGCCTGATCTTAAAAGCACTTCTCTTGTTACCTACTCTCAGCTTGCCTAATCAAGGTCCTTGTAGCTTGAGTGGCAAGGCCAGTCCAATTTTATTCCTCCATAAAGATACAGCATAGGTAGAATTACCCCAATTTCCTCCTTGATGTTATCCTTTCATTAATTTCTGGTACTTGTTTCCTATTTGACCATTAACTGCAGTCTGGTTTCCCACTACATATTGTAGCTTTAGGATGGATTGTATTTATTTCAGAATTCCTGAGACAACTGTGTGTGCAATGATCCTATTCCATAGACAGCACTGTGGTAGTCAATACAGATTTGGAGGTAAAGATAATGGAACTAGAAGAGTTTATGGTAATAATAGATCTCTTTCTCTCCATTATATGAGGCATTCAAATTCATGTAATGTTCCTTCCTCAGTGGAGGACTGCAGCAGATTGCCCTTTCTTGAGCTTAGTATTAATTATGCTTACTAGTGCTTCTGTAGTCAAAGGTCCCATGATAAACTCCTATTTTATTTTTAGGGGTTTATAATTCATCTTTAAAAGCCCACTTTGGACTGAAATATGTCACCACCATCTAACACTGACTTATCTGACCCAGCAGTAATAAATGATAGATATGGAAGGAAGAAACTGCACTTTGAATAATTCAAGGTGATTACCTCATGTGAAAAATCATTCTTTTCATGTGCATGTCATCAGAATGGCCATATAAGTATGCACCTACCATTGACAGGCTATATCTCATCATAGTACTATGTCAATAAACACAAGCCAGTCCTCTAACCTACTTTTTCTTCCTGATACAATTTGCATTACAAGAACTGAATTAGATATTTCTTAAAAGTCAATAGAAAATGTGGAAGGAGCTAAATTTATCAGTCTTTTGACATTCTCAGTGCCAGGATACATGGTACCATGCTTTTTAATAGGATACCTTAATTTATATGTCACCAAAGAAGAAATCATCTCCACTGATTCTTGTATAGTGGCTTTTTGTGAGTTATGTGGTTATTCAAACTGAGAGCAGAGTCACGGCTTTAGAGGACAGGTGTGTGCATCACAACACCCCTGGAACTAATGAATCAGATTTAGTTCAGTACTCTTTTTCCAAACTACAGACTCAACTCAAAAATCGAGCATCAAATTCTTTCTGCCAAAGAATACAAGTAAATTATGAATCAACGGAGCATGTAGTGGTCAAAGTACTGTCATCAGAACAGTGATTAAGCTACCCTTTGTATAAAGAAAATTACACTACTACTTAATCCATCTCCATCCCAAGGGATTAGGAAATAATGCCCTCTGCTTTTTTCTCCTCAAGGCCCACTAATGTTGGGGAGCAGACCAGGTACTCACTGAGAGCCACCAACCCAACATAAGATCTACTGTGTTGGAGATGCCTCATTTTGCTTGTGTATTCCTCTGTGCTTACCTGCCAACCTTCACAGGTATTCAAACCGCACACCAGGAAAAGCCCTCCAAAAATACAAGAATGGAAATATAAATGTAGTTATAGCAGTGAAAATAACCACTCTACAAAGATCTTTTCTCCTTTAGAAACTATTGCAACATATTTTTGGTTCTCCAATTCCTAGATTTCACTTTACTGAAAATGAGGTAATTTTTTTAGTATAATTTAAATTCCGTATTAGAATAGTTGCAGACACTTCTTCAACATTCATCTGTTTCCCACCTTTTCCTATTATAATCTTCATTTCCTTTTTTTTTATTTTTTTTTCTCATATTAGCAGACAGAAAGACTTCAGTGAAGTATGGAGGGTTATATATTTGCTGGCCATTTAATATTGATCCCCCTTTGAAGGTGTACCATGTACTCTGCTCATTCCAGAGCACAGCTGTTAGCACATTCCTTTAATCTGTACATATTGCATATCCTTCCTGTGTAATTTGTTTTTCAGACATTCATTGCTCTGATTAACTGGACCATCAGTAATTCTGGACTTTCTTAGTATTTGGCTACAGACTTACTGGGTAGCTCTGTAAATGAGATATATACTCACTATATATACTTATTTTCCTAAGCTTT
Source organism: Oxyruncus cristatus (assembly GCA_013399855.1). Lineage (NCBI taxonomy): Eukaryota > Metazoa > Chordata > Aves > Passeriformes > Cotingidae > Oxyruncus > Oxyruncus cristatus. The sequence goes on along the minus strand of VXAY01001361.1, from coordinate 1,499,445 downwards.
CTGGAACTATAGCACTAACAGGATATATACAACGTCTACTATTGCATTAACATTACATACAATGTGTATATATAGAAAAAAACTACATTAAAAAGAGATTCTTCAGGATTCTGCAGTCTGCTGGAGTCATATGCAATGCTTATTATTCCATGGCTTCTACCCTCATAAACTTTTATTTAGAATTTAACTTATAATTGTTCAAGAGTGTTCAAGAATATTTAAAGAAAATAAGTTTTAATCTCTATGGAACTGGGGACTAAAAGGCTCTTCTTTATTATGAGATAATTATATATTCTCAGTAAAACGTGTTTGATTTTCCATAAATCCTTTCCTTTAATAAATAATTCTCAACTGGTGTTAAAAATGTAAGTTTAAGAGCGTACAGGCTAATACACTCTAATAATGTCTTCCTGAAATTATTTCATTACCTGCCTTTGTAAAGTTCAGATTTAAATCTTTTCCAGTTTTTCAAACTTAAGGACATTTTCCCCACCTTCCATGGAAATGAGGGCACAAGAAAATGAGAAAAATTAGGAAATCATTATACTTTGCAAAACCTGTACATATAGTGCACAGCTGAGATGAGCCATATCAAAATACACAGTACTTGGGTTTGTGATATATGCTGGCATTTTCACAATGGCTGATTCCCCAAATGAAAAAACAGCACACATCAGACCTAAACATTCACTTCTGTCTCATATCTAGATATTCTCAGTATCTCATCATGACTTGTATTTAAAAATCTGATTTATCATTTCGTTCTTCTTAAGAAGTTCATTTAGAGAACAGTCTAAAAATGTACATCAGTCCTTCAGTCCTGTCCTTCGTCCTATGCAATGAGGAAAACATGACTTGTAATAAAAAACAGCAATTGCAGTTCTTCTATCATTTTTAGACCCTAGTTTACAGAACAGAAATACCTTGATTTTGCCCTATTTTTGTTGGATGATGTATAGAATACAGTTTCAAAAGCTGACAAGGTGTGCTTAAGAACCTGAATTGGTGCATTAATAAAAACAGTAGAAATTCCTCAGTAATAAAAATAGTAGAAATAATTACCACCATATTTGGAAATATCAGTGTAAATTATAGACAGAACATATTTTAAATTACATAAAATTATTCCAGGATCCTGCATAAACTTAAGAATAACAAATCAGTTAATATTTTATACCACCTCTTCACCATAAATCTGAAAGCTGTGCCCCGGTTACTTATTCTCGAAATTGTGAATCTGTATTTCTGCAAAAAGGCTTATCAGGACACTAAACAGTACTGAAAAAATCCCTTCAAGAGAGTCCATCATCTCTTTTTTGAGACAACACTGCAAACTCATGTATCTTTTGAAGCTGATTTGTGTTTTTTAAAGACAGAAGTGTATGAAAAGTCAGTACTAAAATACAGCAAGATGTAAAATGAACAAATGCGTTGTGACCTTTATAAAAAATAGTTGGTAGTGTTATTGTTGCTACCATAAAGTCCTCTGATCCTTTCTCTTTTTCTGTTAGATGAATGCTATATTAAAAAAATAGCAATAAAAAGGAAACCCACCACAGCTTTCATAAGATGGCTCTTGTTTCCTTATCAATTCTATACATAGAATGAGAATTACTATTTGTGTGTAGTGGATATTCTCGTCTAATATGATGAGGGGAGAGCACTCAAATGGGAAGAAAGTCAGTCAATTAAGAAGCTTACTTAGCAGTGCATGTGCTCTGGCTGTCATTGTCTCTTACATGTTTTGCTCTTGCAGAAATCGTCTACGTCTAATGTTGTTCAATGTCATTTTATCAAAGCTCTTATTTGAGGAACTTGTTGAGCAAATTGGAAGTGATGAAGTAGCCCAAGGAGGTAATGTCAGAGCGCACAGGAGATTCTGATGTGAAGCCCTGGCTTCCTAATTGTTATTATGCTTACAAGGACACTGTTAAAAGAAAAATGAATGCCTTGTTTCACACCTGCTGTAAAAGGTGCTGCAACTCTGAGCTTGCTTAAATCATTCTTCCTGCAACAAACTACCGAATGAAACTCAGGCCATTTAATTTCCAAATACCAGTAATTAGAATGAGTCACATCATCAGAGTTTGGCAGGGCTACAGCTTCCTTTTATTTTTTCATTTTCACATAAATTTTGGTGAAGGTCAGATTTGTTGGGGGAGGAGAAGAACCTGCCTGCTTTTGTGCTCACGGGAGGTTAAAATATGACTTGTTCACAGTGTCCCTCATAGTTCAGGATTTAATGGTCCTTGACGGGGATAACCTAGAAGTTAATTTTACTTTGTGTCCCAAAAGCAGTCATTGTCACTGTAATCCTTCTTGCAGGCTGAAGGGTATCTTCACCACCTGATCAGACTTTCAAAAGCGATTGATGAGCAATATCATCAACCAAGAAGCACTTTCCTAGTGTTTTCTGGTAAAAGACAAAAAGAAAAAGAAGGAGCTGTGCCAGCTTACCTTTCCATAAATGTAAGCCTTTCCAGTGTTCCTTACTTTAACTGTCAGATTTTGTTGTCTGTAAAAATCAAAGTCAAACACCACAAAACAAGAAACTCCTTCCTCTTTGCTTTCCTGCTTTCCTTTGTATTGCTCAAGCCCTTCTAGGGAGAAGGATGAGTGCATAGTGGAGACACACATCCTCTTTCCAGTTTTGTTATCCAGAGAAAAGGGATGCTTGAAGCCGGAAGACCAGTACTATCAGGAAGTCCCGTGCTCTAATCTCTGGGCAGCAGGGTGTCCCACATGCAAAGAAACCTGAAAAAAAAACCATTTATTTCTTGGCTCTGATAATCTCTAGTGAAGTACCTTTGGCTAACACACCTTTGAAACACATACACGTGTTTTCTTTTTTGTTTAAACTTATCCAAATTTGGGAATGCTATACATGGTAGGCAGAACTGCCTTGCAGTCCTTTTAAAGTTAATCTTCTAAGACCCAAACAGTAAATCTTCTCAAGTAAACAGTTGTAAAAGTACTCCAATATAAGCATAACACTATTCTTTTTCTCTTGCCTGACTTGTATACTAAAAACTGAAAAATCTAATGTTTAACTCTTTGAAAGGGGGGGAGGGCAAAATTCCTCATGAAATAATAATAATTAAATTATTATAATTTAAAATTATGCCAAATTCATACCTTTCAGACAAAGCACATAGCAACATTCTGAAATATAAGTCCTTTAAGTAGATTTAATTAGTCTGGTTCATTTAGTACTGGCCTCAGACAAATGGTTTTCCTGTTGACAGGAAAGCTGTGGGATTGCATGTCTCTTGGATTTACATAGCTGCGTGTGGAAGACGATTGGAATCTTATGCTGTGAACAATTTCCTCAGTGGGAATCAACTGCAGAAGCATTGGCTTCAGGAGAGCTCTGGCATTGCAGTAGGAGGGTATTTGTCTCTACAAAACTGAATTAAATGAAGACAAGTTATGGAAACAGGTGACAAGAAAGCCCTTGCTCTGTGGTGGGTTTTATATGACACCCTACTAAATACCGTGGAGATCAGGCAGAACCACTTAAAATGAGTTATAGAAAAGAACACTCACACTCAAATTTCTTTAACTGTGAAAATATTACTTGCAACTATATTTTTAATCTTATTTTTCAAATAAAATGCCTTTGATTTCTTTTTAGTTAACATGATCTTTGTATTTATTCCTATGAATATTATTTTCTGTTGGGAAGATTTACAAGGTACTCTGATGGATATAGTCATTTTAATGGTTCCTCAAGGGCATGTTGCTCCAGAAGCATCTCCGTGAGCAAGGTAAAACACTTACTGGAATTGTCAAAATAAAAAATTACCCTGAAAATTATTTCAATTCTAGTGCTAGAGAAGTCAAACCTGACTTCTTTTTCCTAGTAGGGCCAGTCTTACCTGCTTAAGGAGGCTGGTAAGACTGACTTTGGGAATTCAGCAGAGCCCCTGCAGACAGCAGGTCATCTGCACAAAGGGTAAATTGGTGCTGTGGCTGACAGCTCTACCCTACCCATTTGTAGGACCTGCCAGACCAATCCTAAATCTCCCTGTCATTTTAGGAGGGGCCCACCTGGCAAATTTTGTACTATAGGAATTCAACGAACATGTGTTTTTAAAAGCCATTGTATAAATATATATACAAATGGGTGGAACGGTTTTGTACACACCCTATACTACAAGTATAGCTGATGACATTAGAATAAGAGCTGTATTGTTATATATAATTAATAGCAAACAGTCAAAATATGACTCAGATTGTTTTCTGTTACAGTAGAAACTTTAGGTTAATGTAACATTGTCTCCCAACCATGATTAAACCTTTTGGCCTTGGAAGATAAGCAAATATGTTTCTTGATCCATGTTACCTTAGTAACTGATAACATCACCTTATGAGTATTAGTGACTGTTTCAAGGGAAAATAGGCAACTTTTTTTTTCAATTATATGAAAATAAAATCTTTTTTCTGATCAGTGTGAACTGTGGGGATCAGCCTCTCTCAATAAGCCTCAAGTCACTTGTCAACCAGCACGTGCAGTCAGAACCAGTTTTGTATGAAGAAGAGCAAGTAAACAAAATAATTTCCTTTTATACAAAGCAAATTGCACTTAAATAGTCAGCCATTAGAAAAATTCTCTTCACTGACACTGTTCACACGAATATTCAGTCTCACAGGCCCTGTCTTTGTGTTATTTTTTGCTGGAATCATCTCTTGTAGGAGATTAACATAAAGAAGCATTTAGCAGTACCAGGAACGATGGTGTATATTCCCTAAGCTGATATTTCATAGTAGTAATAACAAACAACAGGTGGAAAAAAAAAGTTCAAGATATTCCTTAAGGATGCATATAGGTAACACAGAGACCATTATCATCCTCTTTGACCTCCTCTACTTTTTGCAGTTTGGCTGTGGCTGAACAGTATAAATGTTTCCAATTCAGACACTTTTTACGCTCCTGAACACAAAAAGTAGAATTAATATTATTATTACAGAATGAACAGAATAGAATATATTGAGTGTAAAAAAGAAAACGTGACCTGGATTGATCTAAAATAAATATATGCTTATGAGCCAACACTCATTTCCAGGGTTCTTTTAACACCTCCTAACACTTACACAGTAAACACACACTCATTTCATAGCACGGAACTTCTGCTCCCTGACACTGTCCCCCCTGCAGCTGGGAAGGTTTTTTATGCCTCTGAGCAGGTTCCAAATTCCGGCACTAACACGGAGCACACTCAGCTTCAGGAAAAGCAACAAGGGTGAATTCCTTGTGGCTGTGATTATTACTGTGCCAGGCTTCAGAGCCATCCAATGCCCCTGAGAGCTGCTCTGGTCTCACTCTCTGCTAGAGGCAGGGAGGTTGGCCCTGTGGGGCTGGTACAGCTGGGTCCTCTCGTTAGATTAAAAGAATTCACAAGGAACTGGATGATAGGTGGGTTTAAGCCCCTTACTGCACAACAGAGAACTCAAAGGCAAAACTTTAAAAGCTATTTAAAGTGAAGAAGAGGTAAAATGCAAGTGTTTTTCAAGTACGTGCTGGCGATTTCTCAATTCCTCCTCCTTTCTCAACTAAACCCTCATTAAAAACAGGTACTTCCATGATGTTGTGGGAACTGTCTGCTAGTGGGCATCAGAGCTCCTGTGGGTGAGAATTTCCCCAGGAGCACTCTCAGGCCCTCTCAGCTGTGAGTTGTCTGATGTCTCCTAAAGTGAGGTCACATTGCTATCTTTTCTTAACCACTTCTTCAAAAGTTATTTATAGGAAACTAATTTTCTTTGAGAAGTCTGTCCCCTGACAAACTTTAGACAAAATTGATCAGTGAATTGAATGAGATTATAGATTGACATATAAGGGTATATAGACATCTATAAAGAAAGTGCAAGCCCTAGGAAACCAAGCTGAAACAAAAAGAAAAAAAATGAGACTATGGAATGATGAACAGAAATGAAAGGCACATGTTTTCCCATTTAAAACAAGATTTAAAAGATTAATTATTCAGTTTGGAAAAAATAAAGCACAAAGAAAGATATGGGCCAGTTATACAACAGAAAGAGGAAAACAGAGGGGGCCAACTGAGCCTTCCTATTTGAAGGACAAGAGGGCACTTAATGAAAACAGAAGGTAACAAATCGAAAATAGAATGTACTTGAGGCAAATGACCTAGATTTTTAAAAGGCTCCAACGTACAAAGGACAGCATCTGCAATTGCCATAGCTGAGATGGCAATTACAGCAACTATTCATCTTAATAATTTGGAGAATAAACTAATAGCCATGATCCAAAAAGTCAATCTTTTCACTATGATATATTACAAGCTAATATTAGCCCTGTTACAGAACAAAGCCCTGGACCTTCACCTGAAGCACTCTGTGGAGTGAGCCAGGACACTGGTAATGACGGGGAGAGCTGTGCCCTGACACGCTTTGCTGTTCCTCTAGCTGAGCTGCCATCCTAAGAGGCAGCAGTACTCAACAGTAAATTTTAGGAAACAATATCTCCTATTTTCCTTGTTAGTTACAGTAGGCACATCCTGCAACTGGATCATCAGCTGCATTGCTTATTAAAGAATTCAAAGGGTTTGAAGTAAACAGCCCTTCTCCTTTGCCAGAAAGAAAAGCAGGTTTGGTTGCTTAAACAGTAAATATTGACTATTTTTGGAACTACAACTTCTTCATTTTATTGTGGAAATTTCTTGGGTTTATTGTGGATAACACATACCCTTAAAGACAGCAGAGAAATATCATTCAAACTTCTCATAGGACAGGTGTGTTTTGGAAAAGTCATTACAGTATTTTAGTTAGCCTCTAAGTGTTCTCATATTTACACTAGGATTGGTATTATCTTGTTTCATGCCTCGGTTTGACCTTGTTCACCTAGATACCATGAAAACAAGCTTATTATTTTTTTTCCCCTGACAAATATGCTGAGGCCATACTGAATCAATTACAAGTGCTAACAGGACTCCTCCAAATGAAATTGTCTCCAGAACAAATTGTGATTCTTCAGTATATTGTGTCATTAGTTTTATGTTTCTGTGCTGAGCTCTCAGTTTATGTAATCTGCTGTTCATTAGTCTCCTGTGATCCTCCAAGCTTTAGTCTTTAGTACCTGAAGGAACAAATAAGTTAACCTTTGTGTTCTATTCTTCACATTCATTCCAAGGTTTATCTGGACACAAGTCCAAATACATCTTAAATTACTTGTGGTGTTACAGAAAAACTTGTTTGAGAAATCTGTTAAGCTCCTCCGAAATCTTAATAATTATTTGTAGGTTGCAATTAAACCCTCCTTCACATTTTATAGGAAAGGGGCAGGGGCAGTGGGGGTGGGAAAGGGTGTATTTTTCCACAGGTTTGAAAACTTATACCTTTCATTTTTTTATGTAATTTGTGCTCCCAGTTTCTTTTCAAGAACTTAAAACTGTGAAACTGATGTTTCCTGATTTATTAGGTAATCCCCTCAATGTTTTTAAAGAGTTAGTTTCCTCTTAGAAAAAGAGATATAAATTCACCTGCTTCATTACCCATCTAGTCCCCATCCTTTTGAAGCATCTCAAAATATTTGATGTATTAATTCTCACAACATTTTGTGAGCTACATAGTGCTATTATTTTCATTTTATAAGAGCCTAAGGTCATAGAAGTGTGTTTCAAAGCAAGCACCTGAATGAGTCTCCAAATCACAGACTAGCCTAGTGCCTTAAACAGTTGTATCTATATGATTCTTCATCCTCTCTTAAGATGAATAAAAGTTTTGAAGCAGAACAAACAAAAATTCAGTATATTAACACTGTTATCTATTCAGCTTTGGTATTTCTATTAATCCCTTTTTGGTTAATCTTGTAAGAAGCAGAAGATAACGAAAACTGAAAAGCTTAGCATAAGGGGTGGAATGGGCTAATAATACATCAAACTTCTACATTTCACTCACAGTTTAAACCAAAGCAAATGCTATTCTGAAAGAATTTCAAAGTAGAAAGTAGTTTTTTAAAAAAAGGAAAGACAATCTAACATCAATGTCATTTTGTTTCCAGTCCTGAGAAACAAAAGAGACTCAGAAGTTGCTGTTAAGCTGCCATAAAGTTGGGCATCTACTCAAATGTGTGTTGCTGTTGACATGAAGGACACCTATTGTCTGTGTGTACTTCTGTTCAGCTTCTTTCAGGATTAAATTGTAAGACCTAGGATTTTTTTGCAGCTCACTGTTGGTCATCACTATAATAATAGACAAGAAATGAAAGAAACTTCTGGTGTAAACAGCCAAGCAGTATCTTTCTGTTGTTTGAATCTTCTACTCAAGTAAAGCATAAGATAAATGAAAGCAAGCAAATATGAATCTGGATTTCACACCAGATTTCAGCATAAGTATTAGAAAGCTTTTTTTTCAGATAACATAATGCAGCTTTTCTCACCCCAGCTCTATCCTTTTCAACATCAGCAGTGTACACAGTTCCAGCCTGAAGACTTTAACTGATTGTTTGGGCAATTTGGATTGTTTATCATTCTTATGCACAGCTTTGATTTTAAGCATGCACAAAATTCAGGAGTGCTGGACCTTGGAAAAATGGAAGGAGTTTCAATTCCATCTCTGACTATACTTCTTAGTAAAAAGACATAAGTAGACAAGCGAAATAGAGAAGGAAAAAAAAACCAACTTTAATTCATCACCATATTTCCATCACCAGAGAAAGACCGGACACACTGAAAAATTAGCAAGTATTCTTTGTTACTATCTAACTGTACACTGATCCTCCCACCTGCCTCTGCTGGCCTGCAAGGTAACCAGAGTGAAAAGGACGAGATGGGGTATTACAGTGTGTATCCAAAGAGGAGAACACACGTCTGTGAGGGTGTAACACCCACTGCAGGTCATCTCAGAAAAATACATCCCACTCACACACTGACATTGCAGGCATTTTCAACACCTTTTATAATGTACACGCATCCTCCACCCTCTGCCTCTCTGTGCTGCAGGGAAGGAGAGAGATATAAAAATGTGCCACTTCCTTGGGTAGTTGGGTTATTTTTTGTTCTTGTTTCTGTTGTATACACCTTGAAGTCAGAGTATCATTTCCACAGACTTTTCCAGAAGGGCCAAAGTAAGAAGGCGTGCAAGGGTACTATTTTTAATTCATCATAACTGCCCAAGATATCTTAATACCTTACACAAAGTTAAAGAATCCGTATGATTTCTTAAGCACTTGAGAGAGTAAAAGAACACAGGTTATTTCATAACTTGCCATGGAAGGTCACCTGAATATTGCACTTCCAAACCCTAGTCCCAGAAAACTGAGATGGCATGAAATCATATTCTTCCATTCCTTTGTAACCCTGATAACAGGAACAAGCAATTCCTAATGGAAAGCAGTCAAGCCTGCTGCCAAATCTCCTCAAGAAATCTTTCCCAGGCAAAACCAGAAAAAAAAAGTTATAATGAAATGCCAAAAATGCTTCAAATCAGCAATGGTAAGAAAAATGTTTCTGGGACAGGATGACCCAACTATCACCCTTATTTATAACTACATAGATTAAGCTAAATTATGATTATTTGTACTGCTTATTTCTAGGCTCTGCAAACACTGGGCTCCAAGACAGACCTCATCCCAAAGAGTTTGCAGGCTAAGAGTTAGTCAATTCTGAAAAAAAAAACAACTACAAGACAATTGGTCAAACCTATATGTGTCATATTGCTATAATTAAAAATCATAATTCTCACAAAAAGCATGCCTCTCTTAAAGGTAAGGACATAAAGAGTTTAAACATATTCATTAAAACACTTGGATTTCAATAATCCTCAATAAATTCTTTCGTTACTAATTTTCTTCTTTTCTACATTTTTATGTTTTGTAATAGCACCAAGCAAAACAATCTGGACCACCGAGAAATGTTTTGGCTTTCCTGAGGACTTGAATTGTAATAAGATGGGAGAGTAATGGGTGGAATAAGAACTGTATTTCTTCTGATGTTTAAATTAAGTTTTCTGTTTTGTTCATTTTACAAAAGCCTATTTATGTTGAGTAGAGCAAACATATTATTCAAGAGAGCCACATACAAGATAGAGCTACGAGTTACCACCCTGACAGAACATTAATCTTACATTTATAAGGGATTTGTGTTTTTTCCTACATAATAGTCTGAAAAAAAATACTATTACAGGATTTTTTTATTATTATTTTCATGCCCAGAGGACCAGGCTCAGTAAACCCTCTGGTAAGGGTTTTACAAAAATATATTTTGAGAGTCCCTTTCTTGTAAAGCATACAATTTAAATAGACAAGACACAAATCAGGAGGGGAGGTCTGCCAATAAAGACTTATTGCCCAGAGTTTTGCAGAATTTTTTTATTGTATTTAATTATTGTATTTATAGGTATCTAATCCCAACAGCGGCTCTGATCTAAAACCAGGAAGACTAATGACTAAATCTTGTATTTCAGATTTCACTGAACACTGAAAATAAGCAAAATTTGTGTTTGGTGTTTGTGTGGTTTTGTGCATTATGGTCCAAAATACATCAAATCATGCTGAGGCTTTTCAGCATAACATACATGTGGGACATGTTGGGGCTTTTTTTGGAATGCCATGTCTTACAGAATTTCTGCTCTCTCATTTGTTCGCCCAGGAAGCACAACCTGCATGAGACCAATCAGAAATAATAGCTTGCAATAACTGCATATGAAGGCCATAGACATAAACACAATATCTCTGGGGCAATTAAATCTGTATCACTGTTACTGAAATTTTCTAACATTTAAAAAAAAAAAAAAGTAAGAGGGACTAGCAGACAGATGGCAAACTCACAAAAGGTCTGTTTTGCTAGGAAAATATACTGGAGATTTTAAAAAATGTATCAAACTCTAGTGTCATGAAGGATGGTTATTTTTCCCTCTGGTTTGAGTTTTGCTTTTAGATATGTCAGGAGCAGAGGTCTCACCAGAGTCTGTTAGATTAATCCTAATCAGTTTATAAGTCCTGCGTGTGAACAGCCCTAAAGGTTTGGTTATCCCAGCTATGCTGGGCTCTGTAGTAGGTATTTGAAAAAATTACCTTCACTGCTCATGTTATGGCATGTTACCTATCTCCAGGCACAAATGATTCAGTCTGGTAGTCACCCTATAAAAACTTTTAAAAAAGATTATCTTAAAATCCTTTTTGCATTCAGAGCCATGTGCCTTATGGCTGATAGGCATGAACTTAAAATAAAGCACCATCTCATCTCGGTAATGTTGCATGGTGTGGAATTGTCCACTGAAATTTTAGCAGTACACTTGACATGCCTGAAGGGTGTGATATACATAATTTCAATAAACCAGTAGTATTGTAGAGCTTGAATTGGAAAGTGATTCACTCCTGGATACCCTTGCTGTACTGCTGATAAATCAGACATGAAAGAATTTGTGATTCAAATTAAAATTTGTTTCAAGTAAAAGATACACTTTATCGCTGCTGAATCCTGCAGAATGGTAGTTCAACTGTGACAAGCCAGCTAGACTTTGTTGTGAAACATATGTAACAATATTAAATAAATTATAAACTCATGCTGTGTATTTCTGGTTCCATAGGGGAAGAGAGGCAGGGGAGCAGATACACGTTCAGCAGGCATATACTGCCTCCTGCAAAACAGGAGGCTCACCAGCACGCTCCCAGGACAGAAAAGGCTGAGAAATTCAAGCACGCCTAATCAAACATCAAAGGAAAACATCTAATGTCAAAGAGATCTTTCTTCTCTCCTTGTGCCTCTCAGGTAAACAGCCGGGGAGCAGATAGGGTGAGCTGTCAATAGGGTTGATGCACCACCAGGATTTACTGTTGATTCTCTGCTCACATAACAAGAGCAGTCTCAACACTGGAAAAGCATCTTAATCCCCAGTTACCAGACCATTTACTTTTCATTTAAATACTAGTTTCAAGCAGAAGGATTGCATAGATATTGATGTCCTTCACTCATCCTACTCTACAAAACAACCCACCGTGTTAAGTATGTTGTTTAAGAAAACTCCAGTCCAGTGTTGAGAAATCAGGTTGGTCAGGCACAATCTGCCCTGAGTAAATCCACCTTCCTGTTCTTCATGTGGCTGGAAGGGACTTCCAAAAATATTGGTTCCCCAGGGACTGAGGTCAAGCTGAGCAGCCTGTGGGCCTCTGGATCTTCCTTCTTGCCCACCATCTTTCCAGGAAAGTCATTGTTCTAAAGGATGCATGGAGACCAAAAAGCTGCTAAGTAATCACATCCAAAATTCATACCTCCAAAATTCCTGCTTGCTTTGAACTCATCTCTGAGAACACACAAAACTTACAGCTTTTATGAATACTTATTCAGAGAAACAGAGAAACTACTTCAGGTTGTGCTGAAAAAAACCTAAGGTTAGACAGTGTCTAGTTGGAAACTGAAAACTCACAACAACGTCCAAATCTCCTCCCTTTCCAGACTCAGCCGAACATGTAAAGCAGGCTTTACAGAACAGGGTTTGTTCCCTTTGACCTGGAGGTTTGGTAAGTAAAACTCTCATGTGAAATAGAAATGAGACAGATTTCCCCTTCTGTCTGAGGAAACCAAAGCTGTATAAGTCACTTCTACCAGAGGTGTGTCTATCCTGTTCTTAAAAAACTACATAAACAGAATTCTATTGAACCTCCTAAGGCATTTTTTTTGTTTCTACACAGTCATCCATCTTGTCTTTTCACCTTTCTAATGACAATTAAAGCTTGTGACTTCCTGTAATTTCCAGAATGGAGAAGAATGGATACGTTTTTTCCTTACCAGCAATGTAAGAATCATTTTGATCATATTGTTACTTTTCTGTGCACACTCACTTTGAGCACAGTACCCAGAGTCTGATACAGCCAAGTTCCCACTATGCTGAGCAAAGACAAAACAGTCTTTGACTTAAAAATAATAACCTTGTTTATGCATCCTAATTTGTAGCATGCCTTTTCCACAACAGGGCACTGCTGACTCACATGAAATTTGTTACCCATTGAAGTATCCAGATTGTTTGTGATGGTCTGGTGCTAGCCAGGATTTCCCCATGTGAAACATGGTCCTTTCTCTCATTCTATTTTTCTATCTGTTTTCTAGAATTTGGGCTTGATTTTGTTGCTTGCTCTTGTTTGGGGAGGGTTTTGGAGGGGTGAGGGGGAGCAGGGTTTCATTGGTGGTTGTAGAGGATGCTGCAGTGTTTGATTTGAAAGGTTAGAGGTGCAGTTCTTCAAGAGGGATTTCAGGCTGTGGGAACCCAGAAGACTAAGATGTCTCTGTACTCCACAGTGGTGAATAACTCTCCTGGGTCTCTGTAACTGTAATGTCTCTCTCACAACAGTGTTTTGAAAATAAAATCTTCAAAGGGTCTGGAGATTCAAAGTCTCTACTGAAGCATTTGGTGCCCTTTGTGTAGATCATGGTTTCATGAATCACAAAGACTGGACTCACTTATCTGCTGCCATAGGGATAATACGTTTTGGTGAAGTCCCCATGCGAGCTGTTTTCAGATCTGTTCGCTGAAACTCTACTGGCACAAAGAAAATTACCAAGAGTGAAGTTCTGATGAAAACCAGTATTTAGAAAAAAAAATACATACACAAACCCTTCTGGATCCTCTGACATTTCCCTCTGAAAAAGCCAGGTTTGCCTCTCTGTGAGTTCTAGTAACATATGCTTGGTTGTAATGAACAATAAGCAGCCTGTTTGTATTTGACCTGAAAGTGAAATAGATTTTGAAGTGTTAGGAAGTGAGCAACATCAAACAGCCTCAGAGTTAAATACCTTACTGCAGTGGCCTGAAATGAATGTGACACAGCAAGGCTTTGTCTAGAGTCAGAGGATTTTTTTTGAAATTATAAAGCTGTTCTTGTGCTTGGTACACACACAGTGTGAGAAGCCTACTACCCAAAAAAGCAGTCTGGAAGTGCCCTCATTAGCATTTTACAATAGGCTTTTTTAAATATTGACTGGAGAAGCTTTTGTCCTAACAAGGGGCACACCTGGATGAGGACAAGGACTGTTTCAGCACAGCTGACTCTTTCTCAGCTGGGGGGAGAGAAGAGAATGGACAGGAAACAGGTCCTGCATGGGGGAGGTTCGGAGGATGGACAGGTACTACCTCAGTAGAGCTCCCTCTGGGTAGAGGGTGGAGGAAAGGAATCCACTGTCTTTTATCTTAGCTTCTTTCCACCTTTGGCCTCCAACATTACCGTGTAACAGAGAAGCAGAAAGAATGTGAAGTACCCTGGTCTGCCCCTGGTTTGAAGGCAATTGGGTGCTTTATTTTGGTAAATCTATGGTGGTTTTGAGTTGGGCACTGTGACAGCAGCTCTGAGGTGCACTGGTACAACCAGAGGGCTGTAGGCAGCAGGGCTGTTCCATGCTCCCTGCCCCTCCCAGGTTAAGACCCCCTGCAAGCACTCCACTGAAATAAAACAGAGGGATTCCTTGGGTTGGGGGGTTTGGTTTTTTTATTCTAAATGAAGCCAAGAGCAACAGTGACATGAGACACTGAGTCGGGTCTGAGACACAAGTTAATTAAAAGAGTAAGGAACACACAGTGGATACAAAGATTTCAGCAGCTGAAAGATCAAACTGAGGCAGTATTCCCTGGAAAAAGCACTTACAATAGACTTAGAGATCATTCAGAAAATGAGGACAGTGAATAAACATGTATGTAACATGGGAAATAAGAAGAAAGTAGAAAGAGGAGATGGGGAGCAGATAGGACAGAGCAGGCACCACGAGGGCGAGTGGCAGCCACAGGAGGAGGAGAAATAGGGGAGATAGGTAAAGGACATAGTACTGGAAACACAGCTGGAGGCACACACCTCTGTGGGACAAGGCATGGGCCTGGCACTGAGCTTACACAGTGGCTTCACACAGGGTTCGAGTGATGGTGCTGTTGGCCCTTGTCAGCACACAGTTTTCCCATGGGCAGCAGTAATTGGGTGTGTTGAAAAATGAGATCATGCTTGAATTCACCTGTCCAAAAGGAGGATAATGGCCACAACTCAACTGTAAGTGTAGAACTGAGTAGTGCGAGTTTTGTTATCATTCAGTTATTGAAAGTTTAAAGAAACACTACAAATTTTAGCTTATACAGCCATTGAATAAAACCTCTAAAGTTTTTCAAGGTCTCCTATTTCTATCTGGTACCTGCAAAGGGACCCACTGGTGTCTTTAATTAATCATTAGTTATTGGCAAAAGTATAAACAGCAACATCAGCTGCTTAAAAGTTGCTGGGAGCAGGAAGGAGAAGGGAAAAGTGCATCAAGGTTTTCTGTACTTTCACATACACCATTCCAGAAAAAAAAAAATGAATACTGAATTTTGCTGTAAATCCTGCAGTAGTCCCATGAGGTAGTCCTGTTACTTCCATATTACCAACTGATACTGTAGCAAGGGCTAATATTTTTTCTGCTTTTCAAAGTATCATGAGAGTACAAAAAGTGATCAGAATTTCCAGCCAACTGGCATGATGCTTGTGAGAGTTCTCCAACTGTGCAGCTGCTGCCCTGGCATCCTCTGTTCTTTAGATAGCAACAGTTGCATATATTAATTATGCCAGCAGGGAGACAGCAAGTTTATGACAGCGCTTAGAGGAAAGCTAAATGCACCTGGCATTTACAAAAAAGAGCAGAAAAGGGAGCACACAATGATGTTTCTTTTTCCTGGTAATTTAAGCAGTTACTCTCATAACTTGGGCACTCTGACATACAATGAGGTGAGGGGAAACACATGTTTAAGTTAATGCAGAGGTCTAATCATTTTTAAATGTTTTTAATTACTTCCCTTTCAAGGTCTTTGGCATGTGTCAGCTTGGATAAATAGTGTCTGCAATGTCCTGCTTGCTGGTGTCCCCTTTATTGCGTGAAAACGTTTTGCAGATTCCCAGACCTGGCTCCTGGGCTGTGACAGACCATCAGTGACTCCACAGAGCACTCGTAGCAAGAGGCTGATTAATATTGGCCACAGGTAGAGCTCCCATTGCTGCAGAGGCCTTGACAGCTCCATGACCCTCATCCCTCCCGCCAGCTCCCTCCAGTTCTGCTGCTTGAACAAAGCATCACTTCAGCATTGTTTACTGCAGGAACTCAGCCAGGGAAGTCACAACAAGACAATAGACATATAATCTGATAACCTTGTTAACTTGGTTGAATCAAAGCTCCTAACAAGTAGAAGAGTTTGAAAGTGGAATAAAAATATTACAATATTTGTTGTCAATGGCTTTTCAGCTGTGTCTTTGAAAACGTAGCATTTCTTGTGCTCTTATTTGAGATTAAAGCTAAGCTCAAGGACACTAAGCAACACTAACAAGGTCAGAAATGACTTAAGAAAAACCCCTACAACAAATCCTAACTAGAGCAGACAGTCGACTTCTTCATTGTGTTCAAATGCAGCAAGTAAAATGATATAAAAAGACATCGAATGTGCCATTCCAAAAATCTCTGTGCAGCAACAATCTACAATGCACTGTTCCAAATTTTTTTAGGACTAGGCTGTGACAGTGCCAGAAATTTTAAATGAAAGGCAACATGTATTAACACTTCCACATTAACAACTGAAGAGTAAATCAGTGATCCCAACTATATCAGTCACCCACTGCTTCCCTGGGAAAACCGACTGAACTTCCCAAATACTTCCCACAGCAGTTACTCTGATCTGACTGGTGCCCCTCAGCAGGGAAGAAGTCAGAAGGCAGCATATCCCACACTGCAGCTCCTCCTGGGCTATGCTTCTTAAGAGAGAGTGTGTACACATGTGTACTAGTTAGAAACCAGAAAACACTTTTTTCATCTGTGACTGTTAATTTTTTCTCCATTACCTGACTGTAGTGATCTTTCCTGTTAAAGCTTTCTGACTTAAAATTCCTTTATAAACACTTTAATTATAAATACAATATAATTATAAAGAGATTTCTAAAGACATTTATAAATACTTTAACAAAAAGTTGTATGCAGCACTTAATAATGTCTATAATAAGTAGAAAGAGAAAATGTTTTATCTGTGGTCCCAACTTTCTTTCCTTGGAGGAATCATGTATCACACTGGATAGGACTGTCATTTTGCATGTACTATTTCCCAGATGTTAGAGATGTTAGATGTGAGGTGCTGTTTAAACATGGGATTTTATTTTTTTTTAATTTATGGAATGAAAATTAATTAAATTGGTAGCACTTGTTCTATTTTTTGGCAAGATGAGCAGACAAAAAATGTAAACAGTTGGATGAAACCCTTTGACCCAGATTGGTCTGCCTTGCAGTGTTTCTGAAAGTGGCATTAGTGACTAAAAGTAAACTGTTTCCTGGGAATCTGCTGAGTGCTGAGCAGACATGAAAATCAGATCACTTGTCTATGTGCCAGAAAATAGATTGAGAGGTCTAACTTCAGGCAACCAGACTTGAAAGTGCAGTGAAGAATCAATCTTGAGGAAACTTATTGCTCCATCTGTACAGTTGCATCAGTGTAATTTTTGGTGTAGGCATTAGTTTCGTAGAAGAAATTGTCTTGTTTATCTCAGAGAAGCTATTTTAGGGTCTGATTTCCCTGGCAGAAAACAGTTGCTGTTATACTGGTAGGTCTGTGTTCTACGAGAAAAGTCAGCACAGTAAAGCCATGAATTTTGAGGAAAGGAAGCTGTATTTTTAAAATGCATTTTTGGCACTGTAAGTGTAACTCACTGGCATGTCCTGCTGACACATCTGCTTTGGAGATTGCAATGTTTACCTCTTCATTCTTGTTACCTTAGCTAGCAAGAATGTGTCTGCATGTGAGGGGCTGGACAGGGTCCTCACTGTATTGGATGGGAAGAGGATGGGGAGCTCCAAATCTATGTTTCACATGACCAGAAGAGGCAGGGGAACTATCCTGTATGGAGCTGTTAGGGATGGAGTCAAGGACTTAAACTTCTCTGATCCTTTGAGGCAAGGGGGATATACATTTTCTGAGAGGCTTCTTCAGAAGCTGGGGCTATGGTTAGCAGAGACCAAGTGATCTCCCCCTTCTCTGGTGCTGCTGGTAGACAGGTGCCCAGGGATGTGGTGGACTGAACAAAGCTTGGACAACCTGATCTAACAATAAAATCTGTGTGCTTTAAGCAGGAGTCTGGGCCAGGTGGCCCCCAGAGGTCCCTTGCATCTTAGTTTATTTTAGGATTGTGTAGTGAGACAGTTCTAGAGAAAGAAAGGAGAGAATCAGCCAGTTTCCTCTCCCTCCTCTCTCCTCCGCCATAAGCAGCGTACACTAATGTGCAAACAATTATCTAAGAGTCAAGAGATTATCACAACCTATCAAAAAACAGTTACATGGTAAGCGTAGTGAGCATTTTCCTTCACATATTTCTTCCTCAACCTCCTAATCAAGGCCTGAATGCTTTTCATATCTTTCAAAATCTCATTGTGTAACAGGAACCTTTTAGTCTTTTTATTTATGTCCAGTGGAATACTCAGAATTTTGTGTGCTAAGTACATCACTGAAGCCCTATTTCATATCACAACACTTGGGGTTACTGAGAAAAAGGCTCTTGAGGAGGGTTTCTTGATTCATTTTTTTTTTCCCCCAAAGATCACAAAATAATTTAACCACTTCCTTTTTCAATAAATATAGCTGCTACAAAGCCAATACTTCTTCGCTGGCATCACCATCTGAATCTCCATGTGCCTCTGAGAAATAACCCTCTGCCAAACATCAATGACCCCCAGTGATGGCCCTGATCCAGCAAACGATGTAACTAGGGGTTTAAAGTGAGAGTTACGTCCTTACCTGCCCTGATGATGTCTGGAACAGAAAGGGTGAAATCGCTATTCTAGTAAGCAACCTTTTGAATAATAGGGCTGAGGTCTATCTGAAACCATGCAACCAGCTGCTTAATTTCTACTTCTAGAAGGTGTGCTCTGGGTATTCTACAGCTGTGCTCCTAAACCTTGTAGAATATAAGAATTTTTAGTTCTGCTAATGATGCATGATATGAAAGATTAATGTTTGGATAGCTTTTAATCCCCTGAAACTTCTGTTAAGAAATTAATTTTTCACTGAACTGTATTAAATAGTGTCAAAATACTTTCACCTGTTAGAAAAATCCCACAACATTAAAAGAAGCATTTTTTTTCCAAATTTTTTTGAGATTACAGAGAACATTATTCATTACCCAGTTCAATAATATTTGTCGTTCATCTTTGTTTAACACTTTCAGAGAGACTCTTCATTTCTACCTCCTTTTTTCCAGTTAGGGAAGGCATGTGGTGAAACAGTGTACCTGCGTATTTTCACAAATTCTCTCTTATTATATTCTCCAATACTTGCAAGTCTTGTGTGATTTGAGGAGACCATTATTTTTTTTTCCAAGACAAAACTTCGTATAAAATACTATTTGGTATGCACTTTGTTTACTGTTTAATGTTTGTTTTGTTATTTATTGCCTTAATGAATTTCAGATAAAAAAGCACTGAAGTTTTTTTCGGCCTTGAATATTAAGCCTGTAAAAGTAGATTATGGAAAGCATTTTAGAGATACTTTACATATTTGTATTTAGTCACCAGAAGTCTGCTGCGCATTGTGTTATCCCCCCTGGATTTCAGAAAGGTGCTGAGCACTCTCACATCTTGTGGATCTAAAAAGAAACTGGACATGCTTTTCACAATCTGTCCTTGATGGCTCAAGACATGCAGGCTGACCTTGCTACCACCTTCTCAGAAACCATGTAAATAAAATTCTTGCATGGAATAGCCACTTGCCCCATTAAACACATTCAGAGGAAGTTGATATTTTGTAGCTTCTGCTCCAAATTTCTTTACATTATTTTGGCCCAAGATAAAGAAAAAAAAAATTTAAAAAGTCCAGAATTAGCTCAGATTTCACACAGCAGTCTTCCAAGATTAATAAGCAGATAGATGCTACTCTTGGCATTACCAGTCAGAGACACGAGTGTCAGCTTTAGACACTGCCCCTTCTCCTACTCTGAGCAATATTACAGCTACTTCTGCCTTGGACAATTGCAGCAACTCTGGTCATCTCTTCATCTGCCAGCAGCTGTCAGTGCCTCCTGGATGCTTCTCAAGGCCCTGTAGCTCCTACATGCCTCAGTCTCAGGCAATTCTGGTTTCCCATCCAGATGTCCTACCCTCATAGACCATTGAACTTCCACTTTCAATTGCATCCTTATTTCCTCTGCACTTGATATGGCCTCAAGCTCTAGATCCTCGCTCTGACTTTCTGTTTGACAGAAATTGAACCCCTCTGCTATTGAAGATTTCATATAAAAACGTGAATTTTTTAGTTGTTGCCTATGTGCAGTCTTTGGACACAGCTAGAAAATAGAATAGGGCCGTCTGTCCCACTGGTAATAATGTTGGCTTCCAAATGTGGAAAATGAGCTAGATTTGCTTTCCCCTGCAGGAATCCTGACTTTTTTCTTTACTTTAGGATTTAATTGCTAAATTAAAATTTAGACTGCAGCACTAGAGGACATGCATTTTCTACACTGTGAACTTGTTACTTTCCCACCTCTGAAAGCATTTTTCTTGTCACTTGCATATCCTGTCTGGGCAATCCATCAAAGCAGCAGGAAAAGGATAAAAGCAAGCAGATTAAAGCTTAGAAAGCTATTTGCAAATCTTCTGGTTAATTGAAGGGCTACTAAGAACATTATAAGTAACTCAATTTAGGCATATGTAGTGGTGCTCTAGCCCTTACTCAAAGGGAAGGAGCAGTGTCTGGCAGCCCCTTGGGTTTCGTTGTAATGGCAGGGACTGTGCTTTAAGCAAAGATACAACCTGAATGAGTTAGCATCTCCATCACCCTTTTCCTCAGGATCCCCTCATTTTGAGTTGCAGGAGAAACCAGTGAAAACAAATGTAGTTAAGGGAGCTGCATCTGCTTGGTGTCTCAAGGAGCAGCAATGTGGTCCACACCACCACATCGCACCCTTTGGAGGTTTGGCCAAGCTCCCATTCCTGATTTTTATGGTGTGAAAATGAGGGCACAGCAAGTACTAACTACTAATGGAGCAAAGGCCAGAGAATTTAATGATGCTTTTCCTTGGCTGCAGTTACAGGGGTGAGTCTGTGCTTGCTAGTATCCCACTCAGTCTCTCATTGTCTCTCACTAGGATATGAGTAAAGCTTATCACCTCAGTGAGATCTTCACTTCGATAAACTCTCAATGAGAAGGTTTTCCAATTAATTTCCCTAAACCCTGAATCAGGTTCTGAAATCTAAGTAGAATTACGCTTGGGGTGAACACTGAACATAGGGTAAAAACAAACAAAAGAGAAATTGGGGAAAAAAAAAAAAAAAAAACAAAAAACCAAAACCTTTAGAGATTATATAAGGTAAATTCCCATTATCTTTTTACTAATGTAATGTTTGACTGATGAGGTATTGCAACTCCGTACGATGTTGCTCAATAGCTTCTCCTTTTTGAAAAAGCATAGGACATTTTTGTGCCATAAATTATAGTTTTGTAAATCCATGTGGTTTGTAAAGCCACAGAATAAATTATGGATACATCTGAAATACTAACTGCATTTCAGGGCTCCTTTCCCTTTCCACATCTACCATAATTTCACTAGATTCCATAGAAAATACATTAAAGGTAGGGAAGGAGTCTCTTAATGAAAAGATATTAAAGTCATTCCCCCTAAATCTATTGTGTTTTATAGATCAATTGACTTTGAAAAAAAAAAAAGTATTATTAAATCTAATGAGATGAAACCCAGTGAACCAATAAGGTTTTATAATATGGCAAAAAATATCTTCTTTTACTTTTTTGTATACAGACATCATTGCTATTATTATCTAGCAAGCATGTCAGGGGCATACATACATCATTCATGTCAAAGGGGAACATTCATATTAAGCATTCAAATTAAAGGGAACTCTTATTAACTCTTATTAAAAACTAAGAAAGTGAATTTGTTTTCTGAACAGAAGTCAGTGAGGTTTATCTGGTGGTGCGATGTTTCTGTGCTCAACAGCATGTATTAAGCAATGAGATGTGACAGAGTACAACGCTGAAGGTTAAAATATGACTAAAGGTGCATTATGAGTCACAACGCTGAGAGAACACTTTGTTCAGTCTGGAGAGCAAGGCAGTCATCTCCTGAAAATGGACTGCCCAAAGTGACTTATGATTATTATATAAATATAGAACATGTGTAATGCCATGGTTAACTATGGATTTTCAGATCTAAGGTCATTTTATTGCCTGGTTGGAGGTAAACACCGACAATGGAGGCAGCTGTCTGAGGTCTCTGAAGCTCTGTAATGCTGGGTCTGTCTTGAGACATTATTACCCACAACTTTGGAATGGAATTCCATGGTTAAGGGTGTCCAGAGGCCTGTCTTACACTGCAATAGAGCTTACTGGGGACACAAAAAACGCAGTTCTCCAGCAGTGTGAGGGTTCCTTAGAAAGACTCACACCCTGGAGCCCCAGGAGCTGCTGGGCTGTTGCAGTGTCAATAAATAAGTGTGCCCAAGTCCATACATACATATTGACTGGGAAGCATAGATTCAAGTTGTTAATTTCTTAAAAATTTCTAAATGCTTGAAGTCTGACCTGCTGAACTGCTTAACTCAGTTGATAAGTAGGAGCCTCACACTCCACTGCATGTTTTTCAGGTGTTACATAAATTGTATTATTTTGGAAGTGAGGTTAATATTAATTAATGTTTAAACAGTAGCTTTAATATACTAATTTCAAGATTAATCATAAATATTTAAAAATGCAATTCGTAGCCTAAGATCTTGAACAAGGTAAAGTCTTATTTGTTTCATTGTAATGTAGGACTTATTTGGAACCTCATTTGAGACAGAAAAAACAACCTGTAATCAAATTATAATTTAGAAACTGTCCCTAAAATTAACTGTCAGCTGTTACTTAGAAAATTAGATTTATTGTTTTTTCCCTTTGAATCAAGCCTTTAGATGTTCTTCTAAGCTCTAAAATGATACTGAAATCTAAAGACAGTGTGTCCTATGTATTCTAATATTCTGAAGACCATTTCTTATTTCTCATGATACAGTGATGCATATACATTTTGAAGTGTATGAATAGTTGGCTTCTCTTTGTTTATAGAGCTGTCTTTATTTACAGAATTGCCAGTGCTTTGTGTTTGCCTACAAGAACTTTAGGTTAATTCAAATCTGAACCAGACTTCTTGAGATGCACCACTTCAAAAGATAAGAAAATGACATCTCCCACATTCATGAATAGTTCTTCAAAAACAGCATAAGCAGCTTCCAAGGGGAAACTTCTACTTGGGATTGAGCAGCTTAAAGAAGCATTCTAAAACCAAAGGATAAAGCAAAGGTTTTGCCAAGTGCATAAGCCTGTGAAGGTCAGTTCACTTAAAACAAAACAAAACAAAAAACCTCTAGCTTATTTCATTGTTTAAAAGGATGAAATACATCCCATGCTAGCTAATTAGTGGTGTTTTAGTACAGTCACAAGTAATGTCATATCCTACCCAGCATCACAAGAGCCAGTGAGGAGAATGGTGTCCAGTTCCAGCATTTGTTCCAGCAAATGGTCAGAGGATCAGCAATGAATGCTCCAAGAGATATTTGTTCTTGCATTGCAAAGTCTCTTGCTTAACCTTTTCCAGAACTGTGAATCCCACACAATAATTTAGAACTCTAATTGACAGAAAAAAAAAAAAAAAAGTTGATATTTGTCCTTTTCTTCCTGTGATCAATTGGATTCCTCTTTAATTGTACTGTCTTAGCTGAGGTCTGCAATGCACCATTTCTTAGACTGCTTTGATAAAAATACCTCAGGCTCCTCTTATTCATCTCTCAGGCTAGGAGCTTATTTTGCCTTCAAAAACATGCTACAGGTCATTTATGGTTTTATAGATTAAATGATCTTAACTAGAAGTTAATTTAAAGTATTTTACAATAAAAAGAAATAAGAAGGGAGAAACAGTAAGCATGACAATTTATTGAAGTATTTCCTACCTCTGCCAGCATTAACCCTTGTAATTAGGTACAATTGATAAAATTACATAAATACAGTTTGTGGTTCAAAATCAATAATATGCTCCCAGGCCTATGTGGAGATTTCCAGGATATTTTTCTGCCTTTCTTTCAGTGTCTTTATTCTCCTATCTGTCTTGCTTCTCTTCTCACTGCTCTTGTCATTATCAGACATTTTGTGCTTAAAGCTCCTATTCAACTATACATAGTCGTATTCCCAGAATAAATGAAGTACTTTCTTTCATATATTTTACTCAGTACTACAGTCAAAATTTTTTTGAGCTTCAGAAGTATTCAGGTGTGGGTATAAATGCGTGTTGAGTATGTGTGCACACAGAAATGGAAACAAAGGTGAAAAATAGCTTACTAAAATCAGTATGACAAAGACTCTCTGGCTACACCTGAGGATGGTGATTCCAAAGGAAATGGAGAATTAAAGTTTCTGTTTTCCTATTAAAAGGCAAAAAGAGAAGTTTGTCCTGCGCTGAACTGGGAGACCAGCCATGACACGGCGATGCCTGAAAACATCAGAAGGAAGGATTTGCAGGGCTTAATTGCAGGGTTAAGACCATCACCAGAATAGAACTGAATTGGACAAATAGAAAAACCAAAAAACAGTTTGGGGAGAGACCACAGTGGTTATTTGAGGCCCATAAAGGTGTTCATTACAGAAAATAGAATGGTGTGACATTTAATGCATGATGAAGAAACTTTTGGAAGTCTGTTTGGTGCTTCAATGTAATTCACAGAATGGAGTCGTTTCAGAAATTCTTTAACCAACTACGTATGTGAAATTATTAAAAGTCTGTGCACGTGCACTGGAAAATGGTTCTATGTGCACAAATTGAGAAAGTCTAAGTCATGGGTTGCTAGATTCTATAATACTCGTGTAAAAGAAAGGAACAATCCTTTCTGCTGCAGAAATGTCTTGTGGGAGGACAGAAAGATTCAATTGTCACAGTAATACATTCCTCCCAGTTTTCCAATTTGTTGGCCATCTTTTACTTTGTCAAAGTGGGCTCACAAGTTATTGTTATATTGAGTCTTCAAGGATTTGTGGAATGTAGTTAGTTTTCACGTGCCTGCAAAACTCAGATGTTCACATGGAAATTCTTTCCATTACACACATCACTGGAAAGGTCTTCAAGACCTCCTGTCTTTACAAACCATACCCACATACTCTTATGAAGAATAGGCTTTGGATGCACACACTGGCTTCCAGTGGTTTTCCTACAGATGCCCTTATAAGAATATTTTTCTACTCTTTTAGAATATCCCCCTTTTTCCATTCAAATATAATGCCAGTCCTTTTTAGCATTATCTAAGTTAATTCTTTTGAGTAGTACCTCTTTCCAGAACAACCTTAAGAACATTACCATACATTCCTTTTTCTGTGCACCAGCAGTATTGAGACATTCCTGCTTTGGTCACCAACAGCTTGAGCAACCCAGGCAGCTTTGCATGCGTGATCTGTCTGGTTTCATTACTTAAGCACCCTTTCATTTTTGTGACATTGCCAAGAAATATCAGCGAAGGTTTATATTTTCTTCCCAATAAAAGCACCAAATTGACAAAC
The DNA here is from genome assembly GCA_013399855.1 of Oxyruncus cristatus. Taxonomy (NCBI): domain Eukaryota; kingdom Metazoa; phylum Chordata; class Aves; order Passeriformes; family Cotingidae; genus Oxyruncus; species Oxyruncus cristatus. The sequence continues at coordinate 1,473,927 of VXAY01001361.1, read as the reverse complement.
AATATCAGCAAAGTTTTGTATTTTCTTCTCTATAAAAGCACCAAATAATGCATTGGCAAGCAGTCATCCTGGTAGGAAGACTTCAGACAGACTTGTATTCAGTGATCTTTTCCCACGGACAAGTGCAGCTGGAGAGCCAGGCATGATTTTATCCATTTCCTGTGGACCCACAGCAGTAACATGTGACATGGTCTCAAATTCGGTTCCCCACTTTGTAGAGATACTGTTGACATTACTTTTCAGAAAACAGGAAGCCTTTTAAGCCCTACCTTTGATTAGCTGGGTTGAGACAGAACACATAATTGAAAAGTAACGTAAGACAAAAGCAGTATCTTTGAGGTCACATCACTGTGCATCATCTATCTATATTGCAGTCTCATAACCTTCCTGTCCAAATATTATGAAATAAAATGCTTCTTACTGTACTTTTATGAAGATGAGAATCTTCCATTAAGAAGGCTCATCTTAAGGTCACAGGCCTTTGTTATGTTACCTCCACAGTGTTTTTCTGCTACCGTGTCTAAAGGGAGGAATAATGTAGACATTGCTAGAGTTATTGTAGTTACAATGTTATACAATCAAAATTTAATTGGAATATTAAAATGTATGGTACTTGTGTGAAGGACAATCTGTACCTTAGGATTTTTTTATTTTTTTTTCGGAACTGGTAATAGTCAGGCTGTTTAAAAAAAAAAAAAAAGGATTAAAATTAAATGTGTATTTTTCTCCATTGTACTGCATCTGTTTTCTGTCAGAATGAATCCTGCTGACTTGGTTTCAAGGTTTCCATTCTGTGTGCTTTTAAACCAAGGTCAAGCAGTAGGCAGCAGAGGGACCTTGAAGGTGTCATTGGCTAGAAATACATAAGCTTTATAGCTACACCACTAATTATTTATCATTCATAGAAAGAAATATAGATGGGCAAAACGATATAGATACTGATACTTCTATAGCTGTATGCACACCAGGATCACAGAAGGCAGAAGATTATTTGGCTGTGCATGTGAGTATACACGTACATTTATCAGTGAGTACTAATGTCTATATGGTGATATGTGTTCTTACCTTTTCTATGTCCAGAATGAAATCGTTTCCTGTATGTGCTATTTTGCTCACACATATGGTCTAAGAAGCCTGAGAAATCCATGAAGGGAAAAATCACTTAGCGAATGTAACAAGGCTGCCTGTCTAGTATGATTATGTACTACTGTGTGTTTTTTCAAGGTGATTTCTTTTCATCAAAAATAAAGCCCTTGGAATGAGGCCTTACACCTGAGAAGGCAGACATTTTTTTTAATGAAAAAAAGAAAAGATTACTTTAATAAATTGGGGCCTTCCCTGTATTTCTTGTTGTGTTTTTCCTTAATTTTATTATTGCCTTGAAGAAAGTACAGCATTCTTGTACACATTACCAGTAACTTATGGTTGCTCATACATTATCTGTCTAATCTGAATTTAAAATAGAGTTTATAGGAACGATTAATGCACATTCAGGACAGATATCCTATTTTTCTAAGGAAGTTGTGTCTTCTGAAAAGCAGTAGTGTCAGAGCTTTATGTCTGTCAGACAGACACCATGCAGACTGACACATCGGACTCTTGGGAGAAATAAAAGACAAACCTGGATCCAAATAACTCAACCTCTGAGTCTCCAACTCAGCATAAGAGCAGTTATTTCTCAGCAGCTTCTGGGCAGGTGGTCTCTATTGACACAGTACACCCATCGGTGCTGACCCTGAGGTGTCCAGCCCAGGCAGTCGTTGGGGTGCACCTTCCCTCAGCCACTGGCCGTGGGTCCAAGTCTTCCCACAATGTTGCTCACTGCGGTCCCACCATGGCACACGGATTAGACAGGACCGGGCTGGGCATCCAGAGCCAAGAACTGCCCCATGGGTTCGATGTTCCCTCAAGCACTGAGTGCTGGCACTTTTAATCTGTGCCCACGTTAACAAGACTGCTAATGTGGATCTGCTGATTGAAGCACTCGATGCTCGGCACCTGCCACACATCCTGCAAGCACCTCAGAGGGGATTATGCCGGAATAGCTTTGCTCTGGCTTTATGGATTTATTGCTCATTAGCAGCTGGAGTGCCTTACATAGACAGCAGGACAGTACCTGCCAGTTTGGTTTCCTCAAGGAATCTGGTTTGCATCCTCCAGGACAAATCTCTGATGTGAGATGCAGTAAGCAGAGATAGTAACATAATCCTGGTTGAAACTAAAATACTAAAGCAGACACATGGTCATTTCATAATTGGCATGTTGATATACTGCAGCTGTATGACTCTCTGCATTTTCTGTAGTCAAAGTATGCAAAAATATTCAGGCTTCACAAACACAGACAGTTTCCATAGGAAAAACCCTCAGCACTTGAAAGAGAAAATGAGTGTGATTTATGTAGTATGTGGCTTTTTTATTCAAACTGCCATAAAGCACTGAATTTATGTTGAGTTAAAAAAAAAATTTGAAATAAAAATCTCTTTAATAAACTTCCTTCCCTTCTTTAATGTATTTCTGAGAATCTCTCAGTCGAAATCATCACTGATCTTAACAAACTCATACTTCACGGATTTTCCAGGGAATCGTGACATTTCCTTTTTAGGAAATAAAAATTCCAGAATACTCTTTCTCAAAAAAAAAAAAGTATACTCAATTTAGGTTACATCACAGCACACTGCTTTTTGTTCCTTTATTGCCTTGTCCCTTCTAAACAACTCTGTGAGATAATGATCAGCTCCCAAAATTTCTGCTTTTGTAGGAGAAACAGCTACATTTGCCGACCATTAGTGCTATGTCATGCTTTGGCACCTTTCTCAGTTTCTTCAAGTTCTTTCTCTCAGATGGGATGACATTTCATCCCTCCCTTCCCCACACACCTTTATTTTCGTGAGTGCTTCCCACTTTTTATTGCTTTACTTGTTTGCGGCTTCCTTTCTGCCTACTTGTCCAGAGTGATGAGGTACTGCAGCAACATTCCTGTTGTCGAGAAGGACAAAACCCCCTCATTATTTTTGAGACTGATAATTGATGCTGCATGAATGTGGCAAAGGGCACATTGGTTGACAAGAACCTCAACACGACCCAGCAAAGTGTGTTCAGAGCCCAGAAAGGGTTGCATTAGGTGAGGAGTGGGCAGCAGATCGAGGGAGGTGATTCTGCCCTGCTACCCTGGTGACACCCCACCTGCAGTGCTGCATCCAGCTCTGCAGTCCCCCAGGCTGGAAGAACCTGGACCTGTTGGAGCGAGTCCAAAGAAGGGCCATGAAGATGATCAGAGGGCTGGAGCACCTCTACCATGAAGACAGGCTGAGGGACTTGGGGTTGTTCAGTCTGGAGGAGAGAAGGCTCTGGGGAGACCTTAGAGCCCTTTCCAGTGCCTAAAGGGAGCTTATGGAATTTTTACAGGAGTTTACAGAGGGAATTTTTACAGGAGTTTACAGAGGGAATTTTTACAAGGACATGTAGGACGTGGATATAAGGGAGGATGGTCTTAAGCTGAAGGGGGGTAAATTTAGATAAGATATTAGGAAGAAATCCTTTACTGTGACGGGGGTGGTGAGCACTAGAACAGGAAGCTATGGATACCCCATCCCTGGAAGTAGGATGGAGCTTTGAGCAATCTGATCTAGTGGAAGGTGTCCCTGCCCCTGGCAAGGGAGCTGGAACTAGATTATCTTTTAAGGTTCCCTTTAACCCAAACCATCCTGTGATTCTGTGATCATTTGACATTAAAGGAAGTTTTACTGAGATTCTAGTGTCATGAGGACTGGAACTAATTAAAGTTGGTTTCCACAGGATTAATTGGTTATAACTGAGTTTCTGATGACTAGGGTGATGAGGTGTTAACTCCCCCTGAAACGTTTCCTTTGGGACGTGCAGTCACTTTTCTCTGTGTGTGGAACCTCATATACTTCACACAAACTGGATATTTACTTCAGCTTTTTTTTCAAAGTGGGCCTGAAAAACATTTTCCTTATCTACCCAGCTCCCTAATATGCTAAAATATAACAGCTGAGATTTCCACAGGATGGTCAATCCGAAATCTGCAAACAGATACAGGCTTATGGTGGAAGAAGTAGGTAAAAATAGGTCTAAAAAAATTTCCATTTGGCGTATTAGTTGGGAAGGAGGAAAGGTGTGGAAGGGCTGAACTACTTATGAAACTCAACACACATTGACAAATTATTTTGATTTTTTTTATAGATACATTTCAAGAGAGCAATATACAAATTTAAAAATTGCACATAGCTGTATTTGTGATTGTGCAGTGTTCTGACCATCCCTTTACGCAGCACTAATGTAACTTCTCTTCATACACCAACTCTGGGGCACTGCAGACTTTGTATCACTGTGACACCACCGCAGCAGTTTTGCATGAGATTCTTTACAACTGAAAAATAACTCAAATAGCATGTTTTATCAGAAATGGTTTTGGATAAAAACCGCACTCCACGGGGAGCATGTCTAATCCAGAGCTTTCTCCACAGGCACCAACAGGACCTGTAATGGAAATGAGCTCCTCAAACTTCAGCTTTTAGGTGGAGGAAATGGAATGAGAAAACGAACCCACAAGGCAATTTCATTAGTCAGAAGGCAAATGGATGCATATAGGATTTATAAAACTTCTTTTTAACTGATCACTGAGCTTGCTAATATCTTGTGTTGCTAGCTGGGAGTAGACATATGACATCTGTATTCCTTTAAATGTTTTGGGAGTTTCTGAGTATCAGTTCTGCCACTGTTAACACTGACAGCAAATTGCTGATGCAAGGTCATCATAATCCTGGAGATAAATATCAATATTTCAGATTAATTTGGTTTTTTGGGGAATAACACCATCTGGACAGCTCTTAAGGTGTGCCAGTACCCTAACGAGCTTTAGTTCACAAAAATTTCTTTGCTTCTTCTTTGTTATTTTTCCCCCTGCCAATTAGAGTGAACACATTCCTTTCTTTTATTGTCTTTCATACCATCCCACAGATTTGCAGCACGTCAAGGTTGCTGCATCCTGCAGGGAGAGTGAGAACTTGATCTATTCCTCATCAGGAGAATTGTGGTAGCTGTGAGAAATCCCAGCTTCTGTCCCTTTCACACCGGTGCTGGCATGCTCTTCCAGCTGGACTTCCCTCCTTCCTCTTCCCTCCTGGTGACTGCTCTCCTCATGGGGTCGCTTCCTCCCCATGTGGCAAGTGCCTCCTTTTTCGTTCTGTTTCTCTACCATTAAATTAAATTATGCTTGTTGATCCAGTGTAAAATTGAATACAACCTTTACTAAACAGTTCCTATTGTTGTGAACCCATTTGTGTGGGGATTTTTTCCCGGACACACTGAAATAAGTAGCAGTGTGCTCACTGAAATTGGTGAGGGCCCAATACATATAGTTTTATTTCTATTGTGGAAACTGTAATTTCTGTAGAATTTTGCTCTATAAAACTTATTTCTGGATTTTTACAGTACAGGGAAACCAAAGAATGACTGAGCTATGAACCACAGACCGAGGTAGGCTGGTGTCTGACTGCTGCAGAAATGTGCTGGAAAATTATTGCAGTGGAGTTGAGCCAGGCAAAGATTCATATATATTGTAATCCATGCTGATTAAATGAATACTTTTCCAGTGACATTTTACATTGCACAGGCAATCTGGTCTCTTCAAAGTTCCAAGAAACACTAATCATAAAGGGGCTGTAAGAGTCTTTATTAACAATTTAATTTCTCTAGGGTATTTAATTCAGAGGCCTTTAATACTGTGCTTGCCCTTTCCTCTCCTTTCCTGCAAAGTTTTTTAACACTGCTCCTAAAACTAATTTTTGGGACACTGTAGTTTTAACCTTTTTATTTATTCTGACTGTGAAAGGCAGCTTATTCTAGTTTTTTGTTTCTAGAAGCCACTTTGGAGTCCACAGCCAAGAGCTTCAAATTTTCTCAAGTAATTCTCTTCAGTTTCCTAATATACATAATAAAGCCCCAGTCTACCTAGAGAAATTCAGTCCTAGTGAACTAAAATACACAAATGAAATTACCTACCACCTGTTTCTGGTGTTTAAATGAGGTCATGTGAACTTTTAGCTGTAGTAAAATGTCTATTTATATATCAAATAGACAAAAAATTACATTTCTTCCAAATTTGTTTCCAATAAACTTCAGTTTTTTTCAACATATTGCAAAAATTGTAGTTAAGCAAAGCACCATAGTATAGCACTCTGCATTGGTCTTAGTAAAAAATAATTTTGCTTTGAAAATAATCCTCTGTTTCCCATTATTTTATAATAGAGCTTGGGGAGAAAAAAAAAAAAAAAGAGAAGAAAAAGTTAATATTCAAATAGTGGAACGTTAAGAAGGTCTTTCAATTTTCGCACATTAAGTTGTGCTGTGACTATTTTATCCCACTTGTATTTTAGCAGGAGTTCCTCCCCCGTGGTTCACTCTCCGGGCAAGTAACAATCTGGACAACCCCAAACCCAGGACAAGGCCTCAAACCAAGAGCCAGGTCAGGACCTAAATCAATCAGCACATGAGAACACTGAGGCGTGCATCTCCTCTTTCTTCCTGCTCCTTCCTATCCCTCTCCAAAATAAAGTGGGATCCCCTCGTTTTCATTTGAAGTGAGGCACCCCAGGGAGCCCCAGCCTGTCTCCCGGGGCAATTCCCAGCTCCCAGTTATATTTGATCTCAGCTGCGCTGCTGCACCACGCTCTGCAGGGCCTGGGTCCTTGAGATACAATTATTATTTCCTAACCCTTCAAGCAGAAAATTTCTGGAGTTATCATTTATTCCAAATGCAGACAAGCATCTCTCTACTTATCTCCTTCCTTTCACACAGTGAAATGTATCCCTTTTATTACAAATAAATGCAAATATTTATTAGCAACGTGTGAAGCCATTATTATTGTTGTCCTGGTTAATGCTGTCTCTGAGGCACTGGCATATAAAATACTGCTTATAGCATCCCCAAGTAGAAGCAAAACTGCTCTTAAAATGTTCTTTGCAGAGTTTAATACAAAGAGTGAAAATAAATAATGTCGGGTCCTTGCCAGGATCTGCCCATTTTAAACTTTTCAATGGCACAAATCATCATTAATGAAGCACTTAACATTACACTCCTGACAGCACAGCATAAAAATTACTGCAGTCATCCAAAGGATAAGAAGAAACATGGCAGATAACTTCTGGAGGGGAAAGATTTATGCTGTTTTAATGAAACTTTATGACTCCAAGTTTACATTAGAATAATGCAGGGGGAAAATATTTATCTCCTAAAAGCTTTTGGGGGAGACATTTGGAAGGAAATTGTGGAGTTTTTTCCCCAAATGAATGGAAGAAAGGTCAGAGAGCAAGGTCTCAGCAGTAGTGAAATCTGGTTTACATCATCAGCTATTTTGATAAAAAAATACTGAGGTTGGAGTCATAGGACACAGAGATTTGCATTATGATGCAGAATAAAGTAAATGCCGTTGTGCAAGTCCCCTTCTTACATAGTTTTAGTCACAGTTTACACCAAAAATAGCTGATGGTAAGATCAACAGCTGGTGTCTAATGCTTCGTTTCTTTCCTGTTTATTTGTAAAACCAGAATACCATGCTCCTTTTATTAAAGTATGTGTGGCAAACAGTCTCAAATTCATATGCCTGTAAGACAAGGATCAGTGCAAAGACTCCTGTGTGTGATAAAGCACATGACAGTCTGGATGAGCATCTGTGAGGAGCAAGAGGCTTCCCTCACCTCCACTCAGAGTGTGGCAGTGTTTCTGTGGAGTTGGGATGGAGACTGAGCAGGTCCCAGTGGTGGTGGGGGATGTGCCTTGTGGCACAAGTTACCCGATGCAGTAAGAGAGGACTACTCATTCCAGGCCACTGCCTGGTGGGAAATAGGTTTAAACCAAGACTTGGCCAGGGGAGAAGAAGAACAACTCTGTAGATGGTAATTAGCGTTTATCATCTGAGGGCAGAAAAGTGTAGGAAGGATGGAGGAAGCACTTAGCAAAATCAAAATGAACAAATTAAAAATTTCAATGCCACATTTCATCCAGAAGCGATTTTGAACAGAAGTAACAGACGAAAGAGGTGATCTTTAGGTTTGTATTGTCGTGCATATAACTGAAAATAAAAGACTTGGGTACTATGAAAAAAAAAACAAAAACAACAACAATATAAAACCATTCTTTGACAGTTTCACACTATTCAGTCCAGTAAATGCAGAATTCTGTTCTCCTGTAGAAAGTGTTTTGAGGAAAACTGGAGCAATATGTTATATGGAGAGAGCAGTTTTGCTCTCCTAAGCTTATAAAGATAGCATCTACGTTCTGAAATTCAATTTGTCTGCTTATCAAGAGAAACATTTGCTCTCCTCATTGCAATCACTTCCTACTCAAAATAAGGTGGCGATGTTAAACACATATATTTTCTCAAACTTGATCCCCTTGGTTGAAAATTTGGGATTTTTTCTCAATTTATTAACCAAAGTATTTCTAAATTTAATCCTACTTTATTTTCTGTCCAAGTACGTAATCTATTTCAACGCTGTTTGCATTGTTTCCCACTTTCTCAGAGGTTAGCATCATTCACTAACATATTTAGCTTATCCTTTGCAAAGAACAGATTGTCTCTGTGAAAGGATCATAAGGACCTAAAAGAGTCTGCTCTCTGTATTCTACACAGTAGTTCTCCAGAGCATTACAGATTCCCCCAAATGCTTCTGTGATGAAATAACAAATAGCAGCAAGAAAAGCAGTAGAAAACTGTGAAGAATTCAAGTGTTATTAAGCAAGGAAACTGTTAAAGAGTGGTAGCCTGAAAATAAATTCCTGTTAATCCTAGATCAATATTTTGCTGTTATCTGCACCATAGATTGTTTTAGCTGTCAAATTTATAATCATTACAACAATGCCCCAACAGAATTAGTTCTGTGCATAAGTTTCCAGAAAATGTTAACTAAAATGCCAGGAAAAAATGAAAGTAACTGTTGCTTTCCTTTGACCTATTAATTTTGCTCTCTATCCAAAATGGGTCAAATGCTCCTACAGTATAATCCTTTTTTCTTTTTGATTAGAATAATTTAGAGGAATTGGTGTGTAAAGCACATCCCATCTTCCCAATTGTGCAACCATCTTTCAGAAATAACACTATGATAACTCTGCCTACAATTTTCTCATATAATGTTTTCATTTGACCTATTTTCTTCCAGTATTCCTGATGGTTGCTGTGGGAAACCAAGACAATCCTGAGCTTCTGTTAAGTTGAAATGTGTCCCTGTGGTTATTAATTTTTTGAAATATAGGCCTAAGTTTGTCAGCACAGAGGCTGGGGAAGATAGGGATTACTGGGTATGTGATAAATGCTGAGCATGACAGACTGCTGGAAATGTGTTAGGTATCATGAGGGGAGAATTTCAAAGGCAAAAATAGCTGTTAAGTGCCTTTGAACGTTAATGAGAAGTTGGTAGATGAGCATCTGTATCTCTTGATTAACATAATGACAGTGGGAAAGAATGAAAAATAATTTTGTCACTAGAAACCTGTTTCTTATGCAGTCTTCAGTACCAGCCCCTTTATACTGAAATGAGTCATTCTAAGGGGTCACCTCATTTTCTCTTTATTTTTTTCCACTGAGTAAAATCATGCACTTTACTCACCTGTCCTGTTAATCAATACAGCCTGGCTGGAGCTGAAAATGCAGATTAAATCTAGTGAATACAAAACTTGGCTATTAAAACAGTCCCCTCTAATCTTGCCAATTTTCTCTTTCCCATGTTGAAGATAACTTTTATCATACCTGCTTCTGCATTCAGCATCCACACAGCTCTGCTCTAATGTTTTGCACAATGTGATAAATAGAATACCAAAATTGGGCAGTCTGACTGCCCCAATATTTCTGTCATCATGTCACTGTCTCCCTGTCTCCCAATGACTCATGTGAGTCCTCCCTGCGGTGATTGTACATGGACACATATCTCAAGAGCGAGATTTGACCAAGCGCTGAGTGTTGTCGTTGTGTGTTACTGGGGGCAGCCTGTTTAGCCTGAAAGGACTCTGAAGAGGTAAATACTTTGATTTTTTTTTGCTTTTCTTTGATGCATGACCGCTTGACAGTACTCAGTGAATCTGCTGTATACCCACTGTGTAACAAGCAGGCTATGCAAACTGAGTACATGGTAACACACTGCCTGGAAGGTGTTTAGGGACCAAGCTGTGCCTTCATAAACAGCTCCTGATCAGCTGCTGTAAATCTGGAAAATGCAAAGAGCCTTTATGAAATGAGGCTTGTCAAACCCTGAAAGGAACAGGAGCATTTCTTTGCCTTGTTGCTCTGAAGGCCAGAGAAATGTTTCCAGTAAGGCTGAAGCAGCACCCAGGCACCTGAGCTGTTCTTCCCAGGGCTGCAGAGGAAGAATGGCCATGCTGTGACCTTCGGACAGCAGCAGATGGAGGTCCTGCTCCACAAATCATCAACATGCCATCACAGCCACAGCTGCAAGTGGTGGGCAGAGCCACCACTGCTGCATCTGCACTACCACACGAGGAGGCAAAAGAGAAGGCTGAAGTCTCACCTCTTCCTAGGCTCAAAAAATAAAGAGCACAGTATAAGATCCTGGTTTGGTGGGTTTTTTACAACAGATGAAACATTATCTTTGTAGCTGTTACCTGACATTTTGAGCCCTTCTGTGGAAAGCATTTTCCATCAGAAATGTTATTGCTATTTATTATTTTCCATTTGGTTCGAGGTGTAGCTTATACCCAAAGCAAGTTATCTGTCTCATGAGGAATAGACACCCATGGCTTATGGTTTGAGCTGAAAAGAGATCATTAACACAGTGACATTTGGGGAATCATTAACAAAGGTGATGGATACCCTTGATAGCCTGGGGCAAGGTTTTACACAGTGCATAAAGATCCTAAAGACCTTCCTCATGAATATCATAAAGACTTTCTGTCCCAGCGGCAGGAGTCATGCTATGTCTGCCAGTACGAGATTTAACTATCACTAATGTAAACATTGGTTCTGTGAAGACTGATTTTCAGTTTAGATAGCTAAAAGCATACATATGTTGGCTTGTGAGACCTAATGAAAGCAGAAATAAAAACAGGGTGAAGTAGCTAAACACAGGGAAACCTGCCTAAGATGTGCATCGATGCGAGCTGAAGGCAAGGCCAGGTGAGACACCAGCACACAGTGCAGTGGATGCCACACTGCTCTGCTGCCAACGAGCATTGTGTGATGACACCTGCAGAAGCTCCTGGTAAAGAGGTATTGCATAAAAAACTGTGGCTTGTTTTGTGAATTAAATCAAAGACAAAAAGATATGTTTGGTAGATTCACGAGGAAGGAAAAAAAAGTAGGAAGCCCAGAGAGAAGAATCCGTGTGCTTTTTTACTACTGACTTTTTTTTAACATCAGTACTGAATTACAGCTCTCTGTCTGCTCAAAAAATGTATCTCTAACTAACCACTTCTAAAATTTGAATAAAAGTTGATACAACAGAGCCATATTTTCCTCTGCCTCTGTCAAACTGACTGAGGCAATTACATAGCCTAATGTCTTTCTAAAATCCAGCAAACTGCTGTGGATAAATTCCCTCTTTTCTACACTTGAGCACTCTTCAGAGTGTCACTATTCATGCTCAGAAAAGGTAATGATTTAGACAGCAATTTCCAGCAAACTTTTCACATGCCATTCTGTCAATAATTTTCATCCCGGGATGCAGAAACATTTCAAATGATTTTGAGGTTTTGGAAGGTCCACTGAGATTTCCAAGACAGATTACAAAATGAAAGACATACTCATCATTTTTAACACCCATTTTCAGCTGACAGTGATACGATTTAATGCCCAGAATATCTGGTTTATTTAATTTTATTTTATTTTATTTTATTTTATTTTATTTCAGCAGTATGTTGCTGCTTTTGTACTCTATGGATACACATAGGATGGCAGTATCTGGCCTTCTTAATTCACAGCTCATCGTCTATGGTCTCAGCATTGAGTGCCTGTGTAATATACCAACGGGTTCCTATTAACACATCAAAGCCTCCTAATAAAGCATCCCATGTTAAGAAACTCAGATATCTTCTCCAAGGTCACGAGTACCTAGGCAGAAAACCCCAAGAAATATCTCCTCATCTGCTGCACGACACTCCTTTACAGCTGTCTTGCTACATCCTCTTTCCCAGCACTTCTTCCAGCCTTTCAACTAGTTGCCAGGTCTCTCCTGTTGTACCTGTGAGCCAGCTCATCTTCCTCTGTCCTTTTTCCCCTCTCTCTCTCTCTCTCACCACCTAGCTTTTCCCAAGGTTTTTGTATCATGATCCCATTTGAAATACCATTTCTGGCTGCCCTGAGCACAGAGCACACAGCTCAGTGGCTGAGCAGCTCCCTGTGAATGGTTTTCCCAAATGAACGGTTTTCATTCAGAACAGAGGAGAAATCCTGGCTGAGAGGCCAATTCCCAGCACTGCACCAGACAAGTCCTGTAAAAGTGATGGATACCTGCTTCACCCCAGACTTCCTCCAAGAAATTTAGCCATGTTTTGGCAACAAGGTATCCGTCTGGAAAATCTTCTGAATGCTTTAGTAGTACTAATGCTCAAGCGCATTTCTTTCCTGTGTGTGTTTAACAGTAGAATTTCTTCTTTACACAGACCTGAAGTCTGTGTAACAGGTTCAGTGTCATACAGAGTGCTGCATTCATAGCAATAGTTATTAATCAGCCCAGCTTCACAGGTTGAGAAAGTTGGGGCTGCTCAGCCTGGAGAAGAGAAGGCTCTGAGGAGACCTTACAGCACCTTCCAGTACCTAAAGGGGACTACAAGAGAGACGGAGAGGAACTTTTTGCAGGACATGCAGTGATAGGACAAGGGGGAATGGTCTTCAACTGAAAGAGGGCAGGTTTAGATTAGACATCAAGAGGAGATATTTTACAATTAGGGTGATGAGGCACTGCAATAGGTTGCCCTGAAAGGTGATAGATGTTCTGCTCCTGGGAACGTTCAAGGCCAGGTTGGACAGGGGTCTGAGCAACCTGATCTAGTGGAAGGTGTGCCTGCCCATGGCAGGGGGGTTGGACTGGATGACCTTTAAGGGTCCTTCCAACCCAAACCCTTCTATGATCAAGCAATGAGCGAGGCAGCCTTCCCAGGGCAAGCAGCTGGGTGTGAGAATGCAGCAGTGATGATCCTGACCTTCGCCTGAGGGGCACAGAGACATGGGGCTGTCAAACTGGCACGGGCCATCCTCCAAGCCGTCAAAATGGAGCTAAAATTCCGTACCACATGCTGAAATAAGGGCATCAAATGGCTTCTACACAACAAAAGAAAAAACAAACCAGCCTGAAGACCTTGAAAGCTTGCTGGTACATTAGTAGGTGTCAAAGAGATCTTTCTGATTTAGTCACTGACAGGTTGCTTTTTTCTACATTTCTCAAGCAACTAAAACCTAGATAATTATCTGTGTATGTTTCCAAGTTCTTAAAACCCCAGACGAAGGAATTTTTGCAGATTTTCCTTTAGTGTGGATTTTAAAAGCTGATAATGGTAAAACAATGACACCTTGTGGCACAGAAGAGCAATCAAACCCACAGAGCTACAGGTTTAGATTAAACATTGCCAATAAATAGATGCCATTCCCCAGAACTACTTTGAATTATTGATGAGCTAAGTTTTCAGCTACAAGTTTTTTTCTTAGATCTTTAGTCTGAAATTGTTCTCGGTGGTTACAACCTTTGAAAGCATCTTTCTAACGATGGGAATAATTTAGACGATCGTTATTCAGGAATATAGCAAATCCCCAGGCTAGTTCTGTAACTATTCTTGCAGTGAATAATAAATGTTTTCCCTTGTCTAATATACTCGTGTTGTTAAAAAACACTCAGTGTAATTGTTTGTCATTTCAGTCTCCTTGACCTTACTTCACGCACCCAGGTGTTTTAAATTGCACTGGCTGGCAGGAGAAATGCTATGCAGAATTGCTAACAAGAAAGATGTGATGCCTGTTAGTTTTATGCAGGTTAAAGGGAAGACTCCAGCTGTCCGGAGTTTTCTCAGCAAGGAGGAATTTCTATTGTAATTATTTTAAATGGGCATAACTGAATGGAACAGATGTGATGTCATGTCATTTTAGAGCTCTCATCAGATTTTAGAAGGTTTGAAAATGGTGATTTTATATCAGCTGTATTAACTCCAGACGACTGGAGAGTTAATGATTTGAGGGCAGCTCTTCCTTTAATTTTTGAATCTGTTCAAATCACAAAGCATTAGTTACTGTAAGTGGATGAGAATTCCTATCAATCAAAAAAGACCCCAAGACTGTAGCAGCCTCTCAAGTAAAATATTTCCGGTTTTATACAGTTTGTAATTACTGTCCCATCAACCAAGTGCCAGCTTTCAGTACCAACACTAATTGCTGACCTTAGCAGTGCCTTTTTTAACCTCCATTTAGACAAGGTATACTGCAAATTATTGGGGTTTTGAGTGAATGATGATCTGATTAAGATGACTGGTGAGCTATTCCTGGTATTACATTATGCAACTAAAACATTATGCCTGCATTCATATATTTTATAACTGTCTAAAAATTAAAATCTTTTTGTCAGCATAATAACATTGCTGGGACAGCATTCTTCAGTTCCAAGGGTATTCTGGGGACGAGAGTGAAACCCACAATGTTATATAAAAGGCACATCATCAAATAAGTGATATACAGGAACAACTCTGTCATTTGTCACTGAGGATTTTCAAATCTTGACACCCTTTTTTTGCATTGAGGTAATTTTTTTTCCCAACCTGATGGCAACAAACTATATATTTTACATTGGCATTGTGGAAATTATAAAATAAATCTTAAATAGTATTCACCTCAAACATTAGACAACAAACAAGTCAAATATACCAGCAATGGTATATGACTAATAGTGCACTTACATAAAATGTGATGCCAGGAAAACCACTTCTCCTCTTGTAAAGGAGCCTGTAGTAGCCAATTATTGCAAAATCTAATGGTGCATTAAGCAATTGCTGCTGTGGGCAGTGCACATCCGAAAAATCGCAGAGCTTGACTAACACACATTAAACCAAAAATACCACCCTTGTGCCATGCCCAGGACTGCAGTGCAGTCCTTGGCTGTGCTCAGCTGCATCTCCCACCCTTCAAACCTCATAGCCTGCTATGGGGCATCCTACACCTCGTCATCAACGTGGGGCCAGCAGGTAAAGTGCTGCTGAGAGGTTTCTTGTCTGATGGGAGGAGTACTGCTGGTCAGTGAGGCAAAGATGGCACAATTTACACCTCCCATTTGCAGTCCCTGTAAACTCACTCTGCAGACAGAGACTAAACCAGCCCTCAGTTATAGCTCTGCTTTGCAAACTCTCGTATAGCTGCACAGGAGCCACGGGCAAGCTCGTTACACCCAATCTTATTCTCACCCACTTATTTATGCCTCTCACCCCACCTGAATTCCAGCTCACCTGACTGCTGGAATGTTTCTTGCATCCAGAGGGGCTATGAAAGGTCATAGGCAAGACAGTTGTTCCATGATCATCATACACGTGCTTTATTGCCATTGTGTAGCACCCTGTTATGTATGTTTTATATTCACTGGGTTTACATCAATCCCTGACTTCAGTGACTCTTTCTGAATTTGCACCTTCAGTAGACATGAGGAACCTCAACTGCCTGCATGCCTGTGTTTAAAAGAACATAAAAATGCTGCAAAATAACAGAAAATAACAGTTATTATGCTTATGCACAGTAAAACAGCCAGACAACCCCCAAAAAAGGGATGTTCTTTTTTACTCTTTATTACAGTGGCATGGAGATGGAATATTTATGTCCTGATGTGCAGAGCAAATGAGATGCTTTTACTTGCTTGCTGTCTCAATGAGTCATTAGAGAAAGTGAGCTGATGAACATTAATTTTTACATCACAAAAAAAAAACAAAAACAAAAACAAAAAACCAGCAAATGAATCTTCCTTTCTTCTTTTGTTCTCATATTCTGTTTGTAAAGTTCTCATAATGAATAAAAATTGGCACTTTCACAGCACACAAATGAGAATTAACCATCTATATTGTGAGTAAGGAGATTGATTTAACCTCCCTTTGGCCCTGCTGTGAACTACACCTGTGGCATTTTTAATATTTTACCACCTTAAACACAAAGGCAGATAAAGAAATCCTGAATCCTCTAAAATCCCTTAAATATAGTCTTTTTCCTGTTTCTGAGAAGTACTTAAATCCTTCTGTTTCTTCTGACCATTTTCGTCCTTGGGTTGCCAGTCTTCTGATTTGCAATCACTTCAATTCTGAGGGTAGCAGAGTTCCACCACATAAACCAGAGGTTCATGGAGGTCTAGTTTTGGAAACACCTGGAGGCTGAAAGCTTCAGGCATCAGTGAGACTGTGTCATCCCCTCTCTGAAAGCTTCCAAAATCTGCCTGCCTAGTAAAACCCCTTTTAAAGGTAATAACATTTTAACATGTGAACTGCATGTCAGGAGGATGATGCACATTTTTATCAGTGTTTTACAATTCATTTGCTACAGCTCCTGCCAAATGTGGTATCCTGACAAAAAATAATGAGATCTTTCCTCACCATTTCCTCTTGCTGGCCACTAATATTTGAACTAGAATTAAGAGCTGCTAGATCTCAGAATACCTCACATCAACATACAGGCACAGGAAAAGCTCTGGAAAATTATCCAGGGTTGAACTAGTATCTGGCAGGCAACTAGATGGCACAGGCTCAGACTTCCCACCTTGAAGTAGGACAGAGAAATGGTTCAAAAATACAATGAGCACCTTTTTTTTTTTTTTTTTTGCCTCCATTTCCACATCCATCCATTCGACCTCCCATTCCTGTTTAGGCATTCGCCTTTCCTGCCACACCAAGCCGACCACTGAGCATGTGCTGCCTGAACACTCTTCTGCTGGTAGTGAAATAAGTAATATTGTGAGTCACTTGACACTTGCTGAGGTGAAACCAGTAAGAAATGAAAGTGGGTACATGGCTAAAGACATTTAAATGTGGACTAGGACAGCTGGGGAGGTGCCCCCTGAACCTCCATGTAGCACCTGCAGTGTCAAAACAGGGCTGGCTTCTCCAGGTTTGAAACAGCAACAGAGGAGTTTTGGGTTTTCTGGCCCCTTTCTTCCTCTCCTTTTCTGTTCTACACATCAAAAACTTTTGAAAATGTCTTATACTTGGCTTTTTTGCTTGCAGCAGTTGTTTCAGACTCTCTGCAGACTCAGAAAGATAAGAAAATACTGGGTATGACCACATCCAGTTTCAAACTTCCCTTCATAATCACTTCCTAGAAAAAAAAATTACTTTTTCAATTAGCTAGCTGCAATTCTTCCATGGCCATGCCAGGGCCTAAGATGTGTTCCCATGGCTCTAGATCTATGTTCACTTCCACAATCTGCTGCTCATTTTCAAACATTTATTTCAACCTCAGTCAAACCTGAATATTAGTTGATAAATAAATCACAGCAACGTGCCTATGACTGTCCTGCAAGAACTTGTGTGTAACAAAAAGGTTTGTTAAATGCACATGGTTTTTTAGGAAGTTGAGAGGTTTGTTTTAAAACTGTGATCCATCTGAGACTTAAGCACCCGAAGGAAATTGCTTTGAGTTGGGTCTTACAATCAGGACGTGTCTAAGCCAAGAAATATCATCTTTAAAACCCTGTTATGCAGTGTTTCAACTGCAGGAGCAGTGGACTAACATTACCACTGCACAGGTCAATTTAGATAACATGTTCCTAAATGCATAATGGCTTAAACCTTATAAAAAGAGTTTGAAACCAAATTGCTTGAATCATGCACTCATACATTTTCAGCTATGGATTGACATATAATTCCACTACCCTAAATATAACCCTAATTTTAAATCAGACCGTTTATGTGAGGAAGACTATTTACATATTTCCTCAGAATTAGTCACTTGGCTCTTAAATTCAATTGTGTCTGTTGCATGTATTAATGCTAAAATCCCTTACATATGTTGTTTCCTTTTCTGAGAAGGAGACAAAGACTTCTGCTTAATATTGATGCCCTTTGTTCAATGTGTTCACCAGGCCCAAAAGTTAAAAGATCAAGTATAGAAACACCCCAAACCTGAATGAAACCAAACAGTTTTAAATACTCTGGTGAAAAGAATTCTCATTTGGCTTGTCTCAGCCTTGAATCTTTCACAGACTAAGTGCTCATTAATTCTCCAGTCGCTCCTAAAATGGAAAACATAAATAACTTTGTTTCGCTTTCGCATCTTTTAGTGATTGTTATATAGATTTTTGCATAGAACTCCATCACTTCATGTCTTGTGTGCAATGACGCCTCTAGCATTGCAACAGTGTGTATAGTGAATTAATACTTGACCCAAAACTAGCTTTTTCGATGCAAATTTAGGATTTTTTTTACTTACAGGTGAAGTAGGTCTATAGCAGGTAAAATCTTGCTCTACAGTGACACCAAATGTAATGAAAAGGAGCAGAAGAAGCTGAACAAATGAGATGTGTCCGACACTGCTATGGGAGTTCCTTTACTTTGTGTGGAAGGGGCAGGGGAAAATTAAACCTAAACTCTGCAACCAACCAATAAATCTTTGCTCTAATTTGTTTATTTCTGGGAAAGATACTGCACACAAGGCTCATGTGATCAGGAGAGGTTTGAGATCTCCTAAATTTACCTAATCCAACCTACCTACCTCTTTCTGAGTGATTTGATGTCCCGGTAGCCTATGGAAAGCCCCAGTAAGGGCAAGATATCAATGCTCCCTGACTGCACTGATGTGGCCAGTAAGCAGGCACAGCTTGAATTTCAGCTGATTACTCACAGAGAAACATTCAGAGTCAATTTCCAATGGAATAAAAGGCCAACAGGAAATCGTTAAGATATATTTTCAATTGAATAAATGCAAGACAATAACATTATTCTCACTGCATTTTCTGCACGCATAAACAGAAACAGGAATTGTCAAGTTCGTTATTTATGGTGATTATAGGATACATTTTATCTGTTGAGATACTGAATACTGTCAGAGAAAATGTGTCTGCTCTTCTCTAAAAGCTCTTTACCCAAATAATACAAATTAAAGGTCTAATATTCACAGGTTATTTTACCCCTTGCTTGTACACTTGCCGTAGGTATAAAGTTCAGGTTCTGTATCTCATTTAACTTGCAATATTTGTTCCTAAATTCACCTGGGTCTGAATCAAAAGCTATGTAAAATATACACATTTTGTTGTAGAGACTTGCCTGTGAACAAATAATCATACATAAAATACTTGTATTTTGCATTTAAGCTGAACAATTAGATTAGGTAAATAGTAAATTGTAAACGTTGTAAAAAATGTCAGAGTCTATATTTTCCCCTTTAAGAATGGAAGATAAATTCAATGTCTAAGACTGAAAAGTTCAAGAAGAGAGTTCTTGCTTAATCTGCATGTGGAAGGGTTCTTATGGCAACTTTGTAAGGTTTTTTTCCCCAGCTGTGTTTCCTTTGCATGACTTAATTATAACTCCCTTTTAGTTTAATTTTTGAGGTTTTGAGCCTGTTTTCATTTCCGTGATTAAACACAAAACAATGCTTAGTGGTCATTGTCCACCCACAATCTTCACCTTACAATAATTTTATTTAGATTGCTGTCCCTTCTCATTTCTTGTAGAGCAAAACTACACTCATGACTAAATTTAAGGAAAGGCAAAAAAATATGCAGGTCAGACAATTTAAATTATCTATGTTTCCATACTGCAATACACTTCTGAAGGATTACTTCAGAGAATGGAAGTCAAAGTCCTTTTCCACTCTCATACCATCTTGTATTTTACTTGTATGAAAAGAACTACTCGATACATCTGAAATAATTATTTTTTAATGAGGAGTTATCTATTCTTTCTATCTATTCCTGGAACAGAAGTACGCAATTAAGAGATGACAGTTCAGTAATCCAAAGTCTTTTTATTCCCCAAGGTGCCATGGAGCAGTCAGAGTTCCTGCTTGTTTCTGTAGACACTCTAAAATGTCTTCTGTTTCTTAAAAGTAGTTTTGAACAGTTAACCTCACTTAAAAGAAATGAGAATCTTTCCAGCTGATGTATTACATTCATCAAAACATGTCATGCTAGATGTAGAGGGCATTTCTGCTAATTTACGAAAAAAACGAACAAGGATAAAAATTTGATTCAAATTAGTTCTAATGATGTGCACCATGAAGACTTCAAAGTTAAGCCTTAGTCAAGACACGGAAAAGGAACACCACTAAATATGGCTTCAAAATGTTGTTCATAATGTAAAGCTTATATAAAAATGCATCCATCTACAAATTCAGATCAGGGAGAAAAAAAAAGGCAAGATCAGTAATTTCTACATGCTTTCTGCCTATGGTGCTGCATACTACTCTTTTCTCTTAGAGCTCACAGCTCAGAGACAATAAACCATCTTGTTTTCCTTCTTCAGTATTGATATAAGGTATTTGTCAAGGTAGGCAGACAACATGGCTCCAGGTTTTATTAAAATTCAGAATTACACAACAGAATATCTGTTCCCCTCGCAACGCTTGCTGTACAAGCAACACCAGACTTACGACCCTTCTTTCTGTCAAAGATACCGATCTTCATTTATCAAGTGCTGTGAAATCTCAAAATTCAGCTAGCTCATCACTCAGTCTGAACAATGAAAGAGTAAAGTATCAAAGAGTCTCCAGTTCTCTCTACCTTAAAAGCAAATTCAAGCCTTCCTTTTGCAAATGGATCTGGACACAGTGTCTCTCGTTTCATTGCCTCCAGACTGCATTGTTACAGCTGTCACTAATGTAGAAATGAAGACAAATACAAAATCTATGCTTTGAATAAATCTGCTCTTTCAAAGGCTGCAAAACAGCACACTGCCACAACCGGCTGTAAGGACCATGTGTACGCTGGATTACGTTCCACAAAATTGAATCCCAGGGTCTCTGTGGTAGCATGCCTTTAATAAGGACAAGCTGCTCTGAAGCAGTTTTGATTGTTTGTTTGCTTCTCCATGTTCCACTCCCCCAGCCAGCTCAAATTTAAAGGCCTGATTTTTCAAAATCATTTGTTTTTCTGGCTCCCACTCCACAGATGCAAACAATGCTACAGCTGTGTTCATGTGGGACGCCTCAGGTCATCCAGGCCAGAGGGAGATAACTGAGAAGCAGGGAAGTCAAGCATGGTATGGAGTACATGTAAAATAGATTTTACTTATTCCAAGTGGTTAAAAATAATCTCCAGGGCGTTCTGCCCAGGAAAAGCTTTCCCACAGTATGAGTGTTCTCCTTTAAGTGTGAGTAAGGAATAAGAAATGACCGGCTATTTCTCTTCTCCATCTTCACTTTCAAGAGGAAGAGTAGGGGAGACTTAGGAAAAGGGGGCTGGTGGGAAAGCTGTCAGCTTTCTCTGTCCAAAGGGGAGTTGGAAGCCAGCTATCAGGGCTAGACACACTTACATACTCAAACCATTGCTCAGGTCCAAAAATCCATACAAACTGTACAAACCCTATCCCAGAACACCAAGCATTTTCCACATAGTACTAGTATACTTCTCAACTGCATTCCTTTCTCTTTAGTAATATTTCACTCTGTAAACCGAAATTGGGATACTAACATAAAATTGAAAGGATGACTTCTTGTCTACGTAGCTCAGGAGAATCTTGGCACAATTACATGATGTCTTTACTTGCTCTAAGTCTCTCTGATATTTGGACTTCACAACAGGAAAATCTTTAGAGGAAATAGTGAAAGGTAGCAATCTGCATTTCAGCAAAAAAGTGTAATCTGTCTGTGCAGAATGATAAGCTACATCAGAACTATTACATTTCTTCATTTCTGCTTCCCTCTATTCTCTTACCATCCCCGGAGTGTCCCTTTTTTTCTCTCCAGTTTCACCCCTGCCTCAGTTCCTGTGCTAGGAATTCACACAGTCCCTTTGCTTACGTTTCACCACAGCACTCGTTGGCCCCAGTCAGCTCTCCAGGGCTGTTTTCACCAAACACTGGCCCCTTCTCACCTCTTGCTGTTTGTGTTTTACCAATCTAGTCATTGCCTGGGCTTCTTTCCCACTTGTCACTAGCCAACAGTACCACAAACTTTTCTACGGCCACCCAATTCTCTCAGTTCAATGACATTTTTTCATCCTGAGATACCTCTTTCCTACCTTCTATCCTTTCTCCTAAAAGCATAATTTTTGGTTTTCCCTGTGTTTCAGTCATGACTCCTAAGTGTTCCTAGACTCTACTTTTGCAACTCAGTTGACCACAGCTCTAGATCCTTTCATCATTTTTACCTTCCATCACACTTTTCTCTGCTTCCTCCTCCATTAGTTTGCTTGATAAAAGAACTTTTGAGTACCCCAAATTAAAATTGTATTTAGACCTTTCAATTTCACACTATACCTTTCCTTGCTCTCATTTTAATTCTACAATTTTTTCCTCCTTTTTTAATTTGATCTCCTCTGTTTGCCTCCATGGCTTTGTGTCCCCAGTATCATTCCTTTTGTGTTTCTCCTGAACTCTTTTGCATCTTTACCTTCACAACACAAAGATGTTTTAACAACTTCCTCTTTCACTTCTCTTTTTACCTTAAGCTTATTCTCCATGCCAGTTACAACTGGTGTCCATCAACAAGCACAAATGGCTCTTGTCCAAGTTCTCAGTTTCTCAGTTTCTCAGTTTCTCAGTTTCTGCATTCTCAAGCACTACAACATTCTTGACAAATTCAGTCCTGCTTTCCCCACCCTTCTATCAACATTGTTCTACTTGCTTGTTTTGAGGAAACAAAAATTCTTCTCTCTTCATTCCTCCACTGCTATCCTGCCTCCAAATCATCAAACACGAATAAAAATAAATAGGTTTACACCTCCTCACATCCTCGCCCTATTCCATCAATCAAAAGGAAAATTAATTAATTAATTGATTAATAACAATAACAAATGATGCATGCAGGCACACTACCTCCAAGACTATGAGATTTGGATGTGCCATGTTAGAAACTTCAGTCAGTGTATCTAGCACACATAGCTTCTCTCCAAGTTATAGTCATATCACAGAATTTACTGTTCATATACTTTGGATAAATTTTCTTTCTTTCTTTCTATTAAAGGTTTGCATCTGGTGCCCTTAAACAGACTAATACTTTGTTTCATGACTCAGTGCCTTGAGCTAATGACTTGCAAAGAAAAGTGGTATTTAATTGGAGCAAAGATGATACAACTCGCCCATAACAAAACTTACCTTTTAAATATTATTTTTAAATTTGTATTTGAAAGATCACACATTTTTTTTCCCCTTCTTTTGCTTTACTGCTTTTTAAAATATGTCAATCACATCTCACAGTCAAGGGTCAGAGGCTGCATGATTTCATTATACAAAAGAATATGTTTCATGGATTTTTCCAATATACTGCTGTTCATGTTGTGAGCAGAATAAGGAAACAGGTCACCAGTGAACTTCATTTCATGGTACATGACAACTGGATGTAATCTCAAACTGCTTTACCTTCTTACAACTGCCTTTAATCTTCAAATGAAAGATCATATTTTGCATACATCAATGGCTCAATAACCTTTATAGTGTATGTGATGACAACTGACATCATATGAATTGATCTTTACACAAGAACCTTAGAAATATGATGAAATATTAGTAAATAATATTGTTCGTGACTGAAAGGTAATATATTATTTTACCTAAGGATGAATCTATTATTTTAATCATTTCAAGTTGATTGAATGAACGTGATTCTAGCAGGTACCATTTTGCTTTGTTCCAGCCTTCACAAGTATGTTTATTAATAGACTTTCTGTTTTCCACAGGAGTCCTCTGGATTACATGTCTAGTTTGGAATTTTTTTTACAATAGACCATAGGCTAGCAGAAATAAGAAACTCTACCACGCTTGTTCTAAGAACCTTAAGTTGTTCTAATTGATTAATTTTAATTGTTTTTCCAATGACTAAACCTCTAGCTTCTTTCCTAAGTTTAGCTGGTCAAGACATGAATTAAAAGTAGGAAGAAGTTAAAAAAAAATATATGCCTTAGGGCTTCTCCATATATCACCATTGATTCAGTTGTCTAACATACTTGTGATGTCCTTAAGTCAAAGGAGAACACATTAAAAGTTGTCTAGGCCAAAAGGATATATCCAAAGGAAAAAGTAAACAAGGAAGAAAATAACAAGGCCAGAGGAAATGAAACTAAATTGAGTAAGTGCTCAGAGATCAAGGCTGCTAAGAGAAATTGATAAAGCAAATGTTTACAAAGAGCTGATGGCCTCATTGGATTTAAAACTACAAAATTGATGCTATGGGATTGTAGAATAGAGTTTGAAGCAACACAAAAGTAGTTCTGTGAATTAAAAATATGCTCCACTAGTTCTTTCTTCTACTAATAAATATCTCTACTTTTCCACCCAATTCAAGTCTCACATCTGTCTGTTATGAACTGTGTAGCTTTATATGAAGTTGAATGTCTTAATAGCAAATTCTGTTGCATAATTTCAAATAGTGTGCATGTGACCTTGAATGTACAGCTTTTGTGACATGGGCTGGAATTGGTCTGGATAAAATTTGGCTACTGTGAGACTGAAACTGCAGAGCTTCTCTGCAGAAACAAGGGGAAACATTACACATGAATGGAATAGCAAAGTCAAGGGGATGGAGCAGTAATATATGCAGTGTCTGGTAAATGTGAATATTAAAGAATAGTTGTCCTGAGCCATGGTTATGCTAAGCATGGAAATTTAACCCTGCATTTGGAAGATACTAAGATGCCTAGAAGATGGATAAGTATAATTTGGGAAGGGGCATGGAAGCAGGAACCTGGAATTTCTGTAGGATCATAAACCCAGTTATAAAGACGCTGGATGTTTATCCAAAAATCAGGATAATAAGAGAGTCAAGATATGCCAGAAAGAAGGTAGAAGTAATGCTGACTAGGTCTTCATCAGCTGTTTGCATCTGCCAGCTCATCCTGCTGCCTATTCCTCAACTCCTGCTGCCTATTCCTTCCACATTTATCATTCAACCTATCCCTTAGTTTGGGAATCATGAACAAGGAGCATGTTATCACTCCTCAGAAATATATACCATGAACCTTATGGTGACTGATGGTGGGGGGTTTTTTAAAGGTTCAGGATTGCTGGGAGTGAGAACCACAGCTGTCACTATTTCCCAACAACCAGGACAGCTCAGGCAGCAAAGCAGGTGGAGGAAAGGGGCTGTGCAGGGGACAGAGTGGCCAGTATGAAGGAGGGTGCATGGGGGAAGCATGGATGGGACAAGAGGTCTCCACAAGAATTTCCAGTGCCAAGGGAGGACAAAGAACCCCCTTTGCTAGACTGGGTTGAGTGAACCAGTAGCACAGCGTCTCAGTGCCAAAAACTGGCCGTGGCCTGCGAACACCAAAGGCACAGCAGCTGCCACACGCTGACAAAATAAGGAATCCTTGGTTCATTTCTTAGAGTTAGAAGTTAGGGATAGATGCTTCTAGATGTGAGTTTAAAAGTTTCTGATCTGTGAAGCAGCAAAAATTAATTTTTAAGGTACAGTAAGAGCTGTTATGCCCTCTACCAGCTCCTGATGCACTGTTCTCTCCCAAGGATGGAAACAAAAGCATGCGCCCTTAAATTATGCTACATGAATTTTGATATTAAATAATTAGTTCACATTGATATTTGATTGCCTAGGTTTTCTCAGGACAAGCCTTGGATTAAATGTTAGGAAGAAATTATTTACTGTAAGGGTGGTGGAGCACAGGAACCGGTTGCCCAGAGAAGCTGTGGATACCCCATTCCTGGAAGTGTTCAAGGCCAGATTGTGTAGGGCTCTGAGAGACCTGATCTAGTGGACAACATCCCTGCCCATGGCAGGAGAGTTGAAACTGGATGATTTTTAAGGTCCCTTCCACCCCAAACCATTCTATGATTCTGTAATCACTGGCTGGTCTTTTCTGGGCTGATATTTGGAAATATCTTTTAATAGACAAACCTGTCCCTACCTGTTAGATTATGCTTTTTTAAAATAATGAATTCTGATTGCATATAATCAAATAATTAAATTTCTGCTTGATTTCTCCAGACTTTAAAGAACATGCCTGTGCATTTTTAATATGACCTTATTAATGGAAAAAATTACTGCTAAGTGCATTTATTTTTTTTTTTTTTAATTTCTCAGTTGTAGCTGTTTAGTCAAGTGTTGGGCTTCTGAAGTGACACTTTAGCCAGTTTTTTCTAAATAGTTCAACAAAACCTTAAGATTAATTGGTTTAAAAGGGCTGGAACTGACAAACTCTAACCTCTTCTTCTTAAAACTGCTGAGCCTAACATTGCTAAGCCTATCTCTAACATGTTTAATATGTTTCTTTCTTTTTATACGGTTCCTACGTAGAAATGCATTGGAATTTGTCACCTGTGCTAAAATGGTACTAATAAAATGATTACTGGTTTTTTTCTTGTTCTACTCTTCCCCTCCAAATAGGATCCACTTTCAGGTGAGTGAGTTTGTGCACAAAAATGAACACAGGAGAACTGTGTCCATGGAAATACCAAAGTCAGCTCTGCCATCCATGATTTTATTCCTACAGTCCTAGCTTTGGTTACAGAAAAGTTAATCTGGAAAAAAGCCACTGCACGGTCTGGCTCCATGACTTTTGCCTTCCCTGTTCCCATTGCTTGTTCTTAGAGAGCTCTCCTGTCCCACTTTGTGTTTGACAAGCAAAGCTCAGCAAAGGAGAGAAATACTTGGTAGTCAGAGCTGATAAAGCCAGTGTGAGGGTCTGGAGGAGGGTTGTGGAGTGTCTGAGTGGTTGTTGCTTCCAGTCCCCACTGTCAGCCCCGGGGAGAAGGAGTGTGGGCTGGCACATGACTGTCCTGCACAGCTGGTAGAGCATTGCTCTGGCCAGAGGTCCCTCATGTCTCCTGCCCAGATGTGGCTGCGGAGGGAATGAAGGAAACCCCATGTTGGATGCTACAACTCTTTATGCTTGGAAAGTGCCATGGGTGAAGCTGGTGAAATTGCTGTCTTTTAAATACAGGGCACTCCTTCCAGACATGGAGTGCCTGGAAATTGTGCCACCCCTCAGGCTTGTCTTCACTGGGAAAATTCTGAAACCTATTTCCTCAGCTCACCAGCATGTTTCACAAACCCTGCTCTGAAAGGGTTTCCTCCACCTCCACTGGGGTAGCAAGGGCACTTCCACCACAGGAACTCTGCAGCCACCACCAGTCTTTAAGTCTCCCCATCATCTTCCCCCTTTGCCAGTGCTTCCCTCCAGATGCTCAGTATCTGGCTCTGCCATCTTACTGGTCCTTCTCCTGTCTGCCAGGGGATCATCTGTGAGGGGGGATTATAGGGCCAAGGGGAGGGTAGAGAGCACAGGAGTGCACTGTGTAAAACCACCAAACATGGGGTTGCCTGGCAGGAGGACAGAGGGAAGCCTTGGGGCCATGCCAGAGGTTTTGGCATGGCGGAAGTGCAGGAGCCTTGTGGAAAGCTAAAGCAGGAGTGTAATGCTGGGGGGACAGCAGCACAGAGTTCAGTAATAATCAGATGTTAACTCAAAATGAGGCACTGCTAATATTCCTCGAGGGGCTTTTCATTTCAGGCAAGGTAGTTCATTCAACATTTGCCTTGAAATAGATGTAAGAAGGTCTGAGAATGAGCCTCAGGAACACGATTCCCTTCAGCTTTTTAGAAAACCTGCTTAATATTCCGAAAAGCCACCCTAATCCTGTCAGTAGTAGTGCTGGAGAGAGGGTAAGCCAGCTCTTCCCAGTACAGCAGAAGCAGAAGTGACACTGCAGTGCATGGAATAATTCTGGTTTTACCTGAACTTCTATTCCCTTAATGTTAGTCATTTTTTGCTACACATTTCTAAACTGCAAATGATCTTCTAACTTGGTGGAGGTTTTACCCAGCACAACAGTGCCTGGGGCCTGGGTCCATGTTAGCTGAGATGGATCCACCAACCAGAGGCCAGCACTGGTGATCTGGACGTGAATACATTGATTTAAACTGTTTGTTGTGTTCACGCTCTGTGTAATTAATGCAGATGGAGAAATTCGTGTCCCTTCTGAACACCATCCACAGCCATCGCACGAGTCTGTCAGAGACTGAACACAGAGGTGCCACGTGGACACACAGTAGCTGTCGTGGGCATATAGGTTGCATTTACTAGGTGTGTGACAAATTACTAACCTCTTCAGTCAGCAGAAGTGCAGCAGGCCTTTCATATCTTGATATTGGCTAAAAATCTGTAGTAAGAGGTCACTGTAATGGTGATCTCCCTAAACTGATAATTGTCCCTTCCTGAATCTTGGAGAACAAGGAATGTCTCCCCTGTCCACACCAGTAACAAATTCTGACAATCAAGGTAAGAAAACCTGCAGTCCCTTTTGCCCCTTCCTGCCCAAGTGTTTTATTCTGGCAGCTGGTTACATCTGCAGCGGGTCCCACCTCTGAGAGAAACCCGTGGTAGGAAGAAGCTCAGGGGAGGGATAGTCCTAAATAACTCCCCATTGCTTCAGCCTTTGAAAGGATATTAGAAGGGAAATGAAATGAACTTTGGGGTGCTCCTCCAACCCCACCAGTGTTGGGAGGTCCCAGAGTACTCCTGCCCTGCAGCAGGTTCCCCAAAGTGAAATAGGAGCAATATTCCTGGCTGGAGTCAGTGTTATAGAACTTCATTTGTTTCAGTTCTAGATACTTATCTTTTTGCCTTCATCTGAACAAAGCAACCAGAGCACAAAATGCTCACTGTCACATTCAGCACAAAGTCCAGCCTGTACTTTACATCCCTGTATCTCCCCCTCAGTGCTTTTTGGTATGGACAAGAAACCAGAGCCAGCAAAGGGGTTAACCCCGAATGCAAGGCTTACAGGTTTCAACAAATCTGAAAAACTTCCTTTCCTTCTCTTTTCTCGCTCTGAAAAGGATTTTTCTTGTCACACTGCAAATCCAGCCTTCCTGGAGTCCACAGCTAACGTTTGCCTGCCACAGTGATGGGCTCAGACTCTTGGGGGCACAGTCACACTACCTATAAACAATAAAATTCCTAGCTGCTACAATCATGTTTTCAGCAATGAATAATATGTTCTGCAAAAAATGCCTAAGGAGTATGATGAAGGTGGCTATAAACTATTCTTCTGAGATCAGTTTCTTGACAGCTGGTCCAAATATCAACCAAACAGTTACAGAAATATTCCTTACAATTTTCTTTGCCTTCTCAAGTGATCTTAGTCATATTAAAATAACCATACTGTTAGAAAGTATTGTGAGGGAAGAATTCAAACTCTCATCTCCCACACACGCTCCACTGGGACTCCATCACCATTTTGACATGCTTGTGTCAAGAAATTGTACGCCCCTGACTAAAAATTAGTTATTTAAGAGAGCTACTAAAAAAATTGGGATCTCTCTCTTTAAACATTTGACCCTGAGGCAGAAGACGGGAGAGAAAGAGAAGGAGAGAGAATATGATAATCTCTTTAGATAACAACCTGACTCGTGGTAATAGCAGCCTAATTGCTATCCAAGTGCTTTCAGCAGGAAGCAGACACACATACAGAGGCGCCTCTGCAGAGGAAGATTAGCTTTAAATGGAAAAGGGACAGAGACACAAATGCATCTAATTTCATCTGAGTATAGTGGAAAGTAAGAAAAAGTTGCTTGTTTATGTAGAAACTGCCTTAAATCCAGGAGCTGCTTCAGATAATGGGATGTGGCTGGTATGTAATTCATGTGAGAAACAGGTACATTACAGGGCTCAAAATGATATGGGCATTTGTATTTATGCAGGGAAAAGAAAATAACCACATGTGGGAAGATGTGGTTGATGCTCTCTTTCCAAAATAAATCAGCTTCTGCAACGATTATGACCCTTCTATGAATAAAATTCATAATGTCAGTCTGACAATACCAAATACGAACTTTACTTGAAAGTCAGCGTGACTGTAGTAAGTGATTTGCTTGGAAGAAAGCTGCATGGCAAAGGAATGGTCTGTAGCTGGTTGATTAGTATCAAACATGCCTTTATATGCATGAGCCACACTTTTGTATGTTTATGATTTGTTGTTCTTCTCCACTGCTCCGTTCTCTGAGCACTTGAGCCCCCAGCTCCGGCTGCAGCCCCCCTGGCACAGCAGCTGTGGACCCCAGCAAGGGAGAGGAAGTTTCCTTGTAGGTTTGGGCAGAGCTCTCAGCCTCTGTTCTCCAGCTGCCCTCGCTATTTCCTGCAGCAGTTCTGAGAACGGGGCCGTGGTGACCAGGTGCTGCCCACAGGTCTTGGAGGGAAATGAAGATCTGTATTTCTGAGTAAGAGACGATAAAATGCCTCTTTGTTTGCACAGGACACAGTCTCTGGAGTGGGGAGAGTGGAGTATAAGAATCGATTGTGTTCTCTGATGAAGGAGTCAGGCCTTTCAGCAAGGGTATTGATTTATGCATTCAACTCTGCAAGTTGCTTTCCACTACATCTTTTGCTACTAAAACTCGGTGATGTGAATGTCAATAGGCATGAACAAAAGCCCCATGTTTTGAACAGCCTGGATATGCATCTGTAGGACATAAAAACTACCACATTTCTTTGCTTTTGCTGTCCTTTGCAAGCCATTTTCATAGATTGCTGGTAATAGATTTTGAATGCAGTACCCACGTGTGTGCCTATACATTACCATGAATGTTACTTTGTCTTTAAAATAACCTTTTTTCCTACTTGTAAATAGCATTTGATCACAGTCCAGAAATATTTTATGCCAGAAATTATCTATCTTGAATTTCTCAATAATGGTATTTTGGTAGGCTGCTATGGCAACAGATGTACACTCTCTGGATTCAAGCATTAAAGGTTCTTATGGCAACTGTTTTTTGGATACCTTCACAAGCAGGAAACTGTGCTGAGCTATCCCAGTAATCCCTGGAAAGACAGCAGAATAGAATAAACTGACATGTTTACCACCTTCCATTTGTTTTTAAAATATATATAAAAGCATGCCTTACAAAAAAAAAAAAAAAAGCACACAAAGGGCAAAACAACACTGTGGGGGGAAAAGGAAACAATAACATGAGAAAATTTTATGAATATTTAGTATAAATTAGTATTTTGTTATACTGATACTTCAACCAGTGATGGATTGGCATTGTCAATATGTTATACATCATACAGACTCAGAATAGGTACCAACCCTTGCCACAGGGCAGCTCTGGGTATTGTGTTTTTTTCCTTCTGTTTTAAGACTTAGTGAAATTTTACAAAACAGGACCTGTTATTGGAAATTGATCTGGTTCAAATGACCCTGACCTATAATACACAGCAGCAATCCTAACAAAAGAAGTGGTCAGCCATGCTGTTAAGCACCCCATTTCAGCTTCCCTTCTTCATTCCAAGGTACTGCTTGCATTATTCCAACAGACTCTATTATCACTGCTGTCCCCACATGACCCTCCCACAGCTGCAGGTCTGTAAGTAGCTGGTAAAGGTGATGTCTGCCTGTGATCACAAACCTCCAGTGTTCATTGTCAGGGTTCAGGTCAGTTCAAACCACCTATCCACACTCCTGATGATGATTTCTATTTGGAAACATAGCCTGTGCTTCACAAAAAGGGATGGTAACTCCTGAACAAGAAGATGCCAGTTAAATAATTGGGGTTAGCACAGAAGAAACCATAAAGTGTCTATCCCTTAATATCTTTGAGAACAAATTATAAAAAATTCTGTGAGGAGTGTCATAAGTAACGCCATTTGGGGCAGGGAGATGAATTAGATGACATCCTGAATTCTGTATTTCTGTCTCTGTCATCACTGTGCTTGCCCTTGCTTGAGTGCAAGCTTTCACAAGCGCTGACCCAGGGGTAGGTTGGCAGATACCAGAGAGAGGAAATTTGCAATGATGTATCATGTGGGGAAGAAAACAAACACCTGAGCATCTGGAAGAGTGTCATATACTCTTAGTCATTTTTCTATGAAACTTTTTTAATGTTTGAGGCTTACTCATAAAACTTTTTATTAAAAAAAAATCATCTGGTCCACAATAGAGACTGCACAGTATAGGTAGTTTTATTTATTTAATACATAATGAAAGGTTTAATTTAAGTCGTAGATGGTAAATGTATTTTTATGAAGAAGAAAAGTATCTTAAGAAACTAAAAATTGACTCTCCAGAACATAAAAACTTTCTAACATCAGCCATTCAAACACTAAGTGTTAATGTGGCTATACTGGGAAATATGCAGAGTAGGTGTGCTCATTTCTGAGGATATCTTCTCACTGGCTATCTGTAGGAAGCGGCTGATGACAATGTCTTTGGCCTTCATGGTCTCCATATTCCTTTCCCGTGATATCTGCATGCTGATTTGATCCACGTTAGCCATGACAAGCTCTGAGGCCAGGATCTGAGTGGGGGATGCCCTGTTTGCTGTGCCATCCATGATGTACTGCTTGTACAGTTCCAGCAGCTTCTGCTCGAGGTAGTCATTCAGGGCTGAGTCGGAGAGGGGCTGCTGGTGTGGCCCCAAGCTCGTCAGTCTCCAGCACGAGGAGTAGCCTTGGCCCGGCTTTCGGATGGTGTCGCTGGAGGGGGGGACCCTCACGGACTCCATGGGGGGAGGAATCTCTGAGGACTCCAAAAAGGGGCTTATGCCATTGTCACAAGCAAAATCTGTCGTGACTGAGCTGATGGGCACCACGTAATCCCCAGCTATATGCAAATCGTTGTAGTTCTTGCAAATGCTTTTGCAAGAAGGTGGCACCAGGTAGGTGACCTTTTTTGTCAGCCCTTCGCAGCCATGAGTAGCTGGAGATGGTTGCCCTGTGGGCGCAGAGTGATGTGCAGGCTGTGGGAGATTATCCTTCTGCCTTCTGCTGTGCTTGCTACCTCTAGAGCAGACTGAGGAAATGCACTTGCCAGCAGATCTGCATCTCTGAAGGAGGCTTTTTCCTTGTGAGTCATCCGTGAGAGAATAATTAATGGACCTCATTTCATATACCATTTCATCGGCCGAACTCTTGCTGTAGAGCTCAGGGTTCAGGTCTCCACAAAGGTAAGTGATTCTGTAAAGATAACCTTCTGACAGCATCCTTCTCCGAAGTCAAGGAACCACCAGCAGACAGAAAAATGATAAGAAGAAGTTAACTACAAAAAGTTCATTATAAATTCACGGAATTGTGATTACACTCACAAACCTGTTATAGTTGCAGAGAGATGTTTCCAATTTGGACATGAACAAGAGTGTCTCTGTCTTTCTAGAGGACCTGAGTCAATGAATGATCATCCCGTCTCCCTGCTGTGCTGTTAACTCTGTCACATCAAAGCATGTTCTGTATAACATAACATATGCCATGTCCAGTGCGTCCAATGAAAAGTGACTTGTGGAGAGAGGGACAACAAGTGCTTTGTTGTGGAATAGCTCCCGTAATAATTTACACTTAAATATGTCTATTTTTGTCCTGGACTTAATTAAGAAGCCAAGGTTCTTCCCCCTTTGTCTCACATGCTTTGAAGCAACTTTTGTTGTGTGTGGTTTGTCAGCTGCCTCTGAGACTCATATTGAGAGTAAGACCCCTTCTGTTCCAGACTAATCAACAACTGTAGGTGCGGTTCTTTTTTCACTAAAACATCTCAGACCATTAAATTTGCACTTTGCACTTCCGCATTGCAATCAGAACAGAATTAATTGTCTTTCACTTATGAACATGAAAATGTCAGTGGCAAAAGTAAAACTTTTTGGAGGTATGATTCATCCGGCCTGGTTTAGACACGTAAATCAAAATGAGATGAATTGTGCCCTAGATTTGCTTATCACCCTCCAGTTGCTATAAAAGAATCTTGAACTGATCACCCTAGATGTAGAAATCTGCAGCATACTTTTGAAGAGACACATTTCAGTGCAATTCATAGGAAAATGCACATTTCAGAAGTACTCCAGTTCTTTCACTGTGGGATTAGTCGTACCACCAGCTCTGAAATCAGTTTCCATTGCATTTCTGCAAAGGCACAATCAGGTTCCAACAGTCACTAGCTCTCTCCACTCTCTGAGCAGGTAGCTTTCAAAAGGTGCTCAGACATGTGAGTAGTTAAAGACAAGCCTTTCTAGCAAGGACACACACCCATCTGCATATCAGTAAATGTTCTGCCCAAGCTTTAGCAGCTTCACTACCACCAAAACTGTGTCCACCTCCGCGTCTCTTTTTTTTCAACAGATGTCAAGGATACAATCAATCAGAAAGATGTCCTAAAGAAATTGTTTAGTCCAGCAAAGAGAAAGTAGATCTAAAGTGAAAATAAATTAAAATTAAAATTATTTTTTCTTTCTATAGTACAAAATGTCTTGTGTGATTGAGAAACAAATATCTTGTCCTTGCTTTAATTGCAAATACTTTTCTTCATGTACTATTTAACACAATTATAATCCTTAATGAATACTATCTCTGTAGATACAAAAATATGTCCCAGTTATTTGACAATTTGCCTGTCTCTTTCAAAACTCCTGCTGTGATGGAGTCCCAGGATGGGAACACCTTCCCACAAAGTGTGAATGAAGAGGTGGCATCTCTCTGGCACACACTGTACTATCCTCTGCTGCTGTCAATTACTCAGTTTATCTTTTCCAAGAATGAATAGCACTTAATAAAGTATTTTATGTGTCTCAGTTGCTAGTGCAGAATGCTGCACTAATAATAATTGTTGTGCAAATCCTGTCTAAGCACGGATATAGACTTTGCACAGACGTTAAGTAGGAGACAGTGTGAGAAAAGACTTTCCTTGGGACAGGGAATCACTTCCACTCTAAGAAGAAGAAGATTAGAGGTAAAATAACCTTCCTTCAGACAGAAATATTAGTGGTAATTAGATGGGTCCAAACACTTGCTTTGATGACCCTAGACCCTCTCTGATGCTGCCAGTTGTGTGAGATTTCTCACAGGCAGTAGCAATTAGTGAAAAGTGATCTGCTTACACAAGAGGGGACCAAATCATGTTTGGGGCTTGACACTCAGTATGCTGCTGTTGTCTTGCTTTAGATTTTAGCTCTGACTAAGGTACCCCCTCAGAACTCTTGGCCAAATACTAGAGCGACTCAGATTATCGACTCATCCTCCTCTCTCTTCTGCTTCTGTTCCTCTCTTTTGCAGTGCAAAAGCTGTTCCCTTCCCCCAGCCAACCATGGCCCAGATGGCTTTATTGCAAAGCCACCACTGACTTTGGCTGGCTTGAATCTGGAATTGTTATGTGTTTATTGGTATGCTATTTTTAATGTGGATTCTGAGAAATGAGTGGAGATGTAACATATGGTCTGTCCACTGCTCAACCAACAAAGGCAAAAGGCAGTTGTGTTCAGGTAGCACATGACACTTCAATCTTTCCTATTCCCCAGATGTGAGTCGTTTCTGCCATCAAGTGATGCGGGAGGGAAATGAAACCAAAGGTTTCATTTCTTTGCACTGCATTCTGCTACACTTATTTTAAGAGTTTTGGGGCACACTGTCTGAGACAGGAGTGGAAACAAAAGGACTGGCAAATTCAAAAATATTAGGCTCCCATTGCGCTCAGGAGTTGTGTGTCCTGCTGAATGAGTTACAGGCTTATCCTCTGAAGTTGGCAAGGGCTGTGCAAATAATCTGGTTATTCCCAGCTCTACGAGGAAATCTGATTGAAGTTTTCCATAGGCCATGCTGAGAGTCTGAATGCAATAGGGAAGTGCATATAACTCTGATCTCTCTTATCCTAGTACTTAATATAATATATACCTCTGTCAGGTTATTATGCCATCATTCCAGCAGTCATACAATTGGCTCACCTTTAATTTTTGCATTTTAAATCTGAAAAGGATTGTAGCTTTCATTAATTCTGATTTCTCCTTCCTCTTCTCTTAATCCCCCTTCTGTGCTGCAGACACACTTATATACCAGGATTCCAAGGGCACAGAGATTAATTATATCTAAAATCTTTCAATATTTGGGTTTCACACTCCTCAAAATTCAGATTTCACTTCTCTCTGCCTGAAAATAACTGCATAACTTTTTGTTACAATTCTGATCTGATGCATTTTGCATGTGAGGTGAACAGAGAGATTTTTCCTTGTGTGGCTACTGTCCTGGAAATGGGAGCTGACTACATTCTGTGTAAGCTTAGTGGAGATAGAGAGAAAAGACTGTCTGGTTTATGCTGTCTTTTCTATCTGACATAGTCTTTATTACTGTCAGATGATCTTAAAAATTCATATGTCCTGCCTGGGGTTTTTGTTTGGTTCTCCAGCAGAAAAAAGCCTACAGGCAGGATGAATGTTTAAAGTCACATGGAGAATCCAGTGGTATTGCCAGTGTGTGGCAGCAAATTTGCCAGGTCATAATTCTTGTAGATGGTGACAATGTTCACATAAAGACTACAGATTACAGTCTGAGAACAGGAAAACAGAATGGGAGTTCTTGACTCAGGATAAGCAAAACACTTAAGGACAGCCTGGAAAGTGTACACAAATTGATATCATAAATTGTGTCCTACACAAAAACCTGAGTACGGCGAATGGAAAGAATATGGGGCTAGCTGGGATCACACTTCAGGGGGAGGGGGACATTCTTTTGTACTGTAAAAGGAGGGGATGGAAACTATAGAAGAGACAAGCTCGTTTGGAATATGTCTGGCTTTCAGATCTCTGTGCAAGGCTCTGAGTAGCATTAAAGTTGTGCTGCTGGTGATTGGAGCTCAAGTCTTATCACACAGTATACCTTGAGTTCTAAATGATTCATTACATGGGATCCCAGATGACAGTTTCCCTGTCTTGAGGGAACTCAAATCCTGTGGATCCATCTGTAATATTTTTCCCCCTGTTTTAAGACATGCTTTTCCAGGCTATGGACAGACAGACAGACCCCTTCAGTGAGATTTGGGGTGCACCTCAGAATGCCAGACTTGGATGCAAGAGTCCCAGAAAGCAGGATAGTCTGGAGAGTAAGCTTGCATGTGTTGCAGAACCCATATCTCACCTTCCACTAGGGCTGGTGCAAAATAGCTCCCAGGAAGCCTCAGTTCAACCAGTGTGGGGAAACCAGGATAGTGAAGGAGGGAGTATAATGAACTGTGCATGTGGATAAGTAGAGCCTCTCCTTCGTGCCCAAAACCACCAGATGTTTGAAATCTGAGCCTCATTTGGCTTTGGTACAGGTAATGCTCATGACACTAAACTGCGTGGTGAGGTGGACACATCAGAAGGAAGATCCATCTTACAGAAAGACCCGGACAGGCTGGAAGAGTAGGCCAGCAATAAGAGTATCAAGTTTGATAAAGACAATTGCAAGTTCACACACTGTGATGACAGAACAAAAGAGTCCAGCCCAGGCCAGAATCTGTGTGCCTGGGGAACAGCCTTGCTGAGAGGAACCTGGAGGTCCCAGTGGACAACAAGCTGAACATGAGCCAGTCGTGCAACGCTGGCAAATCAGATCCTGGGCTGCATCCACGGGGGCACTGCTGGCTGAGATAAATATATGATCATCTCACCCAGCATTTGTTATGCTGCATCCGGCTCCCAAAATTCAAGAATGTGGACAGACTGGGGAGCACCCAGTGGAAGGCCATGAAGATAATCAAAGGGCTGGAAAACCTGCCTTGTGAGGAGAAATTAAAGGAGTTAGGACTCTTCTTCCAGAAGAAAATAAGACTGGGGATAGGGGACTGCAAAGATAGAGGCTCTCTTTTCACAAGCAGCCACACAAGTGGCAATGAGTACAAGTTACGTTGGAATAGAGTCATAGAATCATTTAGATTGGAAAAGACCTCTAAGAGGTCTTTGAGTCCAGCCATGACCCTAGCACCACCATGTTCCCCACTAAACCATCTCCCTAAGTGCCATACTCACATGGTTTTTGAATGATTCCTGGGATAAAAAGAAAGAGGTTTCATCTCATTTTAAAAGTTAAATTTTTTATAGTGAGAACAAGGACTGGAACAACCTTTCTAAGGACATGGTGGAGTCCCCTTTACCAGAGCTTTTCAAGACGGGATTGGACAACCTTCTGCATAATCTCATCCTTTCCAACATAAGCTACTCTGTGGTTATGATTCTACAATAGCAGTGGCTGCTATTTGAGGTAGGAGTTGGCCCACTTTGCCCATGGTAGAAGAGAAGAGAAGAGAAATAGCCAAGAGGTGGTTTTGCACCAGCGTTTGAATGCTGCCCACTGTGTGTGTCACTGCCTCTCCCTGCTGCTGCTGCTCTGGAAGACCTGGGACCTGAGGGGCTGCACCATGAGGCTCTTTCAGCAGTGGTCATGAGCCAAATTCTTCTTGTCCCTACCCACAGCTCTCTTGACCCCGATCTTTTAGTCTTCCCACAGAAGAAAACAAAAGTCCTGCTCATCTTCCTTATTTACGTGTCAAAAGTTCAAGAGATGCAGGAAAGATAGGAGTACTTCTCTCATGTTTCATGGGGAATGAGTAGGTTAGAGAGGATAACAATGCTTCTGGAGCAGCTGATTTCTTTCACTTGGAAAAAAATACATTCTTAGTGTATGTTTGAGTGCTATTGTATCTTTAAGCGGAGTTTGGGGGGACATGCTTCCATAAAAATACAATGAAAACGGTATGCTGGCAAATACAGTTTCTTGAGCTCTCAAATAATTTCCCAACCAAGTCCGTTTCATCAGTTCAAGTTCCTTGAAAATTCACAAGTACAAGCCTTGTTCATACTTTTCTACATTTTTCTTAATCATATATACCCTTACAAAGTCGGTTTAGGACCACATCAATCCAGCACTTTACACCTCATATCCACAGCTGTAAGCAACAGCACAAAATGTGAGGCTGGCAAGAATAAGGCTCCACATTGATAAGGAAGACTTGACTACATGATATTTCTACACTGTGCTTTTTTGTTTTTATTCCTGGGGTGGAAACCATTTCACGTTGCTGGATGTCTGTGTTTATTTTAACGAGTTGTTAGTTGTTATCGTGACTGAACTACATGAACTACAATATTTTGTTCTAAGCATTTGAAGTAAAGGGCCCACTAATTCATGTGCACTCCTATAGAAGAGAATACACTTTCTGGAATTGAAAAGAATAAATGGTAAAGAAAGAAAGACAGAAAAGGCTGAAGATGTTTCCCAGGAGCGAGTGAAATGGTCCACAAACAGGCATTGAAACATCAGTCACATTTGCTGTAGAGCATAAAAAAGAGGGGAGTGGATGCATGATGTGCGTGTGTACCCATGTCAAAATGTGAATTTGCAGCAAGCCAGGAAACTTGCTGTGAATCAGAAAAACACAATGATAAAGTTGAGTTGTTTATACTTTTTAACATCATCGTGTTTTCAGACAAGTCTCAGGTTTTTCTTCTATGTTTTTTTTAAATAGTAACACATGCAGAAAGTTCAATAATAGTACCATAATTATGATAAAAACAACACACCTGCCAAGACTCCCTTTAAAAATATTCAGAAAAATGTTTTTAGTCTGATTCTATGGAAGTCTTTAGAAATATCAGAGGAAAAATGTAGGGCTTTTTCATTTTGAAGTCACATTGCAATCACAGTCTGTCATGGCTGTAAATATGGCACCTTTGAAATGTTCTCATTACTTCTTAAGGCAGTAGAAACTGCATGTGGACAGTGACTGAGATTCTGCAAATACATGTGCATTCATAAGAGAAAAAGCACATGTTCATTTTACCTTCTACCAGCTGTGGTCCCACACAGACAGAACCAAACCACTTTGATAAGCAAGGGTAACATCTTCATACATTTATATAATGCATAGTATATTTTAGTTCTTACCTCCAAAGATGCAGCAGCTAACCAGATACAGCAAATTTGATGTCTTCTAACTAGGTTGAAGCTTCCTGTTTGTCTGTCCTACCCCAAAATGCAATGTTCTGTTTTTATTTCCTTTTTAAATACACTTCTAAGATAACATCTGTTCTACTTCTAATGCTCTATAGCAAAGAAGTATAGAAAGAAAGTCCCCGAGGAGATCAGGGGGTTTTATAACCAACTGAACTGCAACACACTGAACTTGCTTCCCCTTTTATGTCTAAGTGAAACTTCATTGTGAAACTGTGTACTGTTAAAATAGCTGATTGCAACAGAGTCAAGGCAGATGGATGTTATAGGAAAAAAAAACAGGGGAGTTGAACAGCCAGAACAATCTTAGGGAAGCTGCTCATCTGTTGGCAACTTACAGTGCACCTCATTTTGGCCACTATCCATCAATCTCATTTTAGCTGATGCAGAGAGACATCTTGACATGTCAAGACTCTCATGCCAAATAGGTTGGAAGAGTGAGGTGCCAAAGCAGAAGTGAATTCCACAGCAGGCCTTCTTTGTTGTCTGCAGACCCAGGTACATATAATTTTCCATCAAACAGCACAGCACAGCTGCTTCATCAAGGTTTTGTTTGGTGTGGACAACACCTGCCAGGAGGAAAGTTAGACCTGAAAGGTAGACCTTGTCTTTTTTAGCACCCAATGCTTGCCATATCCAGGCAGGCAGCTTGTCTTAGCAGGGACAGTGGATGAAAATATCTTAGGCAAGAAGGAATTCATCCTCCAAGCTTGAGGTGTACAGAGAGTGAATATGGCTTTGAGGTTGATGTTGGAGTATTCCTTAAAGGGCAGAGAACAAGTACTGTTGGAAGCATGGAACTGGACTGTTTTAATTGATCCCAATGGAACATACAAAATTTGCTTAAGAAGGCATTATTAGGCACCCATACATTGTAATAATAAGAGAAATACATTAGAAATATATTTTAATTCTTAGTAAATTTTAACTTCCTCATTGAGGACT
The DNA here is from genome assembly GCA_013399855.1 of Oxyruncus cristatus. Classification (NCBI taxonomy): domain Eukaryota; kingdom Metazoa; phylum Chordata; class Aves; order Passeriformes; family Cotingidae; genus Oxyruncus; species Oxyruncus cristatus. The sequence goes on along the minus strand of VXAY01001361.1, from coordinate 1,433,160 downwards.
GTTTTGTTTTTTTCTCAGAATCCTCCAACTCTGCCAGTCAGAAACCATACTTCTAAGAACATCATTTTCCTAAATAATCACTGTGATGCAACATATGTTTAAGACTAGTATCAAAGTTTTCTTCTTCAGAGTCTTCTTAGACATGGACATGGAAAAAGTAGATGTCCTAATCTGGCCCTACCTGCACAACACTAGCTAATTCATACAACAGTTTAATAGGTAATATTATACCCAATCATATGCCATGCTGGGATCAACAGCAGCTAAAATGTATAAAAACTGGACAAAATTGGCAGTTTAATGCAAGTCTCAACAGAAATCTTTGCTGAAAAAAAATTATCCCTGTGGGAACAAAGCTACTGTAGTACCAGACCAACTCTTTTTTGTTTAACATTAACATTGTTATTAATATTAATATTAATATTAGTATACTTTTTTCCTTTAATCCTTCATTCTTACTGTGGACCAACCTCATGCTCGCCAGATTTATACTAGTCCAATACTTTTTTATGATGTTCCCTTACCTGGATGAAATAGTATTGAAGGGAGCAAGAAATACATCACTAAGAAGTTTTATCTCTTCTGCAGAACCAGAGAGCTCTGTAGTCACAGGAGATCAATATTTCTAGTTAGACTGCTGGGAAATAAATTTGGTAGTGTAAAAAACAATTTCTGTAAAGGTCCTTGGAGAGTTTTCAAAATATTTTTTAATCATCAAAATCCATGTAAAAACAAGAAGATACAAACAGACAGATATTTTAAAGTAAAAAGTGCTTCCACAGCCAGAAAACTACAGCTAGCCAGAATCACTGAAAAATCCATCTACTTTCATAGAGATACTTAAGAATGGATTTAAGACTTACCTTCAGGCAACTAGATTTGGAAAATATAAGTGCCTTTTTTTTTCCCCCCAGTCATACACATGGAATGTTTACAGTTCTCTAGAGATACCATCACTATTTCTGCACAGTAGCTTTATGTATCTATGGAAGGGAGATGTAAATCTGTAATTTCTTGTCATATAAATTGCACATTAACATCCTGACAGTCTGGGCTTTGGGGGCATTCATTTATTCTAGTGACCTTTTCCACATTCACTCCTGACCATGCAAGACCTATCCTCAGCTAAGAAGCACTGTTCTATATGAATTTCTACCATGTGGCTTATAAACTGCGCTGAGTGTAGCACTCTGAGGGCCTGATCCAGAGCTGAATGAGCTGAGAGATGATACAGCACAGCAGCACCTGACCCCTTTCACAGAGATCCCTGCGTGTGCTGTGCCTCCTGCGCCTGGAGGAATAGATGTAAGAGGAGAGGAAAAGCTTCAGCACCCCAGGGAGTCTTTCAGTCAGTCTCTTCATCTGTAAATGTAGCTCAAATTGTCTGAGGCCATGCCAAATAACTTTTGTCGGTGTACTTTACTACGGTAAGCCCAGTGCACCAAGACTGTATATCCCTATCCCACAAAGAGAAAAGAAAAAACATTTCAAGTAAACTGTTCCCTTCTCTACTACATTCTTCTACTTACAGGGAATTTCCTCGAGGAAACTGCTTTAATTTTGATCCTGCATACATCTACCTTAGCTTCTTATTACAGTTCAATAGTTTATTTTCAAAACAAATGCGCCAGTTGTTTGCTCTCACTGTGCTTTTGTTTGCCTCTTGAAGCATGGGAAGCAGACTCCTTTTGGATGAAACTCAATGGGAGGACACACACACCAGGATCATACCTGAAATTTGCCATGGCCAAGTTTCCCCATGGACTTTCATGGAGCCACAGTGGAGCTGATCCAAAATCACACACCGCCCCTGGGACCGTGCATCTTAGGGAGGAGGGGTTTCAGCAGCTGCTGTTTCTCTGCCAGCACCTGCTCCAAAGGTGATGTACTGTTGGCTGATGTAAACAGAACAGAAAAAATGCTGCCAAGGGACTCACCTCTAGGATAGTACCAGACAGTCCATCATTCCCAGGGTGACCCTTGCCCGCCAACACCATTGAGCTCATGTGACTCAGAGCATTGTAACTGATAAGGTTGCACTGCTGGAAATAAAAGAGAAGGCTGAAGTTCCTATTATACAGCTATAGGCCCCAGCACAGAAGTTCAGAATAAATAAATCTCTGCTTAGCCCGGCCTGCTCGGTCAAACAGTGCAAAGGCTCATCACTTGCAGGCAAAATGTTTGTATTCTAGAAATTATAAATTGGGAGCTTTTGAAAGGACCAATGTTCCATAGATTTTTATTAAAATAGTGGTAATAAGTGCAGAAAATAAATCTATTTTCCTGCACATATAATCAAGCAGGTATGTATACAATAAGCTCTCATTATCAAACTATTTCAGCTCTGTTCTCATTTGGTATGTCTATACCTTTAACCAGGAATTTTAAAATTCAAAAGGTTAATGATATCACTTTAAGATTATCACCTGGTTTATAATTACTTTGTGCAAAGGACAAAGGAGATATTTTTAAAGCTTTTAATCTTTGGAAGGAAAGAGTTTATGGGAAGGAGATAAGCATTATCTAGTACTTCATCATAAAGAACAATCATGAATGATTTATGTTCCTTACAGCTGTAAAATCAGATATATTTCAAGCTTCCCAGTATGCCACACTTGATTAGAGCTGAAAAGCCAGTCTTCAATGCATTTATTATGCCAGTATAATTACTTGAGTAAACCAGCAGTATTTAAGCAGGCAAGAACCTCCATCGTACACTGTTTTCTTTCCTCTTCCTTCGTTGCTGGTACTAGAAAATAGATCAGCGAAAATTTCTAGGTAAAATATGAGGATTCCCATCTTCCAAATGATTGCCAGGCAAGTCTGGTTTCGAGATATCTCAGGCTGAAGAGAGTCTTCTGGGTGAATTACTCCAGCCCTCCACCTGTTAGGTGGAAAAAAAAAGTGGCTATGACATCGTTCTCCAGGCCATGGACTCCAAAGGAGGGAAAAAAGGTCTTGGATGCACAGAGAGCCTTGCCATCCTGGAAGAGGTGAGGGAGTTCTGGTGTCCACCTGTATTTAGTGTCTCCAGCTTCCTATGACCAGTGCTTGCCCATGCAGCAATGGGAAGTCTGACTGTCCTTTGCACACAGAGCTTTAACTCCAGGAACTCAGGGAGCACAGTACCTTCCGTATAGTTAAATAGTTAAATATAGTTAAATCCATCCACTCTGCACTCAGAGTTTGATACTTCAGAATGAAATAGTCATTTGATCACACAAAAATGGCCACTAAATCTTTTAGTTAACTACAGAGGCAAGGGCCATGAATTTCTTGATTTCTTATTGCATTATAATATATCTTTTTGTACTTCAGGTAAAACAGCGTGCATTTGCTGCCTTATATGCTCCTTCTAGTCAATAAAACATGCAATTTATTCCTGTGTTCAATTTTGTTTCTCTTTTCTGGGTGATATAAATGTTTAGTTATATGCAGACATCTCTACAGGTTTGATCTATCTGAAAATCAGGAAAACAAAAGCAAGGCCTTTAAGAAAATTAGAAACAAGACCATTGCACTCTCCAATAAAAATCTCTAAGGTCAAGGAGAGTTTTCTATGGGGAAATATGGTAGTATTGGACGTAGCATATGCTGTTCTTCATTGTTCCCAGAATCAGTCTTTTTTAGTAATGAGTAGCCAGTTAATGAAGCCTTTTCAGTTCACATTCTTTTTTTCTCTCACTAATTTACACAAACTAGGAGATTGATCTTGTCACAGTTCAGAAATCTTTCCCTTCAGTCTCAGCCTCTCTTCATTCATAATCCTTTATTTACCTTTTGTGGTCAAATTGTTCTGCCCATATTCTTTTCTTTTAATGGTCATAAATAATGCTGCACTGTTGTATCCTGAACAAAGTGTCTTATTGTCCAAGTGATCCCACTGATGGTAGAGATTATACTGAGGTTTCCCTGCACAGCCACACACGGGCACATAAGCCTATAGGCACTGTCAGTGCAGGAATCATGAGTGACCTGCAAAGCATCAGAATGCAGGGGTGGGTGAGCTGCCCTCTTTTCACTGTCAACATCTGGCCAAAAGCCAAAAACTTCTCTTCTTTTTCTTCTTTTTTCTTTTCTTTTTTTTTTTTTGGACTTTCAGCTATTACCATGATAACTTACAAATGGATGGTTTTTAAGGCAACAAGCGAGAATATCCGAACACCACCTACCTTTTAGCACCCCTCAAATAATAATGAGGATAAAAGTTTGTCTACAATGTGTAAACACATCGATGTATATATTTACTGGCGTCCTGATGTGCACCATGGATGCTGTGTAGAGCTTGCTCTCTGCTGCTGACTGAAATACCCCAGGGTAGGATGCGTTTCAGTCGGCAGCAGAGAGGAGCCTGACTCTGCAGCACGCTGGGTAGAGTGCAAACCACAACCACTCTTCATGCAACGAAGTGTGTTCTCCCCCAGCTTACCACCCAGCTCAGGGAAAGGGTCTATCAGAAGCTATAACTCTTCTTATCCTTGCACCTTCCAGATCTTTTTAGGCGTTTTCTAAGCTTCTCAGAATGCAGGCATCCGTTCTGCTCCTTTCTTAGAATTTGTGTTGTGGTAGGCATCAGTATTCCTTTGAAAGGCGATTTCCAAAGAGGAAATTTAGCAATGATGTTTTTTTCAGGGGTGATTTTTGCTCAAGACGCATCATTCCTCTGTAAGTATTTAAATTTCAAAATATGTATATATACACTGAAGGCTCGGTGGGTTTTCCCAGTTTTAGTTTTATTTAATGCCTTTCATACATTGAAAAATTTCTTTAAATGCTTGAAATTCATATAAATATTTTCACAGGAATGTGAAAAAAATTATTATTTTTTATTTATAAACTTGAGTGTGTGTAGCAGATAGGAGTAATCAAAATCAGTATTTCAAGTAGCAAACAAATAAAACAGCTATCCCAAATGCCTGAATTTCAAAGTATCTCCTGCAGAATAAAAAAAGTGCTTGAGCCCCTACCTATGGCAAATCACTTCCTGTTACAGGGGTTCCACAGGGGTGTTATGCTGCATTCTTTACTCCACCAGTCTGAAGTGATTACTTGTGTATGCTTAATTAAGCAGCAGCTAATTGCATCCTATCAACCAGATAGAAAGGCACATCACTGGATGATAATAGATATATAATAATATATTATATTAATATTATATAAGAAATATATTATCTTAGTGATAAGACTAGCCAGTAGATTGGGGAGGAAATATTTTTGCTGCTTTTATCTTTTATTGAAGAACTTTTTTACAGATTCAGCGTCTAAAGCAGAGACTCCAGCAGCTCACAATATCATAGGACGAGGGCAGTAGAGATGTTGTTTTACCAATGTTGCCAGAACTTGGCTTTCTTCCCACGGGAACCTTTTTTCTGATTTTTTCTGCCTCTGGGTGAGCTGGGAATTCCCTTCCAGCAGGTCTTCAGATTTAATAAACTCTAAGCCTCAGCAAATCCCGGCTGATAAGAGGAGGAGCTTGCACCTGCCTGCACCTTGAGGACAAGGAAGATTATTCATCTCTGCGGGGCAAGTACAGAACAACTCTGGCAGTTTTCTTCCCGGCTTTCAGCCAGATTCCCACTGTGGCTACACAGACTCTCAGGGATAAGCCAGGATTTTCTAAAGGAAGAACTGGTTAATTATAATACAAAAGTTTCAAATGCTATTTCCAAGGGTAATACAGTTTGTCTGGAATGCTGCCTACATACATAAAATCCTGCCATATGATACATACTCTAATTCCAATGCTTGCATTGGGTCTTTGTTAAAAATAAATCATGCGTCCCACTGATAATGTGCTCCTTGGTTCAGCAACAACTACTCGCTGGTGGTGAGGCTTTAAGATCAGGCAAAGAGCTTTTATCTGTAAAACAGGATTGAGCAATACATGAGGGTTTTCTTTTTTATTTTTTTTTTTTACTATACCTCAGTGTAACATAATAAAATTGAAGGCAGTGTGGCTACTAACAAGGCATTTTTTTGTGAGTGTATCAAAATACCCCAAGGAAGTTGCAGAAATCCAGGAGGTATTACAGAGATCTGGTTACCTTAGCTGTGTTGGCACGCCTGAAATTTCTAGATAGAGCGATCCCATGAAAACTGGATGAATTTCATGCTTCTTTTTTTCTCCAGTACGGGCCCTTAATTTGATTCTGATTCCTACATCCCTCACTTTCTTATGCTTTCATCTTTCCAGCAACCACCTTTTTCAGCTATCCCAAATTCTCTGTCAGTAACATTCATTTGAAAATTGTGTCTGAAAGCAGCAACAGAATAAGCAGTTGATCTGCTGAGTCCTTTTAACAAAACAATTAGAGAAAACCCTCCTGCCCTTTGGTCTGTACAAACCAGATGCCAGCAAATCACTGCCCATGCTTTTGTTTGAGCTAGGTATTCCTGGGCAACCAAGACAGGAGTAAAGAAAAACAGGAAAAACAGCAAATGTGAGAGTCATGCAACAAGTATGGACAAACTGTCAGTTCCATCTGCTAACAAAGAGTGGTTATCAGCACAGTTTTCTGCTGCTGAGCATTATCCAGGGGCCTGAGACCTGGCAAAGGGAGTGAGAAGAAGGAATGGTGTCATGGGCAAGTTTCTGAAAAACAGCTTGAAAACAAAGGGTGTCTGAGTTTTTTTTTTTGTTTTTTAAGAGATGGTTGCTGGGAAGGGGCAGAAAAACACTAAATTGAGGTGTAGAGAAACAAGGAAGTTTTTTCAGATGGAGGCTGCAACAGAGATTTTACAAGGAAGACTGATAGGAAAAGGTTATTTATTTACACAAACAAGAGGAAAACAATTTTGTGAAAATGGATCTAGTGTGGTTTCTGAGAAAAAACAAGGGTGGGACTCAGTGAATTAGTGACAACTGTATGTTTGATGTGGTGCTTGGGGGATTTACTGAATATACATATCCATATTCAGGAAGATTGGGACAAAAACAATACAAAGATCTAGGAATAAGGTAGAGCAGTTTAAATTTAAAAATTGAAATTATGAGCCACCAATGTGTCATTGTAGAAAGAAGGTCAATATCATCTTGTGCTGCATTAGGCAGAGCACTGTCCATGCTTTGAGAAAGCTGATCCTTCCCCTCTGCTCCACCCTTAAAGATACTCAAAACCAACTGGACACAGTCCTGAGCAACCTGGTCTCACATACTCGTCTCTGGGCAGATATTTAGACTAGATGATCTTCACAGGTGCCTTCCTGCCTCAGCTGGTGTGTGTTTCTAAATAGGAAGGAGGTAAAAAACACAGCATTTGGTAAAAAGCTCCACAAATATTTCTCTGCAAATGTTTCTTGCTACTGCCACATAAAATAACAGTGATGTGTGACTACAATACAATACACAAATATGTGTGACTGCAAGCACAATGACACAATAGACAAAAGCTGGATATAAAACGAGACAAAGAGAGAGCAGAATAACCACAAAGGAGAAAAACAGGGACTAAAGGTAAATAGAGATTTGATTTTTGTGCTCAAAGCAACTTTTGATATGTAATAATTGGGGCTATATTGCCAACAGTGCCAACATCCTCTATATTCCTGAGTGAGATCTGTAAGTATTACACGGATAATTTTCTCAGCTTTTAAAATCGCTCAATAGCAAGAATGAGTTTACAAACACTTTCAGGCAAACAAGACAATCCCATGGATTTGATTACACAAAAGGGAAGCAAATTCAAATTATTTCAGTAACCTCTAAGGCAAACTGAAAATAAACCACCAAATTAATCACCCAAGGTGGTGGCCACAGGCCAAATAATTATAGTTTCATAGTAAAAGATATGAATGCTGCCATCAAGAATCCCAAAAGAGCAGAGAGATTTCTGAAAACAGGTAAGAGACAGGAAACTTAAAGTTCAAGAAAATGTGGGTGACTCCTAAGTCAGTATTAAGGAATTTTTGTTTCTTTCTCGGCATTCTAGAAATGTTGAAAAACTGTAGCCCTGTGCCATCAAGTAAAATAGTCTATCTCCTTTTTATTTTTCTTTAAATTGTTTTTCTTTTGTATTAGGAAGTTGGCATCTTTATTGACTTGGTAAAGCTATTTATCAGGGAAGAACTAGATTAATCATCAGAAATTAGAGATGTTTAGTATCTGTGCTATAATTTTTTTTTTCTATTTTGCATCACACCGAGCCACACAAACATCATTGTGTACGACACAGAAATTGTACCTTAAAAATTACAGTGACCCCACAGACATCTGTATCATCATCAAACTGAGGAGCCATTCATGCTAAGCCACACAGGGCAATAATTATACATAGCAGGTGTCATAAGAAGAAGCACTTAGCACCAGAGCATAACTCACATTCTGCTATGGATTCACTGTTACCCGTAACTGGGAAATATTTCACAACATCCCTGACTCACCCATGTGTTATATGTGATGCAATCAATGTTCAAGGAAATTTGTATCCAGCCTAGCACCAGAACACAGTACTTTGAACCCCATGCTATCATGCCTGGGCAAAATTCAGGATTAAGGCTGCTTGCTGTCCTTAAAGCAGGTTGTTTACCACTCACAAACTGCAAAGAAAAGTGGGCATATTATCAATAACATTCTCTGGTAGCCCTGAGGAGCTCTGAAGTTGGACTGTTGAGGTCAAGTGTGTAAACAGAAGTCCCGGTCTCTGGTGATTACCCTGAAGGGTTGGACTTTTTTTTTTTAACTGAAGTCTTTGAATCACTTAAATCCCTCTAAAGAGAAGACTGGGAGGAGATAATATCTCTCTATATACCGAGTTACATCTGACATCTTCTCTGCACACCCCACATCTCTGCAGACCCAGCTGCACGTTCAATATGAAACATGAGCTCTCCTGAAGAGCAGGACGTGTTTGGTCACTGCCTTGCTGCCTTTCAGCTGTGGCTGAGGAAAGGACAGAGGTGACAACTTTAGCCATTCTGTTGCTTGCTTTGCTGCCAAGCAATGTTACTTCTGGGACGAACTGAGCAGGTGGGACCAGCACTCATAGCGATGGATGGGCACTTCCACCAACTGTACAGGCCTAGAGCAGCCCAGGAAAAATGAAAAATACCAACACCCTGACTCACAATCCTGGTAACTATGGAGGGCACGGGAGTGGAGGAGAACCAAAGTTATCGCTTCTGTTGTTTTAAGTGCTAAATTGAATGACTTATGATTAGGATGTTGGACGTACCTCTTAAATGGTGGAATGTTTTTTAATGCGATAAATACCAATCTGACATTAGGAACTCTTTGTAGTGCATCAGGGACGAAGCTCTGTGCTGTCCTCTAAACAAATTTATTCTTATGAGACTACTTGGGAATTGAGAAGCTCTTTTACCTGCAGACTGGAAAGAATCATCCTTTTACCTTTTTTTTTTTTTTTTACTTCTCTAGTCCTTAGGCCTGCAACCACAGAATATTATTGGACTCATCTGTTCCAGGCACATATTTAGAGACACAAAGGTGAGAGAGTTTGAGCCTCTTAAGATTTGCATTAATGGGATGAGACATAATTTAATTTCTAAGATTTGCTAAGAAATGGACATTCCACCTCTGAAGAGCTTCTGTGGCAGAACACAGCCCAGTTCCTCATTCTTTGCCTTCAAAGGTAAATGAACTGAGCATTGCTCATAAAAGTGTTGAATGAACTTTGCACAATAGGAGAAATTTGCCATAATCAAGACAGCCTCTGAACTTGAACCAATAAAATAGGCAGATCAACTGTGTAATAAGTTCAGTATCCACACCCCAGTCACTCTTTGTGTAGAAGGCCACACCACATTCAGGGTATCTTGCCTTTCTTCCACAACAGCCTCTTCTTCAATGAGTCATTATGTATCAGATTTCTTCTGGAGACTGGTGGTTTAAAGTTTACCTGATGAAGGCTTTTTGCAAAGACAAAGGATAGTGTATCATACTTAAACCTTCCCTCTCCTGCCCAGAAAACTCTCAAGATAAACATGCTTTGTTAGCTGGGATCACCTGCTTTACATACACTATCTCAGTTGTCAGAATTACAAAAAGGTTAATCCCTCTGCTGACATGTATAAGGAAAACAGCATTTCAGGCACAGAAGAGCTCTGTGTTTCATATCAGGCTTCTAATTATTACAAAATTTTAAAGAGGAAGAGGCAAAAAGAAAAAAAAAATCAGTCCTTTCAGGAAAAGGTACAGGAAAAAATCGTTTTATTTGGATGTTGTGTCATCTGGGAACTTAAGGGATAGTGTAACTAAATGTCTAGGGGAAAAAAAGTTGGTGTTTCTAATCTTAGAAGAGAACGATGAGGTAACTTTCTAAGTTCTCTCCCAAACCAAATTATTCTATGAAAATTAATGGCATTGAACTATTAGAAAACCACTTAGTAGTTTATGCTATTTGATGTAAATTGTGATGTTATTTTAATATCTGGAAATATTCTATTCTATTTTGTTATGTTACAAAAACTTTGTATATATTTATATTACATATATATAGGAAGACATTTACTCAATCATATATATGATGAACTTCTGTATTAAATTTAATTATTTAGTGTTCTTCCCATTTATTTTCAAAGTTCACGTCATGCATTTAACCATTGTTAATTAATTAGAACTGTATTTCTCTACATTTCAAAGGCCTCCAAGATTTCTTATGCTCTCTGTCCTTTGTTTCCTTTGTTTTAGCAGGCTCACGTGCTCCACCACTAATCATCTGAGAACACTGTACGAAATACACCATGAACATAAGTTTTTTCTGTTCACTCACTGTTCATCTTGTTTACAAAAGTACAGTAAACAAAATAGTAAGCAAAGAAGCCATTTTTATATTCAAATTTTAATCTTGTTTCTATCTTAAGTTAGAGGTGACAAAGCAAAGCAAACACACACACACACATCAAGCACATTTTAGAGTATCCACAGGAGAAAGGCACATCTTCTTTCCCTAAACTCACTGTAAAATCTTCCTTTGACTGCAGGGGGAGCAAGAATTTTCCTAAAGTATTTTTGAAACGTTTAGCTGTGGTGCACTCTGTGAGCAGTGCCTTTTTCATTAGCCAGATAATTATTTCTTCATAGAACAGAAAGAAGAAACTACACCCATAGCATATGAAATCAAACTGAGCAGTGTGTTGCCTCAGGCTGACTCCCTGTCTCAAACAATATGGTAGAAACAAATGTATAAAAGAGGATAAAATTAGTAATTTCATTTCTTTGTATTATTATACCAAAAATATAATTTCATACAGAATGAACAGCCAGCTATAAATTTATCTTAGAATAACAGAAAACATATGTCATTAAAAAGGTAATTTTTCTACTTCTGCAATAAGTAGATGGATTTTACCACTGCTACACTGATGTTCATCACCTGAATGTCCAGCCTTATGATTTTGTCTGCATCCCTATTATCTTTTGGCCTAATATCCCCAATAAGGAATGTATACAGACGAATCACTCTTTTGTAGTCATTAGAATCTTATTAATCTACATAGAAGAATCAATGCAGGTTCTAATGTACTCACAGGGATGACTCACAAATAAGGCAGCTGGAGCAGTTTCCACCCCAGCTCTCAACTCTGCCCCTGAGGAGCTTCTGCTCATGCAGAAGAGCCCTGTAACCTGGAGAGAACCAAACACCATGAGTAAGCTGTTCTGATAATGGACCAAGAGCATTGCTGCAATTAGAAATTGATAACAAGTAGCTGCAATGTGAATACATAAGTACATTCTGTTTAATGAACCACTGCTGGGTAGACTGAAATATTGAAAGCCCTGAAATATGAGGGGATAACCTGACATGCAGTGTGCTGCAGTTATCACAAACTCACCTTGGGAAACCTGAGCGGGAAACCTGAGCAGGAAACTGTGTTTTGAGGTATATCAAATAAAAACAGGAATCTGCTGTTGGGAGGCTGTTCAGACAGTGTATAAGCTCCACATAATTCACCATGTGCAGAACTGCCCAATAACCTATCGAAACAGCCATAACTGAAAGCAGAGGTGGAACCATCTTTACATTGCACATATAAGGCTAACACAAATAGCAGCTGTTGCCCAAGTGTCTGTGCTTTAGAACCCAGTATGCAAATCTGACCACTCTGCTTGCCTGCAGTGCTACCTACAGAAGTGTTACCTTACAGTCACCCCTGGGAAAGGCATCCCTTATGTTTCCTCTGCTCCAGCATCCTGCCCAGCAGGCTTGGCTGCAGTCCAGCTGGCTCTGACAGAGGCAGGTATTAACACCAGCATTGTCCTGGGTTTCCAGGACTGCAACAGTTCTGCTGTCTGTGCTGGGTCAGGACAGTGTGGTCAGCAGTTCATCCTTGCCTTCCAGGACTGGAGCAGGAATAGCTGAACTGGTCAGTGTTTCAGACAGGCAATTTTCTTCAATTTGCATGTTGTGCTCCTCCACTAGTACACCAGGGAAGTGCATTCTTTAGATTAGCAGTCCTAAATAATGCTTAGGATATGTGACCTCAGCAAATGCTCAGAAAACATACAATAAATTATTAAAATGTCAAATTCAATCTTTGAAGATTAGTCCGCATATCCACTTTCTCTTTGGGTGACAGACCTTTTTGCCTTAGTGATGTCTACTAGACATGTCTCGACTCTCACACTCTCCTGAGGATATTCTAGAGGGTTTTTTACCTCACAAACTCAGTTATTCTTTAGTACTGGAGAGCCCTTTTCTCTTGGGTAGCTTCACTGATAGCTTTATTGATAGCTTGGTTACCTTGCTCCATGTGTTTTTCTTATAGTTTATTTCAGTTCACTGTATCTGAGAGTTTCTTTTTCTAGAGCTGAGTTGTTACTTTATTTCTCCATAAGCATAGCTTTCAAGTTCTGCTTTAGCAATCACAGAAAGAAATACATGTAATATCTTCCAGACTCATTTCAAATCCAATTCAATTCCCAATGCAAACACATCAAGGCATCTTTTATGAAGTTTGGAAAGATTGGTGTTCATTTTGGGGTCCCCAGTGAGGTATAATTGTCAGCTTACAGAGAAAATGAGTTTTCTGACTCAAGAAGAAACCTGTGCATTATACTTGTGTTTTTCTACTCCTTTGAACCTAAAACACTCCAAAATAGAGAGCACAAGGTCCAGGAATAGCTCCTGCTGGTGTGTGCCATCACATCAGTGTCAGAAAGGATCTGTTACTCTGGATTAAGTTCTTTCACACCCTGGTCCCTGGAAGCATCACTTGAACTGAGACCTCCTCATCTGACATCCAGAATGTCTTTACCTATAAATCAGGCTATGCTGGACTCTTCTTACCTACTCAGTGATCTTCTGCAGAATTAGTGGACTGTAAATATCAAGTCCTTACTGGGACCACTGAGTTTTCTGCTAAACACCTCTCCTTTTATTTAGGGAAATATCTAGATAACTGAAAAATATATAAAAAAATATTATAACCACAAAAACAGGGAAAAATTTTTAATCTGGCAGCAACTCCTAAGTCTGGGTTATCCAACTACCATATCAAGATTTTCTTTCAGGTCTCCCTGCCTTTATGTTGAACCATCTGTGTAGATTATATATCTATTAACTATTAATCTAGGAGCAATTTCTACCTGTTCCTCAACTGCTCAAAACTGACACAAAGTTAAAAACTGAAGCAAAAGCATGTCCCATGCTCCTGTTCTGACAAGAAATTCCTTGGCACTGAAATCACAGGTTGGGATTTGCATTACTTCTGAGTCCCCGATAACCTGGGTGTGGAAGTAACCATTGCAGTCATCAGCAATTCCTCTTGCAATGTAGGTGACATTTAGGTACTTACAGCAGACCTTTCTTGTAGCAGTAAACCTGAGTGTATGAGAAAACTGTTTGTTTAAAGCATGTTCCAAGATGGCTTTTTGTAATCCTTTTGCTACCTCGTGGTTCTTCTTCCCAGTGACCTCTACGGCAGGTATTGTCCCATGCAGGAATGTCCCTGAGAAGATACCTTGAGTGTTCTTATTGGCCCCCTTTAACCCCTTCCTATTGGCTGTTAACCCCTTCCTGCTACCTGTAATTGGTTACCCCTGTGAACCCTAACCCTATAAATGTAACGCTCCCCAACAATAAAACTCTCTCTCTTGCCTCCTCTCCGCGCCAGGGGTGCTGTCTCTGTGCCTGCCATGGGACCACGTGGACGGAGGGAGGGGGGAGCAGCTTTCCCCTCCAGACTCGGGGCCTAAATGAACCCCTGAGTCTGGAGTTTCCCCACTCCCCATCCACTTCAGCCATTGGAAACGGGTTCTTCAGATGGAAACAGAACTAGAACTGGGTCACCCCTACGCCACGCTGGGGGTAAGAGACCCGACACTTTCTAACAAGCCCATTTTTCTCACAGGGTATCTATTCCCACGTTTCATGTTTCTGGGTAAGAATGTGGCCACATTAACTAGCAGATTAGCTGAGATGGTATGCTTTCCTAGCACTGTACTCCTTGGTTGTCCATAGGGCTCTGCCTTTTTGTATTTCAAAACTCTCAGATGCTCGCTGATACCCTTCTTCCCTATGGCTGACACCCAGTCCTACAGAGGTATTTTTACTTCGAGTATTTAGGGAAAAGGTGACTGACATCAATGAATGACTGTCTCAGAATGACCTCGGGACTGTTTCCATCTTCAAAATCCCTAGGATGACTCCTTGTAGATTCTTTATTAAACCACTACAGATTATGAAGCACTACAAAACTGATACAGTATTTGGAAACCGTGCAGGTTGTGACTGCAGTTTTGGGGTCATTCTTTGCTTGAGACATGCCACATGGAAACTGGCATGCAGTACTTCCCAGGGAAGGCAAGTGTTTTTTAGCTGCAACTTACACTTCTTGAGAAATATCAACCACTAGAACACTATCTGCATGCTCCCTCTGTCTCTGTCTAGATTACAAATGCAGAGGAAGTGAAAGCATGTGACTGATGCCAAACTACAGACTTGTCATGGAGTTGAAAGGAGTAGAGCTGGAGCATGACTACAGGTACTCTGTACCGAGTGCTTGTTGCACTTACCCTCAAGAAAAGTCACAGACCACAGGATCATGTAGGCTTGAAGGAACCCCTGGAGGCCAACCACTGTCCAAACAGATGCAGCTAGAGCAGCTTGGTCAGACCTTGTCCAGTTGCATTTTGAGCATCTGAGGGAGGGAGGTTTTACAGCCTCTCTGGGCATTTGCTCCACTGCTTGGCAACTCTGACTGTGAGGGGAAACAAAAAATTTAAAAAAAAAAAAAAAGTTCCTTATTTCTAGCCATCCCTTACATCTAAACAGAATACTTGTGTCTTCCCTCCTGTCATGTCACCATGCATCTTCAAGAGATTGGATCCATCAATCTTCTCCATACTTTCCCAGTAGGTAAAGTTATAGGCAGCAGTAAGATATCCCCTAGGCATTCTCTTCCTAGGGCTGAGCAAACACAGCTCTCTCAGATGCTCTTTGTGCATTATCTACCAGTCCCTACAAACTCCAGCTGCTGGTAACTGACATTATTTTGCCTTACAATACAACCAGAGCACAAAGAATCTCCAGAAGACAACAGTGTAGCTGAGGTCTCCCCTCAGTTTTATAAGAGATACACTAGTTTTGTGGTCTAAAACTGAAAATGTTTTAAAGTTACACATAGCAATGTCTCCAAGTTATTCTTAAAAGGAGACAGTATAGTCCAGTCTTCATGATAATAATGTCCATTAACATCTCCAGAATTTCCCAATGGACAGCTAACACTCGATTTGATGATATGAAGGCTGAAAGTCTTTGAGCAACTGAGGCAATCTAAGAGGTTGCAGCTGGTAAATATTTCATGCTGTCCCTAGTCTCCTCCACATCATCTCCTACTTATTCTTAACCTTTCTCATGCTCCTTGCTGTGGAAAGCTCTGCTTTTGCACCAGCTCTGGCACTCATTACAGCAAGTGAGTCAATTCAGCTTCTTGGCAGTGAACAATCCACTTTTATTCTGTCTGGGTATGTTTTCTGCCATATTAATGAGCTCAGATGACTCAAGAAAGGATCCAATAAAAACCAGACCCATTGCACAATAAGCAAAAAATTCTGCATGGCCAGGATAGGGATGGTAGTGGTAAAAATGTCATCTTTTAGGACCTATGGGTGACTAGATCCACTTACCCTGTGGAATCCTGCCTCTGCCAGTTATTATCACTTTATTCAGTCCTGTGCTCTCTGAGGGCAACAAGTATGCAGTTACTGATTCCTAAGGAAGACAGTAGCCAGTGAAAGCAGTGCCTTTGGACCTGAGAGAAAGTAGTACTTTACCTCTGCTTTCCTAAGGACTTGCACCGTGACTGCTGGCCTGTAATTTAGCTGCTCCGAGCCTTTCTCCATATCTGAAATAAAAATACCAGAGGCATTACACTTTCACAAGAGGTTTTGTAGAGATAATACATACAAAAATTTGAAGTTCATAGACAAAGTATGGATCCTGGGGGCTTCTAATTGCCTAGAGTAAATGATTAGAGCACTATGTAATAATCAGTACTAAATTCTCAATGCCCTTTCTGAGGATGTTGCACAGTAATTCAGCATGCAATAACCAAACTGAAACAGAAGAGATGGGAAATATTTTCTTTACTAAAATATGTATTTTTCTTAATATACTTACAGATGTTTCTGCATATAGGATATATATTTGATGGTATGTTTTAATACACGCTATGCTTCTGTACTCTCTGTGGACATATGGAACCTGTCACTTGAAGCTTTATTTTGTCTTGCTTTGTTTTAGTTCTTCTGCATGATGTAAGACCACAGGTTAGTGCAGGATTAACAGCATTTTTTTTAATCCAGTTTAGCAACAGTCCCATGGTTTTCATACAATTCCACTCCTGCATCTTGGTTTTAATATCTACACCACATATGAAAAGCAACCTAGAGTGTATATCACTAAATTTCCAATCCTGAGCTAGGATTTAGAGGCAAAAGTGCCAAATATCAGGATTTAGAGCAATTCCCATTTTTTCTAATCCTACTATCACACACAGAAATTTCACTTAAGCATATTTTTTTTAAATATCCAGCATTCAGTGCAAAAAAAAAAAAAAGATGCACATGAAAAGATGCCCTGTATGAGCAGCAGTTGCATTGCCTCTGCTGACTTGAAGGCTAAAGTAAAGAACAGAATGAGCCTATGAGAACTGGCCCTATCATCACTTTATGGAGCACCAATTATGCCAACTTATTTGATAAAAATAACTAAAACAGAAAAGAAAAAAAAAAAGCTAGTAAAATACATCTGTTATGAAACCAGAAGGAAACTAACTCATTTTTAATGTGTCCCTTCAATCATAGAATCATAGATTATGCTGAGTTGGAAGAGATCCATCAGCATCATTGAGTCCAACTCCTGGCCCTGCACAGGACATCCCAAGAATCACATCATGTGCGTGAGAGCATTGCCCAAATGCTTCTTGAATGAAGAGTAAATTTTCAGGAGGAAATTTTGCAGTAAGTTGTCATAATTTTTTAGGGAAGGTAGATGACCAAGTATCTCAGAGTTAAGGATTTTGAAACACAGAGTATCTACTATACCACTAATGAATATTTATATTTCTCTGAATTATTCATTTTAATTCCCAAGAATATTTACTTTTATCTATACAAAATTCTTGTGGTTTCTTTTTTTACTGATTTCCCCGTGTTGATTTAAATAATAGGGCTTTGAGTAACCTGGTCTAGTGAAAGGTGTCCCTGCCCATGGAAGGGAGATTGGAATGAGATGATCTTTGATGTCCCCTCCAACACAATCCATTCTGTGATTCTATGACTCATGTAACGACTTATTGGCTTAATAACTACTTTTCAAAAGACTTAGTTGTCTTCAAACTGTGAACTTGTTTTATCTGAATTTTATTTTTGTCCACCAGAAAGATAGCAACTGTCTCAGGGTTCAAACAGTGTGAGAGTGATTCTAAATATAAAGTGTCATTCAGGGAAAACTATTGTCTAATATCAGGTCAGAAGTAAAACACATCCTGCGAGACATTCATTGCATCACTGCAGTCATGGCTTCACAATAAAGCCATTCTTGCCAAATGGTAACACAGTACTGCCTATGGATACCTTCCAAAACAAACGCAGGAGACAGAACATAGAATTTTTCATTCTAATCGCCCCACCCTCCTCTGGATGTACAAAAAGGTTCCCTCCATACGGTGCTGCAGACAATCTAGATAAATGTGAGAACACTGGCAGCCAAGGTCACGATCTGTTGGTGCTGAGCCAGATAAATGGAGTTTACCCACATGTGCCGGGACACAAACCCTCACACATACCATCCAGCTTCCCACTAGGCAAAAGGGTGCATGTGACAGTGTGACTCGTTACCCTGACACACTGTACCCTATAAAACTACACCTGTTCCAGGCTAGTTCCACATATTTGCCTTCCACTCTTCTTGAGGGAACACAAAGATCAGACATCTGTAATGAAGAGCGGGACTTTACGGCTGAGTCCCCTCTGTCACTATGAGGCAGAAAGGGAAAGGCATGGACTTCTGGCATCCAGTCCTTAATTCACACTGTATCACATGCTTGGAGTAGCCTGACACAGTCACACTCTGCCCTTAACCTGAGGTCAATAAAGAAGAATCAGCCAGAAAGAGCAGAATGTAACTGCCAACTGCCCTTCCTTCTGCTGAAGTTACAGAAGAAAATCAAACCGAAAGTAAAAAACCCAAACCCAAAGCAAACAACTGCATTTATGTGCTATTGAAACCAGTTTTTTGGGAACTAAATTATGCTGCCTCTTAAAAATGCACTGCAAATATTTATGTGCTTAATGAATGTATTTCAAGTGTGTTCACTACCTTAAAAATATTTTTAAAAACCCAAACCAGTGGGGCTGTATTCAGAGGTGGAAAAACCTTCCATTTGAGTTCAGTTTAGAGAACAAGAGGTCAAAAAGCTGCATGTGCAACGAGGGTACCATTTGCAGGAACTTGCATTGCATGGGCAGTTGAAAACAAGCAACCTCTTCATAAATGTAACATTTTGGGGAGCTGAATTCAACTTTCTTATAATTAAGTTCTCCAAAATCAATAGGAGTCTCCATATTTCTGCAAGGTGGAAATTGTTATAGCAAGTATATGTAACTTCCAAAATAACTCCTTCTATCATGAATAATATATACAAGGCTCCCAACTAGCACTTAAGCTTTATTTTTCTTTTTTTTTTTCTCCCCCTATTTCATACGTTCTTCATCAGGAGATAGAATAGTTAACAACTTAAGATGTGTTGTGTAGACTTGCCTCAATGAAATCTGAGTCAGAAGCAGAAGAAATTAGTCCACACATATTATCCATGCTCCTTCCTTTAAAGGAAGCTAATTCCTTTAAAACTGTCTCAGCCGATTGTGGCCTCACACCATCTTACTGTATAGGTACAGCCACAGCTCCACCCTTCCTTGCCCTGCCCCACTTCCCTAGGACAGTGCTCACTATCTGTACTCTGCAAATAGTAATGTTCATGTATTGTACAATAAATACCACAGGAAAAAAATGTGGTATTCAAGCACTGAATAGAAACGTAGAAGAAGAGACAGCACACTGTTGAATGACCTGGGAAGAATAAGCTATTCTCCCCGATTCTGTATTTTCTAGTGTCAAATTAAATCATTTCCCCCTTCTGTCTGATTTACTTGCGTGTCTATGGTAGGTTAAAGAAATATCATAGGTTATTGCTGCCAACCCTTCTGTTCCTTGCCAGACATACACAGGCATTGTTTAAGAAAACCTAAGGAAATGGTAGATCTGCAAGTCCTAGAAAATCTCTGTAACTCAGTGATCCTTATAAACTGTACATAGGTGCAGTAGTATTTCACGTTTTGCATAAATATCAGTCACATTCCTTCTCCCTTTCTGGATCCTGAGAGAGTTCAACCTTTGTTGAAAATAGTCACGTCTTTTCTCGAGTTAAAATACACTCAGAACACAATACTGCAGTTTTTAAAAGAGACAAAAGAAATAACACAAACCCCACACTTTTCCTAGGAATTATACTGATTAATTCAGATTTTACTAAGATTCCATGGGATTCATTCCTTGAATTGCTAAATCTACCTGGAGATGCTGTAGCCTTGCATGACCTTTCCTAGGGACCTGCATCTGTTGCCAGTGGCTTTAGACTAGAACTTCCACGTAGCATACACCATGAGAAGTGAGGGAATTTGAGGGGGGATATCTGTACTAGAAGATTATAGTGATCCTACCTGGCTTTGTCAAACTGCTGTGGATCCTTCTCTAAGGTTTGCAGCACATTCCTGAGCAAACTGACCTCTGAACTATAGTTAAGTTCTAAGGAAAAATACCAGTCTTGGCTATAAAAATTGAGAATAGGGAATCCTTCATAGTAATTGGAAGTGGTTCCAGTGTTTCATTACTCTCAGTCTAGAAAATGTGCATCTTATCACCAAACTGTACTTGTCTCATTTGAGATTTTGTAATTATGGGCTGCAATGAAATCCCCTGCTATTACACATTGCGGTTAGTGCTGTTCACATCCCTGCCAAGGCTTTTAAGTGCCAGCTGAAGCACTAACAAACAAAACAAGGAAATGTCGGAAGAGCTGGGTAAGATGTCAGGCAAAGCATTCGCAAGTGGCAGCAACCAGATTTTGCTTATCGGGGAGTAACAGCAGCAAAACACTCTGAGTTTGGACACAGACCAGTAATGGGCAGTCACAGCGCCGGCAAATCAGTTTAATGGTGTCTGTGGGGGCTGATTTGATGGTGTCTGTGGGGGCTGATTTACTGGCACCCTGTGTCACTGGCAACTTTTCGTGTGCTCCAGTCAATGCTGTTGGCTTTTGCAATTCCATCACGGGTCTTGCAACACCAGAGGTTTTTCCTGAAGCACGAGTTACCAGCAGGTAGGTAAGGAAGGGAGACCGAGATTCCATTTTATTAAGACAATGAATGTTTCTGTGCAACGCAGGGCAAAGCTTCAAGAGATGAAAAGCCGCTTTGGGGCTTTATATCAGAGATATAAATATCATATCTCGGCCAATGCCGTGGTCACTCAGTTTTGCAGTAATACAGAATACTCGGCAGTATTCGCTCTGAACATAAGGATTCCCAGCGGACGTCCCGGGATCCCGCCTCAGAGAGCGAAGGGGTTATTCCGATTACGAGAGAAACAGATTTCGCTCCGGGGAACGGTGCCTCGGGGCAGAAGTGACCCCAGGCATGTGCCCAGGAGCTGGTTCAGCGGGATCCCCCGGGAGCCACACGGCCCGCGCCCGGGAGCCTCCCCAGCCCTCCCGCCTGCCCCCTCACGCCAAGGGGCGCCGGGGTGGGGTGAGCGTAGGGTGATGAGGGCGTGACGCGCGCGCTGCGTCACGTGACACACCCCCTCGCGCGCC
>VXAY01001361.1:1365464-1411697 GCA_013399855.1 Oxyruncus cristatus | reverse complement strand
TCGGGCGTTGAGGGACCGGCCCGGGAGAGCCGAGCGGGCACCGAGCGGGGCCGGGCGGGCTCATGGCCGCGACCGACCCGACAGCGCTGGGGCCGCTGGTGGGAGCCATCGATCAGGGCACCAGCTCCAGCCGCTTCCTGGTGAGCACAGCGCGGGGAGATCGGGGCGGCGCCGGAGGCAGACGCCACCCCACACGCGGCCTGAGGGGGAGACCCGCGGCTCCTGCGCCTTCTCCCCCCTCCGCCTCGGCGGGGTCCTTGGCCGTGCCCTTGGGGAAGGGCAGAAGGAGCGGGCCCGCAGGGCCGGGCTGCACTGACCCGGCTCCTGCCTCCGTGCCGCCGGTGGCCCGGAGGTGCCGGAGCCGCCGGTGTCCCTGTGCCGCGTTCCCGCCGGGAGCAGCGCCCGTCCCGCGGAGAGCGGCCGCGAGCGGTCCCAGGGCGAGCCCCGGACCAGCGTCTCTGGCTGCTGCTCCGGGGGACCGCGAAATCCCGCTGGTCCGAGCAGGCTGCGCTTTAAATCTCTGCCGTTTTAAATCTGTCGGGTTTTAACTGTCGGGTGTTTCACCCTGAACGAAATCAAACGGACGTGGTCCTCAGGCACTAGAGAGGTAGATCCGTGCGAGTTCAGGGACTATGAGTAGCTGCTGTTCCAACAATGCGATGACTCCGCTGTGCTCCCCTCTAAAACCTACTCGGGCCTGCTGAGTGACTGCTGCGGTTCCAGCCCCCATGTCAGTGCATCCTGTGCACTGTAGGCATTCAGGTGGCTGAACCTGCACACCTTATGAAACACCGACTTGTTTAAACGCTGGAGGAAGAGAAGTTTGTTTAAGGATGGAATGATTAGTATATTAACTGTATATATAAGCCCTTTACTTGAAGGATGTAGTTATTTGTATATTATGCAATAGACTGTAACTAATGTTATTATATGTGAAAGGTACTATATAAACTTCCTGCTTGCAAATCTCTACAAATGTCCTGTCCCTTAGTCAGTAAGTCATGGTAATTTGACTTACTTGAATCCACTGATAAATTCCTCCATGAAAGGGATAGAGATAATGACTAGATATAAAATATTGTCAGATGTGCACCGTATTGAATTGGGAAGTTGAATGTTTTAGTTTGCCTTTTTTTTTTTTTTGGTGAAATGTTCTTTCATGAAGCAGGAGACTAGAATATCTTCTTGACCTATGTTACCGTTATTACTCAATATCACGACCTTCATGGGATTGTCAAATGACAAAACACAGATCTGGGGGTGGAGAGAAACTCCAAACTGACAAATGACACCACCAGGCTGTTCTGAATGCCAGTCAGGAGTCCTTTCTGGGAACAAGTCTAAAGAAGTTCCCTATAACACGTGAAGATAAATTTTAACTGCTCTTACATATACACCAAGTTAACTTTTTTCTTATCCTGAAATGATAACACAAGTAGAACTAAAAGAGACACTGCAAACTTTAAATTTATATGCACGTGCTTTTTACGAATTCCTCTTAAAGGAATTTCTTACATTAGACACGTTCATTGATGGCTTGTACGCTGTCAGGAGCAATTTTGTCCATCTGCATGAGGTATGTTTCCTCTGTTCAAGGACTCAGGTGCTCCCTAATTTTTTCAAAAAGTGTAGTGTGACTGTCACTCTTCAGTTCTTGTATCTGTCTCAGTTTCTCTCAACTCATGTCAAAATACAACGTTGTCTTAAATTTGGCAGAGTGATCATACTGTTAAGATAATGAAGTTACATGGATTAGAGCAAATAAGATACGTGATCACTGAGTTAAATCAGAACATGGGGGAGAGGGAAAGAAGAGGGCAAAGTGTGCAGGTATCTGCTACAAGCCACATCGGTCATGCAGATAACAACAAGTGTATCTGGAGAATTCTGTACTGGAAAGGGACTGCTGCGGTGAAAAGAGAAACTTCGCTCTGAAATATTTTAAGCCAAAATGTAATGTAGTGTTGTTTGTGCCTGAGTGGTTTCCTTGGCTCTCTTATTGCCTCTTGATATTTTACCATTAGTTGTTTTGCTTGTCTTTCTCACTGATGTGTCTACATTTTTTTTCTATAGTGCTTCCAACAATCTTTGTCTTCACCGAGTCACAAGCCAAAATCAAGTTGTTGTTTACTTTGCCTATCTAGTATTTTAAGGTGTAAGACAGATGATTTTGACACGCTTAAAGAGTTCTGGGTAAAAAACTGTCTGGTCCTGTGAGGCCAAAGAGTAGTGTCAACAGTTCAGAGTCTAAATTTACAATTACTGGTGGCAGATTTACCAGTGGTGTTCCACAGCAGTCACCAGTGAGGACTGATTCCCCACAGTATTTTCATCAACAGCTGTGGGGATGGGTTCGAGTGCCCTCTCAAATGGAGGTGACCAGTTGACTGGAATTCCAGTTGGAGAAGGGGCCTGGCAGAATCTTCGTAAAGTTCAACAAACTTTAGCACTTGGCACGGAAGGCTAAGGAGCTCCTTGGTGAAGGATCCCTGCTGGACAGCTAGTTGAATATAAGTGAGCAGTGCATACTTGTGGTGGTGAAGATTAACCACAGTAAGAAAAGTGCAGAAAGTAGTTATTGCCATCTGTGTGGCACCGTGTCTGGTGTTGGACCTCCGCAGAGGACAAGAGGGTTTGAAGAACTGAATTTCATCCAGGCAGAGAGTCACTAACGTGATCACTGTGCTGCAGCTTTCTTCACACGAGGAGGTAGGGGGTTGTCTGCAGCTCTCTAACCACAATTTGTAGAGAACACAGAACCATCGTTTTCTCAGACATGCACAGAAAAAGACAACAGGCAATGAACACAAGTTGCAGCAAGTGAGGAACTTCCAGCCTTGCAGATACTCAACACCTGAGTAGAAAAGGCCCAGAACAGCCTGGTCTTAAATTTAGTGAGCAGTGAGTTGAGTTAGATGACCTAGATGAGTTAAATTAGTTTCAGAACAAATTATCCTGTGTAGGGACACAAGTTTTCAGACTCTTGCATGAATGAGGAGTCTGTGTGAGCACAGGTGCTAAAGAAGCATCAGAACTCAGGTGCATTTCTGTTACTGTCACTCCTTATCTTTGCCTCTCACACAAAACACACATGCAGTTTTAGTTTATGCTGCAGCTTTACTCTCCCGGAACTCTCTTTTGTATCTCTACTTTGATAAGCTACTTTTGCAAAATTAACTATGTAACTATTTTTGAACTTGCAACTTTTCTGTTAAATTGGGTTGAACCTGTATAACAGATTCAGAGTTACCAGGGAGAGTGCAGTGCTTCAAGTACCACTGCAAAGACTTAATGCTCATTTTCTTAAACCTACGAAGCAGGAAAATAAATTGAGTAGGATAAACAAGTGTACAGAGATGATTAAATTCTGGCTGGGATGTTTTGTCAAATGTCTTCATTAAAAACTTGCATTTCTCATGTTCCATTTTACATTATTCATGAATCATATAAAAATCCACTGTAACTACTTTTGCAAAAGTCTATGGCTCGGGAGATAATGGTGAACTGAACCGCTCTTAGATCTCTGGAAAGGTATTTGCTGGATGAAGTCCAGAAACAGCAAGAATTGGAATACACAGTGAAGTACTTACACAGTACTGAGTTCTAGCTTTGTCAAGTAGACACAGAAAATTTTTTTCTTACCACTGTGAACTACTTCTTTCTTCCTTTACTTCATGTCCAGAAGAAACATTCAAATAAAGCTATATCACACTGCAAGCACTCTTTTTGACAAACAAAAATGGATTTTAGATAAGCAAGAGATTAGTACCCATTGAGCTTACCCTTCAGAGGGGAATCCGTTTCACCTCTCTGCTGAATTAACATGACCTTTGGGAAAAAGCAAAACTTGATTGCATAGCTAGCCAAGAAGGGTTAAACATATTGCAAATACATTTTTTTC
Organism: Oxyruncus cristatus; assembly: GCA_013399855.1. NCBI lineage: Eukaryota > Metazoa > Chordata > Aves > Passeriformes > Cotingidae > Oxyruncus > Oxyruncus cristatus. The sequence continues at coordinate 1,407,796 of VXAY01001361.1, read as the reverse complement.
CCTAGCTCCTATCACTTAAAATACAGTGCAGTTTTGCGCTTTAATCTCATACTCATAAGCGTCTCCTAGATGAGAGAGGGATGTCTGTTCATCAGGAGTCTTCCAAGAAAGATGATTTCTAGGAGACTCATTAAACTGTACTTAGTCATAAATTCTGACTGTCTGCATTCCTGGTTAAATACTAAAGAGAGAATTATTGTTTGTCTGTCATCCTTACCCCAGCTGGGTTGATTTCAATGCAATTGCAGAACTCCAGTTCTGAGCTTGTTTGTCTGCAAAGCCATGGCTGTTCCAGCTTGAAAGAAACTCCTGAGGATGCAGCACAGGCTAACAAGAATAGCTTTTCTGCAGGCAAAGTTAGGTTACAAAGCTTGAGAGTCATGGAAAGTTACTTCTAAAATCTATTTTCCCTATTGTCTTTTCAGATGTGCAGCTTCTTGCATCACTTCTGTAAGCCTCATATTTTCATTCCTTGAAAATTGTTACAATGGATTGATATTAATTCTTTTCCACTAAGATAATAAAAACTGAATTTAATACATAATAATATGTAATACGAGTAACTGCACCCCTTCACGTGATGTCTTATACTAAAGATCCTATAAAGAGCTTGAATTAAGTGATCAGCCCTTGTGCTTGTCTGCTTGCTCACATACAGCATGGCTAAGTAGGTCTTTCTTCCCTTCAATCTTGAGACTCAAGACTCAAGCTCTAATTCTTTGTTGGGAGTAGAGGGAGGGTGTTATTTATTTCTTTTCTTTAATCTCTCACCAGCTAATTTAGCACATATCTGGTGACTTTCACTTTCATCTCTATGCAAGACATGTCTACATGTCCAAATAGCATAGACAATTCTTTTGTGACTACTGATAAAATAAGGACAAAACTGGCTTTTCCCCCCACCCTACAGAAAGCAAGAGATCAGTATCATAAACTTGAACTAATTCTTGATCAATATGAAAAGAAAGAAAGCCTCTACTCCCAACAAATTACAGAAATACACTTCAAACCTGTTCCAAGAGGAATATATTGACCTTATCTGAATTATTCACAGAGTCACAGAATATGCTGAGTTGGAAAGGACAAGGATCATCAAGTCCAACCCTTAGCCTTGCACAGGACCATCCCCAGGAGTCACACCATGGGTCTGAGAGTATTATCCAGATGCTTCTTGAACTCTGTCAGACTTGGTGCTGTGACCACTTCCCTGGGTAGCCTGTTCCAGTACCCAACCACCCTCTGGGTGAAGAACATTTTTCTAATATCCAACCTAACCCTCCCCTGACACAAGTTCAGGCCATTCCCTTGGGTCTTCTCACTGGTCACCACAGAGAAGAGATCAGTGCCTGCCCCTCTTCTTCCCTTCACAAGGAAGTTGTAACTGCAATGAGGCCTCCCCTCAGTCTCCTCCAGGCTTAACTGACCAAGTGCCCTCATTTGTTCCTGGTACAGCTTCCCCTCAAGGCCCTTCACCATCTTCATTACCCTTTTTTGGACACTCTCTAAGAGCTTAATATCTTTCTTATATTGTGATGACCAAAGCTGCACATATTGTACTTACTGTCACTTACTTCTCTATCTCACCATTCAGAGAAAAACAGGGATATATGGGAGATTTTTTTTGCCAACAGTTGTGGGTTTTTAGAGGGAGTGGGCAAGGAAGGCTGTGAGGTTCCATTTGCTATATTTATTTCCTACTTTATTTATCATCTTGTGGGTTTAAATTTAATGCCTCTTTCTTATTTTGTATCTTTTCACACGTCAGAATTCTATACATCAGTGTAGAATCATAGAACCATAGAATGATTTGGGTTGAAAGGGACCTTAAAGATCACCTAGTTCCACCCCACACCATGGGCAGGGACAGCTTCCACTAGACCAGGTTACTCAGGGCCCCATCCAACCTGGCCTTGAGCATGGATTGTTCCCAGCAAAAACCGTTTAATCCCTTGTCCTGAGGGAGTGTCTGCTGCTTTTGTTGAGAATGTCAGAAGGTTGTGGATTTGTTTGTAATGGATTAGGAAGGTGTGTTTACCTAGTTCTTCTCTATGGGCATGAAAAAATCTGTGCATTTATAGTGTTATTGTTTCTGTTGAGAATTTATTGCTGTCACAATCTTTCCAACTGGTAGGAGAAAAGAACAATCATGTACCTTTTTAAGACTTCTCTTCTGGGCAGTGGAGAGTGAAAATTAGGTTTCAACGTTATCCAGAGGTTGTGCTGTTTTCATCATTGGAGGTTTTCAAGACTTGCCTAGGAAAAAAGCCCTTGAGCAACCTGGTCTAATCTCATGGCTGATCCTGCTTTGAGCAGGAGGTTGTACTAGAGATCTCTTGAGGTCCCTTTCGCCCTGAATTATTCTGTGATTCTACTATATAAGTAGGTGGTTTCTAAACTTCAGAGTTTTACTCTGAAGATACACTTCAGTGTTCCAAAGAAACTGGAGAATCAGAACTTCATCTCCTTTTTGTCAGAGTTGTTCTAATAGTTTCAGAGTAAAGTGTACTGTCTAAATGTAATCAAGAGCTTATGGATTAAAAGCTTTAAGAGAAATTCCTAAAATTTGTGGAATGAGAAGAGAGCATTAACAATGAAGTCTAGAAAAGATTAATTTATATCCTAGAGGGCAGATGGGTATAACTGAATTTTGTTTCTTTAGCATGTGAGTGGTTTCTAAATCTGGCTCACCTCTGCTTGTCATAAAAATTAGGATGATGTCCTTCTGACATGTTCTGGAGTTCCACTGAACCTGCTGTTAGATTTTACTTTCCAGGTCCCTGAACATTCTTCAAGCAAAACGTTCCCCATGGTGCTTGTGAGAAAGAGCCCTTTATGCAGGAATGTCATCATTGCCCACTTAGTTACTTTGGTTTACTCATTGTACAGTTGAGTTGGATGTTTTACCAGGTGTCATCTTAGCTTGGCCACAGCAGAGATTCCTTTTGGAAACAGGCCACTGGTGGTTAATGAAGACTGTTGAGCATTCTGCCTGGCAGAACCTCTAACTTGTGATTCATTCAGAACACCTGTTAATATAGTCCTCGTGATTCTCCACTCTGCTGGTTTTTGTTGTAGTATATCCAAATTTAAGTTACTTTTCTGCATGTTCTTCTCTTTTTTAATGTATTCTGTTGCTGCAGTGGCATTCTTTTCTTATCATGTTGTTCATGAGCTCTGTACTCGTAGATTTTTTTGTGGCAAACTGGGTTCTGCCTGGGTGCTTTTTCTCTCTTCACAGTTTGGTCTCTTTGATTTCTCACAGATTCTCACTCTTCTTAAAAGTGAGCTAACCCAAGAAAACACATAGCTCTGGCATTAGAGTGTCATAGCAGGACATAAAGAAACATAAAGAAATGTTATTACCAACAACAGGGGGTATTTTACTGGGAGATATTCTAAAATGCATCATTAGTTTAATTTCTACAACCACCACAAGAAAAAATGTGATTCTTTCCCAGTCCATCAAGAAAAAAACCCCAGTTATAACTGACATAATGACAGCAAAGTTTATCAAAATACTCGCTACCTATCTTATTTACAAAAATGCATATATCTGAATGCAGGCTATATGGATATCGGTGTTGCTGATAGAAAATTACTATCCATTATCACAGCACTGTATTTGTTCAAAAGAATAAATGTTAATTGATTGTTGTTTAAACTTCTGTATTCACAGAAAATTCCATTGTGTAATTTATTTGCAGGTTTTTAATGCGAAAACATCAGAGCTCTTGAGTCACCATCAAGTTGAAATAAATCAAAAATTCCCTAAAGAAGGGTATGATTTTTTTTTGTTTTTTATTTCTGTAGAGCTTTTGTATTTTTATCTATGAGTGATCAAAACTCAAGTTGATTAATAATTATTAAGAGCATAGTATCCACCAAAAAATACTATGTTGTAGGAAAAATGGCATAAAATAAGTTACACTGGTTCAGTATATGCTCTGAGTTACAAAAAATAAAAATACTTAGTGTTTTGCTCTCATCACTCATTACCATATTTAATATCTAAACTTCAAAGTTTAAAACTAAAATTCAAATGAGACAACATCTCATTTAAAGTGGTAAAGCTGGTCATTTTTACAGTTTAATCATAGTCTTCAACTCAATCCATAGAAATATCATATCAAAACATGAGCGGGATTTTTTTTGGTTTATTTATTCCTAACTGACCTACCATTTGCTGCCAATGCCCCCTATGGAATAAAACAAAAAAAAATTCTTTGTTTTCTGCAGATGCTTTTTTTGTGAAAATGCAGCTTACAGTTTAAAAAGGTGTTGAAATTCCTTATACTTTTTCTACATATGTAAAACATGTTTCGTAGTTATAATTGTATCAAAATGTTCAGCTTGTTTTTCAGATTAGAATTTCTTTTTTTATGTAATTTTTTCCTAACTGGTGTTTACTGTTTGTTAAAGATGGGTGGAACAAGATCCAAAAGAAATATTGAACTCTGTCTATGAATGTGTGGAGAAGACCTGTGAAAAACTGAAACAACTGAACATAAACATCTCTAACATAAAAGGTACTTAGGGGTAATTGAGGGCTTTAACATACTCGTGGTTAAGCAATTCAGATTCTCTAGTTTTTAAGTTAATAAATAGAAAGGTAGCAGCATGTGCAGCCTCAAATAAAATGTTAAATTTGAGTTGAAAGAAGGTTTTTTGGGAGGAATAAGGAGAAAATAATCCTTTCTGTATATTAGCAATGGAGAATCTACAAAGTAGATTCTCTAATCTAATCTCTAATCTCAACCCTAATCTTGTAAAATCACAGACAAGTGATAAATGAAGAAATTCTGAAATTTAATTTAGGACTCATTGGGAAAAGCTAGTTTTGCTGTCAGTGTTGTTGCTGTCTCAGTTTGTGACCAAAAAAAAAGAGAGAGATTTAGAGCATATGGGTTAAGCAGCAAAAGTTGAAAGATGAGTTTTTAGAAGTAACATTTCTAGATTATAACAAAGTTGGAAGCTTTTTATTTCCCATTTACTTGCCTCTCCTCCTTACCTGTCCCTCCCTCCTCTTCACCTCTCCTTTCCCTCCCTCACCCCTCAAAAGAGGAAAACAAACCTTCTGAAAAGGGTACTTTTTCTATTTTGTCCTGAAGCCGTTGGAGTCACCAATCAGAGAGAAACGACAGTGGTTTGGGACAAGACAACTGGAGAACCTCTGTACAATGCTATTGGTAACTATTATGTTTTCTGAATATGTAATATCATAATACGAGCATGTTGTGAAAAAAATGCTTTCCCAATTTCCTGTGCAGATCTCATTATGGCCTAGCCTACTAATTTCTTTGATTTTTTTGGATATCTGTGTCATAAGTTGTGTGTTTGTATACATACCAGTGCAGTTAAAAAAAACCTATTCCATAAAAATTCTAACTTGATGAATATCTTTATGGGTTTTCAAAAAACCCCCACTGTTCCTGAGGTACTCCTTAGTTCCTTGCATGTAAAGAAGTTCTGACTTGTGCCCAATCACTTCCTTCAAAATTTTCAGAATGCTATTGATTTAACTTTAAAGGAAAATCATTAAGTGGGTTTAAGGAATACTATTGATCAGATTTTGCCAACTGAAAAATAGTAATTGTCTAGAATTGCTCTTTTAGGCCATGTCAAATGCCAGATACAGTTTAGAATGGTATCACTGAAAAAAATAGGACTCTTCTATATTTAAATGTGTAGTTAACAGCTTTATCTTAAGCCCAGCTATACCTTAATAATTGACATGGCCCTTTAGTTCAAAGTTTATATAGGAATAGTAAATAATCAACCTGCTATTTATTTTTTAACCTCTTAGTTTAATCACAGTCATCTGCTGCAAAGTAGTGTTAGTTATTTGCTGATACTCTGATCCAGTATATATCTATTATGTGGGAAATTCTGTTTGATTTCTCAAATCATTTGTTCTTCAGAATCAAATGAGTTTACCTAAACAGTTTTAATTTTACCAGGGTGCATTTAAAATACACTGGCAATACAGTATTCTTTCAACTATATAAAAAGATAAAAATAGACAGGAATTTACTGGCAAGAGCTCTAGTTCTACAGAAGCAGCCTGTACATGTCACTTTTTGTGTATTAAATCTGTTGATCAATTAATTTTATTCACGTTTTTAGTGTGGCTTGACCTGAGAACCCAGTCAACAGTTGAACGTCTTCTTAAAAGAATTCCAGGAAAAAACAAAGCCTTTTCTAAGGTAAGAGATATTCCAGAACATTTAGCTGCTACAGTATATGATGTTTTGGATATATACATTTAAAATTGCCTACAACAAAGTAAGTCAGTTGTAGCTTCTAGTGCTTTCTTAGTTTGCCAGGTAATAAAAAAATATGGGTAATACACTGATCTCAGACTAGAGAGTGTTTCATTTCCTCAAAATAAATGGTTAACACTCCTTAAACATCTCACTAGAGAAGTTAAATGAGTAATAGTGAGACTTAATCATGTGCTATCTAGCCAATGATAAGTCACACACAAAAATGAAGATCATGTAGAAAAAAGCTGTTTGGGAAATAATTTATTGATGTGAAATTAATTATCCATTCTCATCTCATGCCTTAATATTGAAATTATTTGCAGCCAATCTGATAACTAGGAAGATAGTTCACAAAGAGCATATTCATTTTTATACCGATGAATATTTACATATAGTAATTTGGAAAAAATGCTTACAAAAAAGTGTCACAATTCTTTGTTTAATATTGTCCTTGACTGATTGTATAAAAATTATGTATTTTATATGCTAAGTTTCTTGTAGGCAGGAAATGCATGTCAAAAAGCATATCAATTTTCTTCATTTTGAAGTTCTAGTGGAATACAAATTTCATCTTTCCCATGTTGTGCCGCTCATTTTTGTTGTTGTGACTTGTTGTCAAGTCATATGGAGATGTCCTAGATAAGACAGGACTTCTGCAAACAACTTTTTCCACGTAAATGATCTTTGAACTGCATTTAGATCAGCTTTGATCTTTGTCCATTAATGCACTGGTTATTTGGTTTTGATGTTTTCAGACTTGCGTGTTGTGTGCTTAGTGCTTATTTAAATAACAAGTTTGTGTAATTGCTCTTGAGTTTTATATCTTTGCTTTTTCACTTACTATCACCATTTTTAAATATAACTACAGTATTTATGGAAAAGATACTTTCATGGCATTAAGATGATTTTTTTTTTTTAACCTTACAGTTTAAGACTGGCCTTCCACTTAGCACTTACTTTAGTGCAGTGAAACTTCGATGGCTTTTGGATAATGTGGAAGAGATTAAGAAAGCAGTTGAAGATGGAAGAGCTATGTTTGGGACTATTGATTCATGGCTTATCTGGGTATGTATTTGAAGAGTTTATTATCATTCTTTGTAAAACTGAGTTCTATATCATGCAAATTCCCATGCACAGTATTGTGATACAGTACTGTGACAAAGTACAGTGATACACTGGGATCACACAATGATGTCAATACAAGCCACTAAAGAAATTCCATTAAAGTTCCTTGCAGGATGAACTTTTACTGTCCCTGTACCACTATATTTTTTTATAGATGCTTAAATGTAGTTTACTGTTATAGGTTGCTGTAAAATTTTACTCTCACTTTCAGAAGAATCTTGGGCTCTAGGAAGTTGTATTAGGTCTGCCTCTTCAGTTGTTGCAGAAATATCAGAGTTCCCAGTCCCAAGCTGAAAGCTTTGTGACTTAGAATTTTTTTTGTAATTTGTTGAAGGAAGCCTATATCTTTCCTTGACAAATACTGTTATTTTTTTGTTCAGAGTTTGACAGGTGGGAAGAATGGAGGCATTCACTGTACAGATGTAACCAATGCCAGTAGAACGATGTTGTTCAACATTCATTCCTTGGAGTGGGATCCTGACCTCTGCCAGTAAGCTCATTTTTTCAGTAATACTGTTATTTTAGATAGTTTCTAACTCATTTAATAGTAAGAATCTCTTATGTAGACTAAGATCAGCAGTTACTTCTGTATTTACTGTTGACATTAGTGACATTGTTCTCCAGATGTCCAGCTTACAATGATCCGGATTAACTAAAAGTAGCAAAATCTTTCTCTAGGTGGAGGACTGGTTCATGTAAACAATGACATTTAATAGTTTATTACTTAATCAAATTTGTGAGGCAGTTACAATGATAATGTCTCTATTTTAAACTTACATTTATTACCAACAGTACTATAAAGTATTGTTGGAGGAGGAATTGCTTCCCACATGAAAGAGTTGCATATGTCCTCAAAATATGGAAATATATGCTGATTTACTCCAAAAATCAATGTCATGTACTGTAACAGGTGGAAAAAGACATAACTATGGATTAAACCCTAGAAATCAAGGTTCCTTTTACAGGTTTGGTTTTTTTTACTTGTAGCTTAAACTTATTTAAGAAAACAAATGCAAGATGCTTTTGATTTAGCACTGACCATATATACACATTATTTTGTATTGTGTTCAGGTTCTTTGATATTCCTATGGAAATACTTCCAAAAGTACGAAGCTCCTCTGAGATATATGGCCTGATGGTATGTTTTCTAGTATTTGTGTGAAGTTAATCTTGCAAAAATATAACTGTATCAATATCGATTTGACAGAATTTCTATAGATTAAGACTAATGTTTTTTTCTAGACCTGTATAGTTTGATTTCTGATTAGTATGTTGTTATCTACTGTTGTATAATACTATATGAAGTTGAAAATTTGTTTACTTTGATGCAGCACCAACTCTTCTGATACAGTGACATCTAATTTATTAGCTTCGAAACTGGATAAACTGTATGTTTGATTTTGCATTCTTTTTCCTGGTAGATTGCACTATTTTTAATTAAGAATGTAGAGGCATTTTGTAATTAAGAAAAGTTATGATATTTTTATTTCAAATATAACTCTAACTTCCCTGAAATGTAAATATTTTTACTAATGTGTTAATGGAAGTGCCACTAGAAGTCATTGCTGACTTATTTATGTGAAGGGTGGATGGGAGTGAGTTGTATTAAGCTGAATGAGTGAGGTAAATGGAAAAAGATACTATCTGACCATTACAACAGAACTGCTCGTCACTTTGAATGTGAACTTCTGTTTCTCTTCCCCTTTCCTTCCACTTTTTTTTCTTTTTCTTCCTTTTGCTGGCTGTAGAAAATCTGTCCTAGCCTGGTGAGTAGAGGCTTCTGTTAGGGTGACCACCTGTATCTTACCCGTTCTGCTCAGATGCTGTGCATTTCCGTTGGTTTAAGGATCAGTAAAAGTGCACTTCCTAGACCAATAAATTTGCCATGTATTTCCAAATCTGAGATATTGCAATTAAAGTTCATGCCAAAATTATTTCTAAAATGCTATCTCAATGTATGTGTTTGTCTTAATTTGCAGACTGTTGAATATTTCTTTTTATAGTGAAATCAAAAATACAACTACCGGCTAATAGATATTGGCTGTATCATTTTATAAATGAGAAAAGAGGGCCATTCTGTCTAAAAATATTAATTCTATTATCATTAAGCATCAGATTCATGCAGGGGTTTTTAGTGAATTTATAAATGCAGTTACCGTAAATCCATTTAATTAAAATGAGAATTAAAGAAAAAGATATTCAGATTGGAAATACACTTGCATGGCTTTACTGAAAATGCATTTTCGTTGTCGCATAAAGAAACAATTTAAAGAAAGAAGTTAAAATTGTCACAAAATAGTTAAATAATCAAATAAAATTCTCAGGATACCCTCAGTAAGTTTGCAGATGACACTGAGTTGGGTGGAAGTGTTGATCTGTTGGAGGGTAGGAAGGCTCTGCAGAGGGATCTGAACAGGCTGAATCGATGGGCCAAGGCCAACTGTGTGATGTTCAACAAGCCCAAGTGCCGGATCCTACACTTGGGTCACAACAACCCCAGGCAGTGCTACAGGCTGGGGGAAGAGTGGCTGGAAAGCTGCCGGGAGGAAAAGGACCTGGGAGTGCTGGTTGACAGCAACTGAACATGAGCCAGCACATGCCAGGGTGGATAAGAAGGCCAATGGCATCATGGCTTGTGTCAGCAATAGTGTGGCCAGCAAGATCAGGGAAGGGATCATCCCCCTGTACTCAGCACTGGTGAGGCTGCACCTCAAATCCTATGTTCAGTTTTGGGCCACTTGCTGCTAGAAAGACATTTGAGATGCTGGGGGATGTCCAGAGAAAGACGATGGAGCTGGTGAAGCGTCTGGAGCACAAGTGCCAGGAGGAGCAGCTGAGGGAGATGGCAGTGTTCAGTCTGGAGAAAAGCAGACTCAGGGGAGACCTTATGCTCTTTAAAACTGCCTGAAAGGAGCTTGTGGCGAGGTGGGGGTCAGTCTCTTCTTCCAAGTAACAAGTGATTAGACAAGAGCCTTCACAGCAATAGTTGTCAAGCATTGGAATAGGCTGCCCAGGGAGGTGGTGGAGTCACCACACCTGGCCTGGAGGTACTTAAAAGATGTGTTGATGTGGCCCTTAGGGACACGGTCTAGTGATGGAGCTGTCAGTGCTGTGTTAATGGTTGGACTTAATGATCTTAGAGGTCTTCTCCAATGTAAAATGACTTTATGATTCTGTAGCAGAAATGTAACCGAAAAACTCTGTGGTAGTATTTGGAAGAAAGTCTATATGAGGCTCAAAATACTGTGTTGTAAAATCAGACATCTCTCTTCACTTAGAGTGTCACCACAGTCACAATTTTTTCTAGTCACTTTACCATTTTGCACTTTTGCATTTTACATTTGGCATTTACTGCACAGATTACACTGAACCTAATTTTCTGTATAGTATGACTTCAAGAAAATCTATGGTAAGAACTTTTGAGGAGATATAAAGTATATCTCTAAAATTCCCAGCTCTCTGTTTCTTAGTGTTTTAGACATAAACTGCATTAAGCTGAATTTGAGTGTACACTTGAACTGAACCATGTTATTGGTTGTTTTCCTTTGAGCATTAGAAGTTTAGCTTCTTTTTCATTGCCTTCAATTGTAGTCATGGAAAGCTAACTCAGAGCTTTTTTTCTCTTTTTGCAAAACAGAAATCTGGAGCTTTGACAGGAATACCAATTTCTGGGGTAAGTCCTACTTCGACTCAGATTATAGCATGACAACTTGATACTGCACGAATAAAGCTTCACAGGAAAAAGCTTTAAGATGAGTGAGTTCTGCTATGAATTAAGTTAGTGGTTTTTTACTTCAGGTTAAACATGGAGTAAAATTTGGAAGATGAATTATTGGTTGACTTGATTCATCATTATTAATGCCTGGCTGTGGAAATACAACTGACAGCTTTAATGCATGTGTGTAGTGCTGTTGGAAACTTAGGATTACAAAATAGAAGCAAGCTCAGCTTCGTACATATAAAAGTTCTGTATATACGTAGTCCAGAAATGCTGGGCAGATTCTCAGCTTTTTCCAATACAACATACAAAAGATAGTAAATTTTGTTTTATTTCTTTAAATCATTCACCATAAGTAACACAACATATTTCATTTTTAGTTCTTACAAAAAACCATAACTTGTCTCTGTAGGTTTTTCCTCACCTTCAGTTACCTGTGTGGTACAAATAGATTCAAGTTACAGTGAAATATATCTGTTTGTGGTCCTTTCTCATGCTCATAATCATGTGCAGACATTTGCGAAAAGAAAATGTCTCTCACTTTCAGTGCTTGGGTGACCAGTCTGCTGCGCTTGTTGGGCAAATGTGTTTTCAAGATGGGCAAGCCAAAAATACGTAAGTTGTTATTAAAATTGTAAGATAAGCACTGCTCTGTTTTGAATTTGTTATTTTAATGGGTTATGTTATTTTTCAAGCTCACTGCCAAATGCTTTTGTAGTTAGCAGATCTACTTTTTGACTGTACTGACCTACAAAGTAAACCATGTCCTGACTTTTATATAAAGTAGTTAAAGTGTTGAAGTTACTTTGCTTGTAAGGTATATTTTGGAACACAGCCACTGTGAAAAAACCGTCTCTGTGTGACAGGAGGTTTTTCATTTTAAAATTTTCTAAAAGAGAGATTAAAACAGTTGCAGGTATCATTTAAATTGTGACCTAAAGTTAAATGAATAGAGGCTTGTGATTTAAATTGCATAGACTTGAATGGCACAACATTGCTGGATGGGAGAGGTTCATTTTCAGTCGCAGTACTGAGGTTTGCTTCTCTGTCTAGCCCAACAGGGAGAATATTGCATTTGTTTTTTTCCTATTTCTCAGCCTCTTCTTGTCCCCTGTTTAAAATAACTGATCAGTTAAATCGGGCAACTGGTGTAATCAAACAGTCATTTGAGGAAAAGCTCTCTGCTTAAATGACTTACTGTTCCATTTACAACCACAGACTTTATTGAGCATGTAGGTACATGCACTTTCACAGGTATAATTACACATTCATCTATACTTGCGGCTAATTGACCGCCACTTTTTCTTTTATATTTGTGCACAAATTGAATGGTTAGTGGCCTTGTGTTTTAGTAAAACAAATATGGTTCTAAGTAATATTATCACAAAGTATTTTTATAATAAATGTTTTTATAACACAAGAGACCTTTGGGAAAAAAAGTGAAGAGCACTAAACTAAAAGGTAAAAATGTGATTTTTTAACTTGTTTCTGTTATTCCTTTACTCTTTTTCACTCAAAGTATAACTGAAGGCTATCTCAGTAGTGTTTTAAGCTATTAATTTTCAGGGGTTTAGAAAGGTAGGGAACTCATAATTTCTCAGAATAAATTAGAGTGGATTGCAGTATTTTATACTCCTTTTATTAAATTGTGTCCATATGCACGTGTTCATGCACACATATATGTGATGTGGTCTTCAAATAAGAAGCATGCCATTTTTAAAAGTTTTTGAATAGAATATATTTAAAGAAAACCCTCTTCTTTTTGACAGGGGCAATGTTTCTTAAATTTCCCCTTTAATATTGTGAAATATTTATTTTATAAAGTAGCTTTCATAATCAACTTAAATTGAAGTAGGTAAACACTGCCACCAAAGAGAAATTCACACTTAGTTTTCATCTGCTCCTCGATGAAGTGTTATACAAGAAATATAGCCAGAGAGAGAGGAATGTGACTAGATTTTTCAGCTTCAGGCTGCTTTTAAATCAACCTTTTTGACTATTGTTTTATCATCAGTTAATGGTAAAATAACCTTCAAGGGTCAAAATGTGGTGTCTTGATTCTCCACAGGGGACTCATGGGTTGATGAGTTACAGTAACAGGTTATCCTTTAAACATTTTGGTCTAACTTTGCTTCGCTTTCATGCTAGGTATGGAACAGGCTGTTTCTTGCTGTGCAATACAGGTCAGAAGGTCAGTTGCATTTTTAGTTGTTCCCTTTTATTTTTTTACAATCTTTATTTAAGTTCTCGAATACAACTGTATGTTAGCCTTTCTTAGACCTACTAACAACGATTATGCTGCCAGACATAAGGAAAAGCACAGATTGAGATCTGAAAGAATAGAAAGTAGTAGTCCATTGAAGGTCTTTCAGTAAGACTCCATTTACTAGCTCCTTAAGTGTCCAAACAGAACTTTTCATAGCAAGTTTCTTGCTCTTTCCTTGTACATGTTTCTCAATGTCACACAGAGAAGTCTAAATGTTGTGTTACTTAACCACAGGCCTTCTTCCTTCTCTTGGCTATTTTATTACTTCTCTTTATTTTCTCTCATAATTTCTTTGTAGTTGGAGTTGAATAAATAACTCAAAGCTTTGGCTTCCTTCTCACTTCCATCTCCTCCTAAAGATCCCCAATTCTTTGCTATAAGGAGGCTGGAAAAATCTGCGGCAGCTTGTGGAAACAAGAATTAGCACCAGCAATCTGAGGGTTCTATGACAGGTGTTTATTTAGAGTGACTGATAATGTACTTTGTTTAAACTTCCCATATTTCATTTGAAGGTTTGATTCCTTGTTTATTATAATTTGAATGTTTCAATTTAAATGTTTCCTGCCTCTGTTCATGCTTTACCTTTTCTTTGCTGTTTCCTTATTTAGTCTGTGTTTTCTGAGCATGGTCTTCTAACCACAATAGCTTACAAACTGGGCAGAGACAAACCTGCTTGTTATGCACTAGAGGTAAGTTCAGTAGTTTCTTCCTTTTTGTAGTGATACATGTTCTTTTTTACTTCTGTTATCCGGTATTTTTATGTTATCTTGAGCTGCATGGAAATGAAAATAACTCTGTGTTTTAGCTTGTGTGCCTCAAGGCTTATGTGCGGTTTTGGTTATCCCTATCTCCAATCTATATCATGTAATCTAATAAAATATTTCTTCATTGCATCATTTATATTTTCAGGGCAAGATGGTGAAAACTTTTTTTTTTGTTATTCAGTCTCTCAAATCCTTAATAAATGTTATAAATAAATAAACCAGAAAGATTTCTATGCTAAATTTGGGTTAAGAAAAGAGGGGGGGGGAGAGTATTAGTGTTTCAGTTATCCTCTCATAATAAAAGTCGTAGCTAAATGTTTTTTATTTCATTGTAATGGATTTTACTTCTACCTTTAAAAATCTGAATCAAATTTCTGGGAAAAAAATCCTCTAACAATTTAGCATTTTTTTAGATTTAGATTTAGCATTTTAGATTTAGGTGCCTACTTACAGAATTTGATTCCTTGGTTCTCCACAGAAGTCTGAGGGCATCCAAATTCTGTAGAAAATTGTATTTTTGCTTAAACTTCAGGGTTCATTGTTCTAAAGCCCTGCTTCTGAAGCACAGATCAGCTGAGCACCTATTTGGCACCAAAGCTTTACTGGGAACAGCAAAATAATTACTCTTCTACCTGTGCTGCTTAAATGAGCTATTGTAATCTACTAGTTATTCTCAAAACACATATACTGAATTCTCTGCTGATACTGAGCTTTTGCAGACACCCTATGTTTTCCATGAGAAACAAAGACAACACACAGAATTTTTTTCACTGGGAGAATAGTTTGTGGCTTATAGTACTTTACTAGGATGTGGGAGGCTGTGTTCATTTCCCTCCCCAAGGAAAGTGAATCTTGCATTTGCCATATTCTGTCAAGCTTTGGGATTTTTATCTTGTGTGGGTGTGTGAGAGGTTTGTTTTATTTTTTAAGCCATGTTCTTAAATCAAGAACTGGAACTGTCTTGAGAGTGATTTTTATTTCTGCATCCTAAAACACATGCACGTGTGTTTTGCTTCTTCACCCCCAAGTCTTTAATGATACTGTCTGAAAACATGGCTTCAACAGAAGATGTTGAGTGTCTTTTATCCTAAATCCATGCTAGAATCATCCACAGTCTGCTGGTTAAGAGACTTCCCAGAAAGGAAAAAAAAAAAGGATTCAGCCTTTTCTTTTAAATCAAACTGGTATCTTGTAGCAGTAATATCAGCTGCTTAGAAAACACCCCTGCCCCCTCTAGCAATGGCTTTGAATGAAAATCCTATGCTGCTCCTGTTCTACTTGAAGCTTGGTCTAATAAACTTGAGATTTTCTTGTGGAGAAGTCCATTAGCACTTTGGAGTGAGATGACAGCCATGTCATTCATCTGTGATATGATGGAGTCATGCAGAGCCAAATTCAAAAATTCAGACCAATTTTTCTGGCAAATGCACCAGTGCCTAAATTGTCTGTCTTTCTGGGCATTTGTATTTAGACTGGATGTAATCAGTCTTGTTTCTTTAAATCAAAGCATAAAAATCTTAATTTGTCAGGAAAAGGAGTCTGAGGCTACTAGACCTCATAGCTCTATATTCAGAAGAAGATATAAATTAGACAAGAAAACTGCTTAGGAAACGTCACTGTAACTTCCCCTCGTGGAGAAAAGCACAATATGTACCTTTTCTGCGTGGAGCCTGTGTAACAGGCTGCCCTTTTTACACGGCTGTCTCCAGATGCCAAGAAATTTGTGGTTTACTTGTGAGCATTCTTGGGAGTGCTTCAAGCTGTGACTGTAAGCTGCAGCTGGAGGTCACAGCTACCCCTCCTCTCCAGTCCTGTAAAAAGGAACACAAAGCTACCAGTTGTTGTCTCCTAATGTGGTGGTTTTGTTTCCTTCAGGGATCTGTTGCAATAGCTGGTGCCGTTGTTCGTTGGCTGAGGGACAATCTGGGTATCGCTAAGACTTCACTGGAAGTTGGTGGGTATTCACAATTTGGAACTGTTCAGTTTTGTAAGTTTTCCAGTGTCGTAATGTCTCTATTGGTGAATGAAAACTCAAAATATTAAAGAAAATATGGAAGGTGCATGTATTTTGCTGTGTTTAAATAATTCGTTTTGCATCCATGAACTCCCTGTTATTGGTTCATGTATTTCATAGAACCTCTCAATACAGCCTTGGAAACTTTGTTCTTTTGCAATTTGTACTTTTAGTAGTTTCCCTAGAAAACAGGTATTCAGGTGGATACTATATATACTAGGTATCTCTTGGTTTCATACGGTGTTGAATTTTCCGGAGTCAAGAGTATTTAAGTCTTACATACTTATTTATTAAATACTTACTTATTTACAGTAACCAGCTCATATTTGATCCTAAACCTACATATTCTTGTCATAAACATGAGAACCTGAGGCCCTACATGTGCAACAATTTATGTAGAAGGCTTCATATCCATTGAGTTAGAGACCTCAGTTTGCAAAGTTGCCTCTTGAAGGAGTTGTGGAGGAGGGTAATCTGTTTTGACTAAGAATACAGTAATCCTTTAGCAGTTGTGCAGCTGATGTTTTCTGATGGAGCTGAACTGAAACAAGCTGGTGTGTGACATTATAGAAACTAGGAATATATCAAACTTTGGAAAAGGAAAAAATGTCAGAAGCATGCAAGGGCAAAAGTTTGAAAGTGACTGATTTAATAAGATTTAAGACTAAAAAGAGATTCCTTATATATTTTTAATAATTTGTTATCTTATTCAAAGATGGAAAAATTTAGAATTAAAATTTTATGTAAAGCTTCGAAGATTAAGCAAAAACTTAAAACATTAGCCTGTTTTTTTCCGAAAGAAAACTTTGCAGATCATACAGCAGAGTATAAACTACTGTCACATGAATTAGTCGGTTGTTGAGACACTACAGTACCTCTTCACAAGTTTGACTAGACCTTTGGAAGGTTTAACCTTGTCAGTGTTGGTAAAATCATGTAGGACGTCATCATGTCTTCCTGTTTTCCTAAACATGTCCTTCTTTCTCCCTTCAATCCTTTTTTAAGTGGACTCTGTATGTACCATTTTATAAAGACTTTTTGAAGAAGTTTTTCTGCTGTTTTTGTCTAGTGCTGTGCTCCTCTGATCAATGCAAACAAAAAATTTACAAAAGCAGAAAAAAAAACCTTTTCTTTCTTGTTTTAGGAATGAGCTGCACGTTAGTATTATTCCCTTTGCAATTTTAGATGTCTTAATATATTTTTTTTAATTACAAATATTTTAGTATTGAGTTCATATATACACAGTTATTACTCAGATATTAAGAAACTTGTAGGTGGCCATGTGATTTATATACGTAAGTTGAGAATTTGGAACTCTAAATCCATTTGAAGTTAATGGGAATTTAGTTCTTAACTCCCTTTGGTCTTGATCCAGTTTCACTTGCTTGTCTTGACTTAAATGTAAGAAAAGTGTAACCTTTTGGTCTGCTTTGAAGATTGCATTCTTTACCCACAGGATAACCTTTGAAAATCTCACAGAATCTAGGTCAGAATATTGGGCACATAATTCTGGTTTTCAGTTTTGATTTTTCATTTTTCATTTTACATTTTACATATCCCACAACTCCCTATGCCCCATACTCCATTCACAGTGTTGCAAGCAGAAAATTAGTTAACCAGGAGCAGAGTGCCAGCACTAGTTGTATTTTTTAATTGTATATATGCCTTGATTATTTTTGTAACTACCTAATATATTCTGAATATTTTTCTAATTTAAATAATAACACTTTTAAGTGTTGTATTTAAGTGTTGGTACAGTTGTGAAAAGCTAACTGAAGCCTGTTTGTGTGTGTGCATTAGAAAAACTGGCTGCAGAAGTGGGGACTTCTTATGGCGTCTACTTTGTGCCAGCATTTTCAGGACTGTACGCACCATACTGGGAACCCAGTGCAAGGGGGTAAGGATCTGACTGAACACTGCCTTTGCAGAGGGCAAATTAATCATTTTACAAATCTACCACGCTTCTCTTTCCAAGTATGTGAAATTGTTCTTTTTGGTCCTTTGATGTGTCCAGATACATCATTCTCTCTGGTATCTTCAAGAAACTGCTGACTTTCTGTTTTGTATTTAATGTGTTCAAAACAGCAACTGCTACTGGGAGAAAAGGATGGATTAGCCAGCTCAGCTACTCATCCTCCTCTCCCCTTCTTGCCCTGCTCTGAAAAAAAAAAAGCAGGGGAAGCACGGCAGGGAAAACAATTTCTAGTTCTGAAGGGATTTTCATCTCACTAAAGTAGAAGAGGAGGGTCTGCATTCCTGTGAGCTGTCAGGCAACAAAAGTAGGAAAGCAAGAATGTAATGCTGATTAGTGATTTTTAGATCAGTTTCAGGCTACTTAAATCTTTCCCACTTTTCCTCCTTCCCTTATATCCAGATTCCTTTCCAGTCTATTGAAAACTCTTTTCTGCTCCTTTTTTCCAGTCCCTTTCCAGGTAGTTCAGACTTAACTAGCTGGTAATGGTTCAAACAGCAGCCTTTCATTTGTGTTTTCTACTGTTGTGAGCTTGTCTACTGTTCCTGGAATCACATATGCTATTGAAATCACAGGAGCCTATAAATTTATATATAAAATAACTTCCCTAAAGTGAGAAAAGTAGTCCTAAAGGATATCTAGTTCCCAAGGTTTCAAGTGGTTTCATCTTTAGAATTTAGATGCTTCATGTACGTAAGGAAAAAGAAGAATCTTTGAGATAGATGTTTTTACCATTTTTCAGATCACAGTGCTTAACTTTTTAATTGTTAAAACCTGATCCTTGGAATGGTAACAACTAAAAATGTCCTTTAATATCTTTGAACTTGCATATATCCATGTATACCAGATATAGCAGCTTTTCTTAGTATGCTGCTGTTCCTTGAATGTTGAAATAGGATAAAAGGATGGTTATTTGCTCTGCAATTCAGAGTACATTGGCAGAATTCGGCTTACTCATGGTTAGATTTAGCAGAATTTCCATATCCAAAAACCTCTTTGAAGGTTCAGAAGCAACAAATGGCCAGAAAGATCTGAAAACAATTTCAAGCATTTAGAGCACAGCACTGACCGAAGCTGTGCTTTTCCATAAGAACTGAAAGCAATAGAGAATTTATTAAGATTTTAGTAATAATTTATATTATTTTTAAAGAGAAATCAGCCTCGATGATACTTTTTTTTTTTTTAAGGCAGGCTAGAATTTATGGGAGTGTTTGTGTGTGTGTATGGGTGAACATACATCCATCTATATTGGCGAAACCAAAGTAATTTATGGCGCCTGTATTGATTGGACCCTGAAAGCACCTTTGTAAGGAAAATGCAAGAGTTTAGATTAAAGACAAACAAGCTTTTTAATATTAAAAAGGAGTCCTTATACAGTGGACTGTATGAGCTTTGAATTAGAAGACCTTGGTCTGAGGTAACAGTGTATGTCTGCTAAGAAGTGTGTCCTAACTTTGGGTTTTTTTCTCTCTCAACAGTATTATCTGTAATGTGTCCTAACTTTGAGTTTTTTTCTCTCTCAACAGTATTATCTGTAATGTGTCCTAACTTTGAGTTTTTTTCTCTCTCAACAGTATTATCTGTGGCCTTACTCAGTTTACAAATAAAAACCACATCGCCTTTGCTGCACTAGAAGCTGTCTGCTTTCAAACACGAGAGGTAAAGGCAAATTGGGTCCTAAATTCATTGTAAATTAGTGTGATAACAGGAACTGTAGCTCTTCAGGAAAAGAAGGGATTTAAAAGATGTAATGAAGTTTAATCATATGCTTTATATTGTACCTCAATGCTATTCCTGTCTTTGGTTATTGCTGATGTTGAAAAATTGTTTATGTGGATTTATATAAGATTGACTGGTACATTATTTTGGAGTGGCAATGCTGTTTCTTTTCAGCACTTAAAATAAGGTAAACATATTTTGTGAATATTTTGAGAGGCAGAACATAGAAATATTAAAATGACAAGGCCAGTGCCGTAACTAAAAAGTTTCATTAGTGTAGGAGAATACATTTTACATTGTCTGCTGTGACAGAGGTGGCTTATGTTGCTTCTGGTACACAAGAACAAAAATGAGTTAAAGTGAGACAACAGCAAACATATCAAGGGAAATTTGGGTTCACTTCCTGCCCATTACATCCTTCACTGCCTTAGCTGGAATTCTGCAACAGGAAACCAAAATTCTCACAGAGGAAATGAATCCCCCAACCAAATCAAAGGGATCGATATCGCTGTGAGCATTTGAATCTTTATATCACCATCTACTCCTCCCTTGTGATTTGTGCAAATACAGGAGAAAATTAAATGCCTAGACCTCACAAAATAACAGTCAAACCTTCATTTGATTGCATGATTTACACTGCTGTTATTTAAACATACCGATTTTTAAAATAGCACCTAACTCAAACTGTGTAAGATAAAGAAAGTGTGCTGTCCCCATAGTGACATAGAATAAAGTACTGGTGGAAAAGACAGAAATTTCACCCAAGCTTCTGCTTTTGAAGCTGTGCTGACAGCCTCTGAGTGCTCAGAAGGTTGCGAAGGACATTGGAAGTAGCATTCTAATTCTCTAATTCTTGTACTAGAATTCAGGGTAAAGTTACAGGGAACTGAACTGACAGTCTGGTTTGTTGTCTGCTTCTCTTTCCTTGTCTGTCCTCCCATCCATTCCCTCTCATGTGACAGCTCAATGAACTTTCCAGCAGAAAATTATCCCTCTTTTTGCTGGGCTATTTTTCCACTGGATTAATGACCTCAGCTGCCTTGCAGAGGAGTGCAGCAAATGTCAGAATGTGAGACAGGGCATGTGGCTGGGAGTAGGAGAGAGGAGAATAAAGCTCTTACACTGATTGAGGGTGAAGTTTACTGTTGGAGCAGATCTAAAACTCCCCCATACTTCAGTCGGTGTGCTTTTATCACAATGGCAGGAGTGCCTGATCAGGACTCTGGACACACTTAAATGAACACATTGAGTCCTATTGACACAGATCAAATACATCTACATTTTTCAAATATACATTGTTAGTTCTGTCTTGTCAAAAACAAAGTTCTTTTAATTCCAGTTAAAATGGAAGTCTTCAGGAAAACCCTCAAATTTCACATCCCTTGGAGTTCTTGCCTGTTTTATTGTGACATTCTGAGTACCTTATAATTCAAAAAGCTCCTTCCTTATGCAGACAGATGACATGTGTTATGTTTTTAGTTCCTGAAGGCATTATGGAAAAATAAGCAATTTTTCAGTTCTAAGAGGTGTACAATGCTGTCATTAAACAAAAGTTGCATATTTGGATACCATGCTCTTCATCCAACCTCCATACAATAGAGGTAGCAGCAGCCTGGTTATGATTTGGTTTGTTCCTTCATCTTCCTTGTTTGTAGCATTATTTTCTTTTTTTTTTAATCTCTACTGAGTGCATGATGATCCAACACGCTCTCTCACAGTGACGAACAAAACCAGAGCCTCCAACAGTGCTGAAGTTCTGAATGGTAAAAAAGGCAGATAATATGGACTTAAAGAAATGTAAATGATATATGTGAAGGAAGTAAGTGGTGGAGAGCAGTACTAGTGTAGCACTGCTAGCAGACTTTGCTGCTGTGCTATGAGGTCTGTTTTCCTGGTTATTTCTAGTGCTTTGAAATTTCTAGTGCAGGCCCATGGACAGATGCTGCCACCATGAAAACTGGCCTTACTCTTACCTTGTTATTTCTAACCTTTATTTATCCTGTGGCAGTTCCTTTAGTCCCTTTAAAGATTTTGTGGTAAGGGACCTTGCTGACTTTCTCTGGGAATGGGGAGAATCTACTGGACAGTTTGTCTCTATGTAATTTTTACTACCTTGCAAGCCTACAATTTTTTTGTTCTTTTTTAAATAGCATGTTGACTTTTCCCAGTAAGGATTGTATAACTGGGTACTTTGTGAGCTACAGAACAGGGGAGAATGCGTTGTAGTTTTGGTCTTTTTTGTGGTCTGTGTTGCTTTGTCATTTAAAGCTGAGAAAAGCACACCTCCTTTTTATTCAGATAAATTGAAAAATTGCAGAGAGAAAATCATTCTGCACTTGTTAATGCCTAACTTATCAACAAAAATTATGCACTAACTTTACAAAGTCTATATGAGACATTTAACTGACTGTTTTTACAAAACCATAGAAAACTCACTATTCTCTATTTAATGGTGCTTGTAGGGTAATGCTGTGGCGTTACCAGTACGTAAGGTTTGAGGCAAACCTTATGTTTTTAGGAAATTCTCTAAAAAGCATATCAGTGAATTAAATACTCCACTCATAGTTAATTAGCATTTTTTCAGCTATCTGCTGTGCTCAAAAGAAGGAAACATAGTTTTATAAAAGTTACACTAATGGTTTATTTTGGCTGTCTATCTTGTTCAATGTAAAATTCTCAGTTTTCAACCACTAAATCAAAATATTTGAAGAGGCTACTCTTTCAAAAGAGTTCAGCATTCCTCAGTTCCTGTTGAAGTGTCTTGTAGATTGCCAGTTCAATATTTTAATCTTTCAATTCTTTAAATTAAAGAAAGTATCTAGACAACCTGTAATCAGCTAAAGTACTCCATTTAGTATTGCTTCTTCCTTTGTTATCTTTGAAAAATGTTGTAGTTGTCATCAACTTTTCTTCAAAATTCTTCTCAGGCCGCATGAGCAGCACAGAGGCTACATATAGAGCATCAGAGGAGAAAGATTCCTACACTAGGATTTCCATAATGAGTAGATGCATGTGCTGTATATTAAACAAAACTGTATTGTCACTACTTCTGTTTTGCTCTTTTAATATGTAGGAGAGGAGAATGGTCTACTTAATGCTCTTCAGCAAATGCTGAAGTACCAGTATTTTACACTCAGAGGGTATCATGTATTTCTCTGCAATTAAGATGTAATGTATATTGCTCTTACTTAAGATTTTAGATGCCATGAACAAGGACTGTGGGATACCACTAAGTCAGTTACAAGTAGACGGAGGAATGACCAATAACAAAGTCCTCATGCAACTCCAAGCAGACATTCTTTGTATTCCAGTAGGTAAGATGAAATTGCAACTTCTGTTTTCTTTTTTAAAGCTGCTGAGAGCAGACTGGATACCTTGTTTAGATGCTGTTTTTAGATAGATCTGTAAATCTTTAGTTCTAATGTCATCAAGGTGACTTCCATCACAAATGGTCTTCTCTGTGATTTACTTCAGTCAAGCCATCAATGCCTGAAACAACAGCTTTAGGAGCTGCTATGGCAGCAGGAGCTGCAGAAGGAGTTGGAGTTTGGAGCCTGAATCCTGGAGATTTGACAGCAGTGACATGTGAACGATTTGAACCACAGATCAACCCAGAGGGTAAATCCCTTTTATGTTATCTGAGTTGCAAACTTATCTTTTGACCAACAGGTCAGGTTTTTTCTTTATTGCAGTCTGACATACTGATATAAAATGAATATTCTATGAATATCCTCACAAATGTTGAAGATCAAGTTGGCAGGGTTTGGCTTAGAGAAAAGTCCATTTCACTTGTTCTGTTGTGCCCGTATTGACCACTAAGACTAGAGGATTGTTAAAACAGTGTAGCTACATCAAGGAATGTGTTGGGGGTTTTTTTCTGTCTTCTCTTTCAAAGCAGCTTGGCACTGGGCATTGCAGGCAGTAGCTTTGGATTCATAGCAAGTCAAATCAAAGAAATCTTGAAAAGTTTTTGACATGAAAGATGTTTTCCAAGGTCCTGTGCATTTGTGAGTTTTCACAGATGTAGAAAGGACAGACTGACTGTTTTGGGGAGACTCTTCTTTTGGCTTTAGAAAGCCTACATTAATTAATGGGTTTTAGCTAACTGTCTTTTTCATCAGTTCTTAAGTGCTTGTAGAGATGGAAAGTAGGTACTTGACATAATTAATCCCTGTGCAAGACAAATGCTTTTTTGTCTTTTCAATTATTTCTTAATTTTTGGAACATAAATTTGTCTTACGATTTGATTATAATTACTTCTACAATCCCTACTTCAAGGCAGCATTTTCAACACTGAAGGGTTTCTACATGACTATCAATTGCTTCATTTTGTCCTGGTTGTAAATCTTCTTAATGGTGAACATGCAGAAAATTGATTTGATTTCTTGTTACTGTGCATAACTGTGGGGTTTGGGGTGGAGGGTTTTTAATTCAAAAAAGGATTTTGTAATACTTTTTCTGTAAAACAAGCGATACTTTGCTAAAGAGTGGAAAACTAATATTGTAGTGTTTGGTTCTTAAATACTTGTGGTTGTATTTCTATGCATTGAGAGGCTGTTTGCTGGTTTCTCAATTTCAGAAAGTGAATTTCGGTACGCCAGATGGAAGAAAGCTGTACTGAAATCTATGGGCTGGGAGACAACTGAAGCTCCTTCAAATGGTAAACCAAAAATTAATGCAGGGCAAGTACTATTAATTAGCCAGTTAACCTTTTCTGTTCATGCCATCTCTGGACTATTACCGCGATTTAAAGATCATTTCTTAAAACCACTGTGGAAACAAAGCAGGAAAATATGTAGTTCTTCCTCTTGAAAGGAGGGCACAAGTAATATCTTGTAGGGCTCTAAAAACAGAAAATATGAAATCAAGACTAACTGCAGGTTTTGAAGAATGGCATTGGCTTACAAAGGAAAAAAGTCTTACCTAGAAGAGATACAGCACAATTCTAAGACATTGCAGGGATTTTGTAAACTTTCTTACACTATAACCTTGTGTTGCAAAGGAGAAAAGTTCTATCCTGTGATTTTTCTTGCCATATCTTGCCTTTGTCATTTACTGTATATTATAGAGGGATTGGTATCCACATCAAAATCTGACCCATAAGGGTTAAGAGCAAGAAGTTATCATAAAGTGAAGAATTACATTGACCTATTGTTCACACACAGAGGGTGTGAAAACACTCTTGAGGGACTGAACAAGATCTTTCTTTCAAAGTAGAGGGCTTTCTCATCTGTCAGGTTTGAATTAAATTAAAGCTGCAGTCTTCTATGATCTGTAATTTGAATTTATATTTGAACATTATTTCAGGATAAGTTTTTAGTTTTTAATCATCCTATAACACATCATTTGTGGACTTCATCTCCATTTCATTTCCCTTTTGTTGGAAAATCTGTTAGAATGAAAAGTAATAAGTGAAAGAATCCTCAAAATGTAAACTCACCCCACAGTCCAAAATCTACAGCTGGAACCCTCAAGCTTCATGAAGTCTCTTTATTCTGGAAGGCTAAAATTTTCCTTTTGCCGTCCTATGTGTTGGTTTAAGTATTTTATTTAACACCATGTTTTACAAACAATTCTGCCAAGGCTACTGGGAAGGGAAACAGGTAATTTAGCATGGGCAACATGATTCACTTCAGTATTGTCCGTTATGATTTAATACTCTGATGCTTCTCCTACTTATATATCTTTATTTCCTTTTGAAGAATAAAAAATTCTGCCTTGAAGAAAGTAAAACTAGATCTTTCTCTTCAGTTCATGTGAAAAGAGATGTGCTAATCAAAACTTATCTCAGTGATTATCTGGTTTAACACCTGGGGGGAAAATGTTATTTTCCTTAGTTCTTGCTTTGAAACTTTGTCTTCTGCCTGCTTGGGATGGTTAAGATTGAGGAATATTAGAAATGGGCTCAACCTAGATAGTGCTGACAGTAGAATTTAGATTTGAACTCTTACATTGAGAGTCTGTTTTGAATTGTTGTGGTGTTTATGAATAATTTTTTTAGTTTTTCTGAGAATGTCACTACATTTGTTATCTTTTGCTGTTCATATGATCTTTAACACATATATTGCAATTTATATATATATTTCTCTTTTGATTTGCTTGACTGGAAACACCCTCCCCTGGATGACATCAGGTGACACTAGTATCTTCTCTAGTCTGCCTTTGGGTCTTTTTATTATGAGTAGCATGGTAATGTTAATCGGAGCAAAGTACGTCTCAGGTTAGTTATTATTTGAACTAGATCACTTTAAAAGCTATCTGCACTAGTTTAAGTGTTGGGTTGGGGTTTTTTTGTATTCCATCTGTTTGTTTCCAGCAAAAATGACTGATGCTTTTTGTTGTTCATGCACACGAATGTTTGAGGGTGTGAATCAGACATAATGCACCTAAAGGAGCCAAGTGAAGGCCATCTCGAATTCATCCTTATGTGACATGAAATTTGTAGTTGTTAGATGCACATGAAACCTTGAACTCTCCCCTCCCTTTGTATCTATGCAGTTTATAAAAGGGATATAGGTTTGAGCAGCCTAGCAGAGTTTTGCATTGCCTGCATTACAGTGTGCATTGCAGTTAGAATAAGGTTCCATCCTTTATCCTGTATTTCTTCTTGTAATGTCTCCAATTATTTTGAGGATCATGTTTAAATGAAGTGAAGACTTCTTCTTCTGTGCCCGACAGGCTTCACGCACCTCTTTGGTTTTTTTGGTCCCCTTGGAACTATTGCATTGTTAGAAATCTTCATCTACTGAATCTGTAAAATACTCTTTTTGTACTTTGCTCTTGATGCATAAGTGAATTAGTCTTGTCTAAGAGAATAGACCCTAGAAGGCTTATCTGCAAAACTGGGGAAGGGGCTGTGTGCATATGCAATGAAGATGCATCTTCAACTTATTAATATATGATCTATTTTAAAAGAAAATTCTTAATGTGGATGACATTGTTAGTTGCTTATGCCAGAAGTAACACATTTCATTAAAATATTCTTAGGGTAAGAAAAAGAAGTTTATATGGTGCTGTCATTTATTCTTTGTTGTTTCAGAATTTCATTCCAAAGAAAGTATTTTACAGTATAGGCATTGTTGCTGCTTAGTGAGCTGTTTGGGGGTGGTTGTTCAGTTTTCTTTCTTTGTTTTGGTTTTGGTGGGATAGGCAGGGGGTGTTAATTAAACAGAAAATTGACGACTCTAGCATGCTCCTATGATGATGTGTTTGTATTTTGTTTCTACTCATTCAGCCTGAATTAACTATTCAATTGTAACTTTCTTTGCATGGAATAGACTGTCAGAGCTTGTAGGAGGACTAAAATCAAACTAAACAAATGCCAGGCACAAATCAAACTGAACAAATCGATTCACATTAATTTACTAACTCTGGAATGTATCTGTGAATGAGAAAAATCTAAAAATCTTGATTATGAAGAATAAACCAAAACCAACTGTGAATAAGTGGGTAAATTTTTAACAAGCTGAACAAAGCAACTTGAATGTAAATTCCAGGTCAGGTTCTGCACCACATGGGGAATACCTAAAATAATATGAAAATCAGTGATAAGTGGGAAGATAAGCAACTTAAATTCTGGATTTGTTGCTTTTGAGAAACAACTAATCACTAACCTGCATATAAATATCTAAACTTGCACTGCTGGAGCTCATAAGAAAAGATTTCATTTTCTCCCTTCCTTAAAATTGTCAGTGCCCTTCTGACCCACAAGCTGGAAACATACTCATCCCAGCTCACTGTGGCCTTCAGAAACCATTTTGTCCTTGTTTTCAGATAACAGTGACTATGGATATGGTTAGTTACTATGTATATATAGTTGCTATATATACACCAATATAATTACTTTATATAATAACATATCGGTTTATTATTTACATGGTAAGCTTTGGGATGGGAGAAGTAGCAAGAAATTTCCTGCTCATATTTGTTTTCAAAATGATGATGTCTCAAAAGAAATAGCAACACTGATGATATGTACAGGTTGTAGTTTTGCTCAGCTGTGTGCTATGGTAGAGCATGATACAATAGTATTTGTGTTGCCGATTGGAGCAGGGCTGCTTCCCCCCTAGACAATTCGGTAAATATTGTTTTGCTTTTAAAAGCCAGAACTTGCTGAGCAGACTCTTCTCCTAATTCAGTACAGAAACTCCGTTTAATTAATTTGTTACATCTTATCTTTTAATGAAACACTGGAACTCCAACACAGTCGTCAGTGTAGTAGGTTTGAGGATTGAATTTAGTGAGGACTGAATTCATCCTTCATGTGCTGAAACAGCAGTAAGTCTTGCATGGCAACAGTCCTGCTGTTGAACGTGTCTCTCTAGGGCAGGGCCATGGTTTTACAGCTGCTGAAACACGAAGGAAAAATCTGCTGTGCCAGAATAGAGAACACTAACATGACAAAACCCCATTTACAAAATTGCTAAGCTGCCTTTTCATGTGGCACCCCATGACTGAATTTGAAGAACAATACTGTATTCCATTATATCATTTCATAACTCCATCAAAATCTGGTCAATTACTTGTACCTTATTTTATGATCGACATTCTTCTCTTCCAGGGGGGAAATGGTCATTATTTTGTTTTATTTCACTATTGAAGCAAGCCATGTATAGCAACTGGAGTCCTTATGCTAAGATTTTGCTAAGTTTTTCGCACTAGTTTTGGAAGTGGACACCTCAGAGATTTCAGTATATTTTATAACTGTACATTTTTTTTTGCGGGGTGGCAGTAGAGTTAACTAAAAGGATCCTATATTTTATTGGACTCAAGTTTAAATAAATGCCTTTGCATGCTTAAATTGGCATCTCTCAAGTGAGATATAGTGGGGACTTGGCTATTTATGGGATCTTATGTGACACCTGGGGTATAAAGTCCTTTGAATGAAATGTCAGTGCTGATAGTTACACTGTATTCTTCTTGCTTAAGTACCCTGTGGGGGTGTTTTTAAGATTCTATTTGTCCTTTTTAGTTTCTCGTGTTGTGATAATTACTGCCGGATTGCATGCTAATTTACATATAGTTCTGCAGTTCTGCAAGATAGTTGCAATAATATTTCCCAAATTTCTGGAAGTTGAGCTCATATTCAGAGGAAAATATGCTTAGATTGCCTTTCTTCAGTTCTTCTACTTGTTAAAAATTTACCCATCTTAATCGTGTGGTCTCTGCTCTCCTATTGTGTTCACATCCCACACACTTAAGTGCTGGCTTATCTGGTGTCACAAGACACATCTAATTTATAAATCCAGTAATTGAAAACAAAACTTGGTTTTACTGAATTCCTCTTAGAGCTCAGCTATGTTATAAAGTATTCTTAATGTTTTAGAATAAATTCTATGTTCCTGATGCATGCTTTTTCTTTTTTAAGGTAAATGAGACTCCTTAGTGGACTTGATGGATGCAGCTGATTTTTTTGTCGCGGTTTGTTTTTTTGTCGGAAGAGAGTCTACCATCAACGTGATTATGCTACTTGTGTGGTTCAATATACTCATGAATCCACCTGTCACCAGTCTCTGAGTAACCTTCCAGTGGTGCACAGAAAATTCAGTCTTCAGCCCTTCATTACTCTGTTCCCTTCCCCATCAATTCCAACTGCACTGGAGGCCTTTGTGTGGACTATCTCACGTCATCCTCTAAAATTTCACAAGCCCAAGGTTTGTTTGAGAAAGTGGTATCACAAAAACCTGCAATCTCTGAGGTAATGCTGGCAGATGTTTAGCTGTCCTTTTCAGGGGTTTGGTACTTTATGCAATACACTGCAGAAAGTTAATGATCCACTATAGAACTTTGTAAACATCTTACAATTCTTCCTGCTGCTTTGAATTTTCATAGGTCTATGGTTGCCAAAGATGCTTTATTGTAGTGGCCACTGGTCTAAAACAACTTCAATGGTACAAACCTTTGAAACACTAGCCCAGAGTGGATTATCAGTAGCACACAGTGCCACTGGTTTGGCAATGAATACGTTGCTGATATGGCCCACAGAGCACTGTTGAAGTGTTCAATCATAAAGTTTAAAAGTTCAGTTTAGCCTCTGGCACATTTACCCATTATAAGTATTTAAGACACCAAGTCATGTAGTTGCATCTTTAAAGAGATGGGAGTAAAGAGATGTTTTGGTTAAGGCCATGTTTCATCTTCATCTAGTTTAGAAAGACAAGTTTGACTCAGCATGATACTGACAGGACAACTGCTTGGTCCTCAGCAACTGGTAACTCTTAAAGCTCCTCTGTACAATGCACTTTTCTTGACCAATACTGCACATATTTTGTCATCCTGCTTAAGGATATTTTAGTGACTATTTGTTATACTTTTGAAGGTTGAAACTAACTCAGTTTTCCTTAGAGAGGGTCCACTCCAAACTAAATATTAATCAGCTCTTTATTTCTTGATTTCATTTAGTATATCTCAGGGACCAGAGCCTCCCTTTCAGTTTCCACCTCCATAGTTTTAACAGCAAGCTGTTGCAAAATATGCTGGGACAATCCAAACCCCTGGCTCAGAGGAATAAGTACTTGGCACCTGAAATGGGCCACTGGAATTCACAATGTGCGTGACAACTGAGTCTCATCCCCTTTGAAACCTTTTGTTTTCCACATGTAAAGGAGTGAGGCAATAATCTTACCTTCAGCTTTCCTGTTTGTACCAACAGCATCCGAAACGCCAACCTTTCTGGTTAGGTCAGAGAAAAGGTGTTCTTGTATAGTGCCATTAGATGGGTATGGAATGGTAGCAAGGCTAAATGTGGGAACAACATGGAGAATTTCAAAGATGTGTTTAAATGCACTAGGGGTTAAAGGGAGCCTTTTTGTGTACGTTTATTCTTAAAGATTTTTTTTTTAAAAAAGTTTGTTTTTTCTTTGTTAAACTATGATTAGAGGCTTAGTTTTTAAAAAGATGTTAAATATACGTGTCTGAAGCAATGGATTGCACAGAAGTTCAGGTCTGTACAATATATTTAATATCAAGTGCATATTAATTGCCTTTTTATTGTCAAGTGCAATGACCTTTGAAAATGTGACTTTTAATTTAGAAGTTAGAGAAGGAACATTTTTGTCCTGTGGTTGCATGTGTAACTTCAGCAGAGAGGGGTTTTTTTTGTGCACAGGTGAAAAGAGAACAACATCATCCAAATCCCGTCTCTCCTGTAAATACTCATATGTGAGGTGTGACAGCTAAAATTTCTGGTGTTTCTAGTTTGTGTTGGAAAGGTGAGGAGTGAAAAAAGAACATGATCCCATAGAAAAATCTTCATACTTCTTACCTTTACTCTGACCCTGCCATACCCCAAGGAAGAGGAGGAACAGCAGCCTGTGGAGCACAGGGGGCAGGGGCAGCACACACCTCAAACACTGGACTCCTGAGTATGATGTCTTGCCAAAACCACTGAAGTGCTGAACCTGGGAACGATTAACACTGACTTCTTGCCTTTGCCCATGACACATGAGGCAGGGGAGAAGTGTAGTGCTCATACATAACAATTAGGAGAGGGATTTTTTGCTGCTTTTCTGACTTATCTTTTACTGGGAAACACAATTCCTATTAATTTTTCACTGAGTAAAAATCATTATTTTATTTTCAATTGCTGTTTCAAATGTTTTTTAAGAGTTTCACACCACTGTTAACTTTCTACCAACATAGTTGAAATATATTGTAAACTGCCTGTTGGCGGGGAGGGGACAAACTGTTCAAGTTAGCTTTTTGTGAAGCTGTGATTTATTTTTTTCTATAAATTACGAGTTTATAAATTCTTAATTGAGAAATGCATTAACTTGGTATTAAAGTACCATAAATTAATTGATAGAAGGTGTTTGTTTACTCTTGTGCATTATCTTTTGGACACATTGTTATTATTGTTTTGTATAGGTGGCAGCCTCTCACAGACATGTGCTTTAACTTGCCCAGATGTACAGATCAAATATATGCAGTACTGCCTTCTGTTTCAGAGATACATTTAGTCTCAAGGACTGGATCAGGAATCACATTTCCTCAAGTCCCTCCACAGTCAGGAAAAAGCAGGAAAATATAAGTAAAACAGCAGGTAGGAACATGGTCATAGTACAAGTTTGATCCAAAGGGACGGTGGGGCCAATACACCAAATGCCTTTTGGTTTTATCATAGTCTGGTCATTGCTACCGATTATGAGCTGGAGGGAGAAATGTCCATGAAATAGAAGACATTGCTGGGGGCACCAGCCATAAGGTGCATTAGGTGTTTCTGTTGTTTTAAGAAAGAGGCATGGGGGTGTATGTGGTGGGTACATTGGAGGAGTGTGTCTGCTTTATTTGTTCTTATTTGTTCTTATTCTTATTTGTTCTGTCTGTTTGTGGCTTCCAGGTGCCTTCTACACATGTAGTGCTCCGTGATTATACACGGATATAGCCTTCATTTGTAGTCTGTACAAATCTTTAGTCCCCTATATCGAAATCAGTTGTGTGAGTCAGAAACAACACACACATACACGCACCTGGAAACAAAAAGGCAGTTAAATTTCACATCAGCACCCCAACTTTAAGTAACATGTTATTAGTCTTACTCAATATCAGGCTTCTCCCTTGGCTCGTGAGACTCCAGTGTTTTCCTTTCACACGGCAGAGTTGCAGCCTTGCCCTTAGCTGCCCTGCACCAGAGTGTACTCAAATTCCATGACTCATCAAGCTGGATTATTATGAGATTAGAACTTGATTAATTTAATTAGTATCAGAAGTTTATAAATAAGTTTTGTTCAGCGAAATCTAATACAATGTTTAGTCTATTACTGGAACTCTATGCAGTATAAACAAGCTTCTTAATATCCATGTCAGCATGAAAGGTATAATCTTTCCCTCTAAAGAACCCTAGATCTGTATCAGGTATTGGAATGCTGTCCCATTACAAGCTGCAGCCTGGGCCCAGGATGATTTTCTTTTTCTTAATTATTATAATTGACTGGAATTTATGGAAGTAGTACACATCAGTCCTGGAGATACAGACAGGCAAATGAGTAGCAGCGCTTAAAAGCTGGGAAGTGGCACAGGAACACTGCTGGAATGATTTGTCCAGATGGATCTATGCTGTCCTGAGTGATCTCGCCAGGCTGGAGTAATGGGCTGGCAGGAACCCGACAGAGGGAAGTGCCAAGTCCCACTCCTGGGAGGAACAAACCCAGGCCCTGGGACATACTGGGGGCCAACCTTCTGGGAAGTAGCTTTGCAGGAAAAAGTTCTGGAAGTCCTGGTGGATGCCACGTGGAACCATTGTTTGCAGTAACGGAGATGAAGAAGGCAAACAGCACCTTGGGCTGGATCAGGCAGAGCATCAGCAGCAGGTCAAGGGAGGTGATCCTTCCTCTCTACTCAGCCCTGGTCAGACACACCTGTTGCACAGAGAAGTTGTGGATGCCCCATCCCTGGAAGTGTTCAGTGCCAGGTTGGATGGGGCTATGAGCAACCTGGTCTAGTGGAAGGTGTCCCTGCCCATGGCAGAGGGGTTGGAACTGGATCATCCTTAAAGGTCCCTTCCAGCCCAAACCATTCTGTGATACCTGGAGTGCTGGATCCAGCTCTGGGATTGCCAATGTGAGAGAGACACAGGCATACCTGAGGG
This sequence comes from Oxyruncus cristatus, assembly GCA_013399855.1. Lineage (NCBI taxonomy): Eukaryota > Metazoa > Chordata > Aves > Passeriformes > Cotingidae > Oxyruncus > Oxyruncus cristatus. Next base: position 1,374,370 of record VXAY01001361.1, on the reverse strand, counting down.
ACACCTGTGACAGGCCACTAAGATGGATAAAGTGTTGGAGCACGTGTCATGTGGGAGAAGCTGAGACACCCGGGACCACTCAGCTTAGAGAGAGCTCAGATATAAATTCCTGCCACAGACTAAGGACCACGGAGCCAGACCCTTCTTGGTGGTGCCCAGTGACAGGACAAGAGGCAAAGGGCACAAGGAAACACAGGAAACCTCATTCACACAAAAGAAAAAAATGTTTTACTCTGATGGTGATCACACAAGGGAGGAGGTTGCTTTGAAAGGTTGTGGAGTTTCCAACCTCCAAGATACTCCAAAGCTGATGGGACATGGCCCTGGTCTCACTGACCCTGCTGTGAGCAGGGTGTTGGCCCAGACAATCAGAGGTGCCCTCCTGCCTTAGCCCATCTGTGGGCCTGGTTAGGTCAGCCACAGCAAAGGCTCAAGGCTTGAGATGGCTTGGAATAAATGCCAGGGAAAAGTGCATCCTAGTTTACTTGGACAAAACCAGTTCACTTTGTATGAACCAGTTGTCACCGATTGTTGAATTTCAACATTGTTCAGCTGGCATTATTATTCTGTTACCCTGTGTATGTATTTGCTTTGGAAGAGTCAGGCCTATTGTGTGGGCTGATTATCTTGTTTGGTTTAATCCCGAGAGGCATTCTTTCAAGCACCTGCAGTGTGAGTTCAAGTAGAATGATTGCTTTAGTCCAATACCCTATTTTTCCTAGGGAATTATACCACCAGGATTGTTCAAAGTAGCCCAAAAGGCAAGCATGGGATAACGTGTTTCCAAAGATACCACAGCTAAATTGCCATTAGCAAAACTGAAAAATATGAGTTCCTTAAATTTTTGTAATAGAAAGACATCAGTTTGGGAGTAATTTTTTTCTGTCTGCAGTGTTTATTCTTTAAATCTATGGGCTGCCGGTCTGAAGGTTCCTTCTCTGACTGTTGTTCAAAGTACACCCACTTCAGTTGGAAGGATCTCCTGGATTTTCAGCTCTGCAGGGATGAAGCGCTCTGAGAACTGAAGATCCAGCAGCTCTCACTTCCTGGCCACCTGACATACTTCTTGGATCTTGTGCAATTAGCCAGTCTCTTGCAGACAGGATGGCACTGGCCGTCAGTTGTCACTGTCTAGAACAAGCATTTTCCCTCCCACCACTGAAGCCATTGCAGTTGTATTCTGTTTGTTTTGGTAACGGGGGGGTTAGTCAGTGTGCTCAACAGCACCCACATTTCCTACGCTACTTCATAAACAGCTTCAGGAGTTTTGAGTATATAATTTCAGCTACTTATTTTTTTTGCTAAGTTTTCTAGCTGCATCTTCATTTTGAAGAACTGACTCTCAGCAGAAGAAACTGCTTTAACAAGGTAAAATGCTTTTAGAGATCCACAGTATAAGTCCTGGAAGCATCAAATACTTCCCAAGTTTTTGTGGTTTTGTTTTAAGGAAAAGGAGGAAAGGAGGGGAATCTGGAATGTGCAAGAGCCATGTCTTCATTGTGAAGCAAAATACGAGATAATAACTTTATTATTGTTCTCAGGTAAACTTCAAGACGTGTATTATTAAGTCTCTTTAAGACACTCTCCCTCAAGAAATATGTTTGAATCACCAAGACAAACTGATCTTTGGACCTTAGTCTTCAACAAGGTGCAAACCACTTCATGTGCAACATGATGCCTCTGTTCTGTGACTCTATAATACATAAAGTCTTAAAGAAAACAAACAAACTGCACCTCGCCTTTCTTTGGATTTCAGCTCACTGACAAACTTCTGACCTGAGTTCGTCAGGGACCGTCATACCCAGGCACACATTTCAGACCATTTCTTCGACTGTTACCAGTGTTTTTATTTGACTGTTCATTTCACAGCAACAAATGAGTGCCTACAGTGCAAGGTTTGCCAAACTTCAAAATGTTAAGTAATGTTAAGTAATGCTAAGCACAATTCATATTAGTATAATTAATAATTAAATTAAATGAAACATAATCATGCTGAAAGATTTTATTTGCTTGAAATAGGTTATTTGCTTATTCATGAGGGTGTGAAATACTGGGTCTCAATTGATGTGCAAATGAGCTACGTTGTATTGTGGAATGTGCAGGTATGGTTTTATTTTTCAGTGTGTGAGGTAAGCCCTGAGGACAGGTAGAAAAAAAAACATACTCAAATTTTAGCAGTTCAGAACACAGTGTAATGCAATAGTAGATCAACATAACTAGCAACAGGATGGTTAAAGGTCATAACAGTAGGATGACACTGGTTTACAGAATATCTCTAAACATCTGAAATTGTTGAAAGATTTCATTATAGCTTCTTCAAAAAAGGTAAATCAGCTATTCTGACTTGCTTTTCAAAATCTGATGAAACTATCCCAGCAGCATTTGGCACGGTATTGTCAAAATGAAAATGTTGAAATCATAATTTAAATATTTATGCAAAACATGAGTCACAGCTGTACTACCTTACAATAGAAACAAAGATAACATCAGCATGCGAGCAGCTCACTTACAGACTGTAGATCGGTACTGCCAAACTAGTTTGCAGTTAATGTGGTACTAAACACATATGAGGAAAGACAGAGAGCTCTTTCATAATAAAATAATGATAAAAAAAAAAAGTGGTGTGGTAATTCTTGTTTACAGATATTCCCGTAAGATTGTTAATGTTACAAATTTTCACCTAAAAGGAAGTTCCAGCACCGAGGTTACACACAGACCTAGTAGTCCACATCCATTAAAGTACAATTAGGTAATTTTTTTCTCTCAATGGATAATTCATCTTGGACAGTGCCTGGACTTTGAAATGAACTGATGTTCCATACTGGGGATAACGGATGTAAGTAAGATCTGTGCATCTTTTTTTTCTCTTTTATTTTGAAGTTAAGGGTTTTGTAGGGCATAAGACATGAGATCTCATTATTGTGGTGCTTGAAATTACACTGAGCTACAACCTTTGCACAGACACCTCCAAGGTACTTCTCACTCTCTTCTCTGACCTGTGAACAACACAAACATTTCATGATTATATTTACATGCTCAGAAGGCTGCTAATAGTTGTTTATTTTGGGGGGTTTGCTTATCTACGCCCTCACTCTGAGCTTAGGCTTGGTGTCCCATCTCAAAATGGGAACAAGGAGCTGACGTTTCTCCATCTGTCCCCTCACCCTGCTCCTGGAGCAAGATAATATCTGGCAGACTTAGGGCATACGTAATCATGCATCTGGATGACAGGCAGTGTCATACTTTAAAGATACATTTTCCAAACCATATACTCTTTATCCACTTTTATAGTACTAAATCCTGCCTCTTGTCAGACAGCCGTGTAGCTGCAGCCCAAATGACACACAAATACCGAGCGATGAGCTGAATAAGAGTTCTGCTGAAGTGCACACATTGGTGTTTGTTGGGGTTTAGCGTAGCACCTTATAGGAGTTCTGATGGGTCTGGCTTACATCATGTCAAGAAGAGAGTACTGCTACTGGAAAACAGCATTCGGGAGAGGAAAAAAATGTGTCTGATACACTGGATGCTTGCATTTGTATAAATTCAAACACCCCCTCTCCGTCCCAGCTTCACGCTGAAGCCGGGCCCACACTACAGCCGTTTGCCAGCAGAGCTGTGCTGCCTGTGGCCATAAGGGCCCTTTGCTGGCTTGATGACTTCATGCCTGCACGCACCAGACACAGGGGCAGTGCTGGGCTTTCACTGCCTTCATGGGCGTTTAGGTGGGGAGTGATTTAAAATCTCTGTTTTAGCACAGCAAAATTGCTTTGCTGCTTTCTTGTTTCTCTGCATTAAGAGAGGCTTTGGCAGTGCTCACCTTGGCATCTTGGGCTTGAGCTAAAACAGGCTGTTATCAGAGCAATTTCAACAGCTCGTTTTTCAGGGCAAGTCACATACTGCTTCTAACAAATTAGAACAAATGCAGTCTATTCCAAAGTAATCTTTCTTCAGCAAAGACAAACTTTCCAATCATATGAGAAAGGAATTAAGAGTTTACAAAAAAAAAAGCCCCCAATGACAATATCACTTCATTTGGGTCTGTGCACAGGTAAGATCAATCGATTTCTAAAGTCTCCTTTGCCCTTGGATTGAGCATCCCATATGGTGGAAATTTTCCTAAGAACAAAAAATAAATCTGTCACTGCTGCCATTTTCTTACCAGAGCAGATGTTAAGGAAACGTGGTCCTGACTGTAAAAATGAAGCTCCTGTTTAATCAGTTGAGTAACTAGACATTCCTGGCCCTATGTCTCATCATTTAGCATTAGGCATATTTCATACACAACAGTCATTTGCATATATATTTATTATGTTATTATGTTCATTTGCAACAAACATACATTTGTTTTCCTTCTTTGACGTTTTCATCATTTGCTAGTGCCACCTAAGTTAACATTAAGTAAATGCCAAAAGTGACTTGAGAGAAAATAGTAAATGATGGTGCAGTTTATAAACAACTGCACTATAAACAAACCAAAACATGTCTATATGATTATGGTAAGTTCTGCTTTAAATCTGAAGCTTTTGATTTATTAAAAGTTTAAAGTATAAATTGCATTTGCTGAACAGAGGAGCTTTCTTAATCACATTTTCCCTTTGTTGAAAAGTACCATCTGTTTATCATTTAAAAAAAGACACTTGTTGACTGTGTTAATTTCGCAAGGAATCTCAACTCATTTATAATTAAAGGCACTCACTTGGCAGTTTGACAAACAGAAGCCCTTTCTTTATTCAGGAAACAAGCCATGCACAGGCAGCACACCGAGTCTTGCTCTCTTCCCTTCGTGCATCACATACACAAGCAGATTCTTGCTGCCAATTAAACCTGGGCCAAATGTCTTTTTGGACATCAGGATGTCTGCTGAGATTACACTTTGTCCTTGTGTATCTCCTTGTTGGATACACACCAAAGGAGTGTTAAACACCATCGTCAGGGGGTGGGCAAACAATACTGGCCCCTGTCAGGAACCTGTGGCTGGATCAGTCAGGTAACAACCTGGCATTGTTCTGGATCCCATTCAGTTGCTTTCATTTTTCTTCCCTTTATTCACTGTCTGTTTTGATATGGGCACACCCTGTGTGCTTAAATTGTTCAAAATAAGACTAACCATTTCTTGCTCGACCATTGCTGTGTGGGAAATGTCACTCATTTACTCATTATTCTGCTGCATTTCCTTTTTTGAAAGTGCCTCGTTGTTTATCCCAGCAGAGATGAAAAGGGCAGAGTCCCTTAACCCTGGTCAGTTGTGAGTGTAATCATCCTGTCTGCTATGCTCACAGTTACACAGAAATTTAAGCCTAACTTTGTACCCACCGAGACCAGTAAGACTCCTGGGTGTCATCTCATCACCCCTGTGAGTGTCTCTGGAAGTCCCTTAGGAGCACAGAGCCAGCCCTGGGAAGAAGAATCATACTTTCCCCCATGTGGTAGCACAAGAAGACACACACCAGCTCCACTGACTCCCTCCAGACACAAGGCAATAAAAACATTCTCACCTCCATTGCTCATTGCACACAACCACGTAGTGTTCTCTTTGCTTCCCCGAAAAACTGAGCACACAAGCTGAACCCATGTGGTTCCAATGCCCCAGCAGAGATGACAGGCTGTGAATGCCCCTCTCTCTTTCCGTTTTCTGGAACCTTCCAGAGTACAGCAGGAGGAGTCAGATGCCCTGGGGAGCAGCTGGAAGGGAGGCATGAACTGCCCCCCAGCACCTCCTCACCCTCAGGGGAAGCCCTCCCTGCCCCTGGCGTTTGGGATCTCAGCAAGGGGACCAGCAGCTGGCCCTAAACTCGTGCCCAATGTGCAGCACAAGGTGGTACTTTTGTGGGGACCTCAGGGACTCTGAGGAATAATTTTGCACCGTGCTCACAATGGGATGAAGGAATTCACCTGGGGTCACACCAGGAATCTGGGATGCTTTTGCTCAGAGCTGTCACCACAGGACCTAGACAGATACATGCAGTTTGATCAAATTCCAACTCCTTTACCAGGATGGCAGCTGTGGTCAGCTCCCACTCAGCCATTCACTTCATGCCAGCTTTGCCCAGGGGTCATTTAGAAACCTGCCAGGACTCTTGAAAAAAAAAAATAAAACCTATTTAAAAATCCAGAATACTGCAATTGCATGTGTTTAGCAAGTTTCTCAATTAAATTGTGTAAAGGAAGTGGACTTAAAACACTACAAAAGTTTTAATTAAAATTTATTTCAATATGTAGAAGGAACCCTCCAACTTTTATAATTAAATCTTGGCAAAAGGGTTTTAATGGAAAATGCCAGTGCGCGAATTGCATTAATTGTGTAAAGCTTTCTCTGCTGCTGTCCTGATGGAGTAGGAAAGAGAATGAAAAAAAACATGCCAAAACCTCTCTGCACAAGAGTGGATATTAGTCACTTCAAATTCTTTCCTTTTTAATAGACTGCATTAGCTTAACTTTCAGAGGGAGGAAAGTAATATTCTCAGTGGTGAAAAACAGCTGGATATCATTAACAGCTTCAAAGTGAAGGTGGTGCTTTCAGCAGTTCCACTTCCCTTCCCTCCCTCCTCCCTTCTGCCCCCTTTTCAGAGCCATAGCTTTCTTTTCCCTGTTCCCACTTAACTGACTCCCAGTTACAGCTTTCTGGGAAAATGTAGCTGGATTTTTTGAGATTTCCTTCTGTATTTGACAAGCAAGGCACTGGTGTGCAACGTTCAACAACGTTTCTTTTCCTTTGGATTATGTTCCTTTCCGTGGTCTGAACCACCTGCGCAAAAAACAAGTCAGTGAGAGAAGCCACCCTACACCGTGTGTGCCCCTTTCCCCTGGCTCCTCCACAAGTGGAGCTGCAGCTTTGATACGAAAAGGACGTACAACTTTCATTATGTTCCCTCCTTTTTCCGTGCACAGCTCTTGTCTCCACACCCGCGGCTGCAGCGCTCTGTGCATTCCGCTCCAGGGAGCCCCTGTTCTCCCCTCGGGAGAGAGCAAGCAGAAGGCAGGCTGTGTGCTGGCCTGGCTCTGCCACATCCGAGCCGTCGAAGCTGCACGATTTGAAAAATAATCTGATTTTTAGGGTACCTGTGAGAAGGCTGTGGTGGCCAAGCACATTAAAATTTCACAGAAGACTTGTTTTTCTGCACTCTGACCCCCGCCCAGACCGAACATCCGTGGTCACTCTGTGCTGGTTCCGCCATCGGTCTCACCCCTCGGTGTAATGTGGCAGAAGTTGTCTGGCACAGCTCCGGGAAGCACACAGGCTGCCACCTGACTAAGGGCCTGGAGGACGTATTTGTTAGGCTTAAACCCCTGCTGGTCTGTGCTATGTCATGGATAACGCAGGCAGAAAACGCGGATTAGGGGATAATGGTGCCCTGGGGGTACTGCACTCGGCAGTGACGGCCCCTCTGGAGCTCACGGGGTCGAAGATGAAGTGTTGCACTGGGTCTATTTACAGACACAGCAGGGAAAGGGAAGAAGCAGCTCCCCATTTAACACACTGGGTTTAATGACCCATCTCGAGTGCTTCCTGTTTAATGCACACTTCATACAAGACTGGCATCATTTCTTTCTAGGCAAAGAATCTGACTTAATGCAACTAGCTCTGTGTTGGGTGCAGAGGGCAGGTGTGAGGAGGTGGGTGGCCACTCATATCCAGCTTCTGCCAGGACCATGGCACACTGAGAGCTGCCCTCTAGTCCAGACCCTTCCTCCTTGCTTTTTCACTCAGTCTCAGGAATGGTCAAAAACTCCCCAGCAAATCCAAGGGGACATTTTCCTCCTCTTAGCCCAAATCTGTCCACCTTCCCCTCTGCGTTCTGTCGGCAGGAGGAAGGACAAATAGAAACAGTTTTTACGTGGTCTAGCTTTTCTCCCTACTGCTTTTCTGTTGTTGTCTTTGCAGACAGAGAAATGTTGGTGGTTTCTGAGAAATAAGAAAGGTTTTGCCTTTTGCAACTACCGCTGCCTGTTGCTCTCCCCAGGAAAGAGATGCTGCCAAGCCGAGAGGAATCTATTTGGGGCAGTCCAGTAGATGAAGACCAGATTTTGAAGGATTAGCTCCAGTCAAAGTGCCATCATTGAGGATATGTCAGGAAAAGGTCACTAAACAGAACTGTTAGCCTATTTCTTTCCTCATATGGTCAGGATCCAGTGCTATCTGGATATTACTGTACCAGGTGTCATATTGAAGATGGAACTCCCTGTTCTTCCATAGTCCATCACCCAATGCACACATTTTTCTCCTGATTACTGCTTACCCGTTGGGCAATACAAGACCCTGCTCTTTATTCAAGCCATAGGAAAAGCCCCAGTGGCACTTCTAGATGGTCAATAAATGAGTTACAGCCAGAGGCATTTGACTACTTACATCTCTACCCAAACAGGTCTCAGTGATTCAGCCGTAGTTCTGTGGTGGAAGGTAAAGCTCTTCATCAGTAAATTGCTCTTCCCAGAGGGTCAGGGGTGGATGTTCTTCACCACCACCAGCCCCTCTGTTAATCCCAGCATTTTAACTGGTAAGGAAGGCCATGACATCCCACCACTGCTCCAGGGATGGTGTGTTTACCAGATGAGGTAGGTGCACATCCTAAGGAGCACGGGCAAAAATCAGGATTTATCCCCTTCCTGCAGGGGACTGCAGCTGGTTTCACAGCCATTGGTTTTTTGCTTTTTCACTTTCTCCCTCCCTAGGGATCACTTTTCCACCTAATGGGATTGTCCTTGTTAACTTTCATTATTTAAATACAAGGTTCTCAGTGCTTAGAGCTCTGGATTAAATATATTAATTGCAGGTATGGTTGTGTATATACATGCATATTTTAAAGCTTCTATTTTTTCATCTCTTCTTAAGCTCAAGGAGAAGATAAAAATAATATTTTTTTTTTTTTTTTTTTTTTTTAAAAATCATGTACGTTTTGATTTGT
>VXAY01001361.1:1325904-1365431 GCA_013399855.1 Oxyruncus cristatus | reverse complement strand
TTTTTTTTTACAAATCATGTAGTGTTTGAGTTGATGGACTTGACAGTATGTTTATGTACTCTAACTGGAGTTTGGAAGACAGCTCTCATATAAGTCTGTTGGGTCTACTAGAGATTATGCATCCTTTTTTTTTTCTCTGTGATGTAGAGTAGTGTGAGCACATCGGGATTATTCCACCTGAAGTTAACTATTTTTCCACTACTTCCCTTTGTGAAATGTTATAAGAGAAACTTACACTATAGGGCTTCATACATTCATAATATGTCAAATAGCTCATTTTTATTTTTGACTCCCTTTTTTTAAATTAAATGGTATTTTCTGCTTTTTAGGATTTGATCTGTAACATGATGAATCATTGTCTTAATTGTAGTTTGATATTTTTTTCTGGTGGGGGCACAGAAAAGTGAATGCAGCAGTTTCATTATTAGAATGCAAGAAGGTCACAAACTATTCTACAATCAAAATGTGAGTAGGTGGATGAATATATATAAAATCCCTGTAATTATGGTGCTTTCCAGACTGCATAGTGGGACTTGTATTATTTATATTCTGTCACAGATCTATTACATACTAACTGTGATGAGCCTTCAGCTCCAGATTAAGTTTTGAGCCAGTGTGTTTGTTTCCTTGCGTGATCATTTTAGTTTCAAAGTAACTTTTATTCTCTTTCTGCTGTTCCTGATGGGGCTAATGAGCAAAGCTTGTATGAAATACCCCAAAGGCAGTTAAAACCCCAGAATTTAATTGCTGGTGAAAAACGACTTTTGCTGGGAACGTTTCTTTTCCAAGCCCTGATTAGTCATTGAAATCACCCAAGTGATGTTTATGTAGCTCCTCAGGATAAATATTTTGTAGTGGGCTGTTGATTGAGTCTCTAAATGTCTTTGGGGTTTGCTCAGGTCTTCTTTGCTCATTAATAATGTTTTTAAACACTGAAAGTTCATCGCAGAGAGCAGGAATAAGTGAAGAAGTTTTGGGGCTGTGGGCACATGCCTAGATGTTGACTGGACCATGACTTGATCTAATGAGATGTTTATTCCAGCAGTTACCAAGACTATGAATTGGGACTGAGCAAGGACAGGATCCTTTCTCCTTATTTTCTTCAATAGTAGAAACAGTTTGGCAGTGCCCAAGGACATCTTTTTTATCCTTCCCATAACTAAACAATAGACAACTGAGTGCACACAATGGAAATAGAAGTGTCAAGGCTATCCATTGGGGGGTTTAGTAGCTCAAAGGAAGCTATGGCCACAGGCACAAGATCTGCTGTGTGGCTTTTGCCCAGCACAGGAGGGTCACTCCTGGACTGCTGGGACCTGGCATGGCTGATTCTGTTGGCACTTCCCACTGCCTGGCACCCTACAGGCTCCATCAGGTTGGGGAGGGCAGGCTGTGGAGGTGTCACTGGTGTGTGTGCACACCCTCTTTCACCATGTGCTTTAGAAGCCTTGGCAAAGCAGAGCTGAGGGCTGCTGGTGACAATAAGGAGAGATGGTTTGATGACTATGACATGAAGAAGAAGCCATCAGTCCCTCTCTCCACTCACCCTTTCTGCCTGACATAGACCTCTCACAACAGCAGTGCACACAGGATTTACCTGCTCCTGCCCAAGCACAAACTTCATACAATTGCTACAAATTCTGCACATATTGGGCAGTACTTTTATTCTTGTAATAACTTGCACAGGGAAAATTTTTGCCTGCTGTGTTCTTAGCAAATGAAATGTTAAGGATTGGTTCTTTGATTTTAAGAAAAGGAAAGGTACTGGCATTTCATCACGGAGAAGGATCAGAGAGACCTCTGTGTGGCCTTCCAGTACCTTCAGTGGGCTTTGAAAGTGGAGGCAGAGGGATTTTTTTATACAGACAGAAGTGACAGGACAAGGAGCAATGGTTTTAAACTGAAAGAGGGCAGGTTTAGGTCAGATATTAGGAATAAACTCTTTACTCAGAGGGTGGTGAGGCACTGGAACAAGTTACCCACAGGAGTTATGGATGTCCCATCCTTGGAAGTGATCAAGGTCAGGTTGGATGGGGTCCTGAGCAACCTTGTCCTAGTGAGTGACATCCCTGCTCATGGCAGGGGTGATCTTTAAGGTCCCTTCTAACCCAAACCATTCTATGATTCTATTACCCTAAATCCTACAAGATACATCAACACTTTCCTGACAGTATTTAGGCTCCTTTCACCCAGCACTGAAACATGGCTGAGCCTTTTCTGTGGGGTGAAGCTGGAGTTTAAAACAAATGCATCAATTTTCTGGTATCTGCTACTGAATCTCTATTTGAAATTGAAGGGAGAGTATAGGTCAGTGTGCTGGAATATCAGCAAATGTGGTACCTCTCATTTGTACTTGGTACAGAACTTTGACATAAACTTTCTGAGCTTTTATATAACCCCAAAAAAGTCTGTGTGGAGTGCAAAATACAGCCTATGCTTTGAGCTACTTTTTGTCTACTTAAGCTGATTTTTGTGTAAGTATTTCAAGGGCAAAGTGTCAAAACTAGAGCAGATGTCATAATGTGTCCTTCTGAGTTGTGAATCCCTGGCACCTTGATTTTGCAACTAACTAAAACTATCACTGCCATTTGGGAGCTTAAGGGCCTTATAAAGAAACAATGAAGAAATACTTTATCACTATTTTATTTATAGCTGAACCATGATTTAAGATAAATAAATATTTGCAAACCAAAAAATGCCTAGTCATTACTTTTGTTGCATTTCCTCTTGTGCTTTTCCCATCTTTTAGTTGAAGGACAGGAAAGGATTTTAGTTTCCCCCGACAGTGGATTTTTTCTTTGTCTTTCAGGACAGGCAAATGAAAAAAATGGTACCCAGATCAAAGTGCTGGATGTGATAGCTCTGGTCCAAGGAAATGTCTTTGTTCAGAGAAGGTTTTTAACTGTATTTTAGTGAGAAAGAAGTAGGTGTGTTCTCTGTTTCCAGAATAAAAAATCGGCTTTGACCAATTTGCATCCTTAGTCCTTCTCCCCAGGAGGGAGAGGTCTGGATTTCTTGAAGAATGAGAACAAAGAATATGCAGATCCAGTACAGCAGTCTCTCAAAGGATTGTCCTTTTAGGGAACTTAGTAAATTAAACAGAACAAATTGAAGTAGGGGAAATCTTGGTTTGTGTCTCACATCACAGACTCTGAAATGAAGGGTGCCTGAAGCAAAGTGAAACTACTAAATGCAGGGACAGGATGGCAACACTGGAGTAAGAATTTTTCAGGGGAAAAAAAAAAGTAATAAATGTTTCATTGTCTTTAATTCTAAAAGGAGCTGAATCAATAATGGGAAAGGTACCAAAAACTTCTGTATCTCAGTATTGATTTTTATGTTATATTTATCCTTTGAAAGTCGCTAGCAGGTCATTACTGAATTGGATAGAAGAGCCCTGGAAAGTTAAGGACTTCTACCAGCCTCAAAAGCTACATATTTGTTACTCAAGGTTACAGTGACTGTTTATTTTTGGAAAACCATTAGTTCCACACAGAATGTAAAGAAAAAGAGTCCGAGCTGTCAGACAAAAAACCTGAAGTCTCTGTTGCTGTCTGTGAGGGTTCATACGTCGTCCTTTATGTTTGGAAAGAAGGAGTTTATTTTTCTAGCCTAACAAATAATTTATTAAGTTTAGCTTTTCAGTTAATCATTACCCAGCATTGCACCATTAGCTGATTTGTGATCCTCATTATTACGATTTTATGTTAAAACTGTGGCATTTACAGGTTGGACCCCTGTATAAATAAATTTTGGACTAATCAAGATTCTGTAAAAGAAAACAAATACCGGATCAATGCCTAAAAATTCCCCCCTTCCCCGAGGACAGTTGACAACCTCTGCATTTTTGTGTGTTTTCAGGGCTTGGGCCGTTCACTCCTGGGTTTCCCACACAGACCCTCCAGCCAAAGGACAATGTGCAGCCCTGTTGTAGCAGCAGTAGCCAAAATTCCCGTTGTGCAATGCTTATTTTACAACTTATCTCTATGAGACTGCCAGCCAGCCTTCTGCTTAATTACAGTTTAAATTTAAAGGCGTGCTTTTTGAGTCAGAAAAAAAAATTCTCTATCCTTTTTCTCTTTCAATGTCTCATTTCAGTGCCAGTTTTTCATTTCCCCCTCTGCTTGAGGACTACACTTTTTCTTATAGTCAGCCCTTTTTTTTTTTCTTCTGTTGCCTCATGAAGAGGATATCTTCTTTGAATATTAAACATACAGTGGAACATAAAGAACCAGGAAATCCCCAAAATAATCCTTCTTTCTAGTTATGCTTTACAGCTTCATTTCAGTTTTAGCTTTAATAGAGTACCAGCATCACAATAAACTGCCCCAGGTAACCCTTTTTTCCTCAACAGCAATTAAATGCTTTTGTTGGGGTAAAAAAAAAAAAAAGGGAATTGTTCAGGGAATTTTAAATTAAAGCCTTGATACTTCATAATAAATTTACTAGAAATGCTGACTGCGAATGAGATCAAGGGGAATGTGCCACGAAGGGCTGTGCAAACCCCTGACACCGCTTCATGTGGTGAGGTACCAGTAAATAGCTCCACCTGGATCCTGTGAATAAAGCAAGACTAAATGGGCTAAATTAATTCTGTGTTATTTGGGAGAGTTGAGAAGATTAAGGGGAAAAAAAAGAAAAAAAAAGCAACACCAAACCTCCCTGCTACCAGTGTTTTATTCCTCTCTGGTTCTTCTTTTTAGCAGGTAAAAGGTGATTGGGATGTTAAAAATAGCATGGTATTTATAATTTATTCAGTTGTTTTTCTTTCAGGTTTTGGTGCCCCAGTTAATAGAAGTGGTGTTCCGGCTTTCTTTGAAGAAAAATAATTTCCAACTTTCCCTGCAGTTAGGGATTTTTTGACAAGGGCTTAGTGCTGAGTGTCTGCTTTAATAATTCTGTAAACTGCAGTAAAAGAGAGAGAGTTCCACTGAACCTGAAACTCAGTCGCAGCATCTCTTATATTCTTCCAGTGTCTAACTTCTGTAATTTATGTAGAATCTGTTGTGATTTTTTTTTTCTCTGAAAAAAAAAAATGCTTCTTTTGCTCTTTTAATCAGAGATTTTTTGCTGTTTCTTATGTAATTGACAGACTTTGCCAGACAGAACGGGAAAAATTTAATTTGTACAGTTTCATTTCTTCTCAATTTTAAAGGATGTGATTATTTCTGTTTCTCTTTTGTGAAGATTGTAGGTCTTCAGGTAGGGATCTTTAAACAGTAATTACTGCTGTCAGGAGGAAAGGGAGAATAAATGGACTGCCAGGTATTTGCTACTACCTTTGATGATATTCAGCCTTGTTCTAAATGCCTTGTCATTATGTTTACAAGATAAAGTAACCTCTGTGTTTTGGCACCAAATTCTGCTGCCTTTCTTAATTTACATAGTCTGAGCTGTCAAAACAAGTAAGAAATAGATTGAAAAGGATGCATTGAAATCTGTGGAACATGTGGACAAAAAACTATTTTCTTATTGAAAAGAGAACCGAGCACATGAACCGAAGAGACTTTTTCTATTAATACTCTTCACTGAGTTCCCATTATTGCAAAGGTGTTTTAGTGCTGAAAATCAGAAATTGCCCTAATATTGGAGCTGCTTTATTCCATATTTTCCTGTGAAATAAAATTGACTTCTATAAATAGATAAAACTGCATGTTCCAGGCTAATACGTTTTCAGTCTATGTTGTAATCTCTGTAAGTACTACAGTTCAGATGTTTCAGGAATCCACATCAAACACTGAATGCTGGACACCATGGCTATTGAATTCTCCTAAATATTCCTGCAAAGTATGTAAAGAGAGGGTGTACAAGTATGGGGTGAGCAGTAACACTTCGATGTTGGCTTCAATGCCTCCTCTTGGGAAGAAATTCTTTGCTGTGAGGGAAGTGAGAAATTCTTTACTGTGAGGGAACAGGCTGACAGAGAAATTGTGGATTCCCCATCCCTGGAAGTGTTCAAAGCTGGGTAACCTGGTCCTAGTGAAAGGTGTTCCTGCCCACAGCAGGGTGGTTGGAACTAGATGATTTTTAAGGTCCCTTCCATCCCACAGAATCATCCCGTGATTCTGTGATTCCCTCGTCACAAAACTGGGAGTGGCAATAGGGAAAATCCCAGCTTTGGCTACGTTTTGGTATAGTTCATAAGATGCTGATTTTTCAATATAACGGAGAAAGGTATTATAATGTTCAGTACTTTTGGAGTTTGTTAATATGAGAAAAAAATAAATTAGTATAATTGAAACGAAATAGAAAGGTAAAAACAGTGAGGCTCAGACTGATAAACCTTGGTTAGGCCTTCCAAATAAACCGGTAAGAAAATCTTTTCCTATCTGTGCTGTCATATTACTGCTGTGCATGAGCAGTATTGCACCTCTCTGATGTTGTCAGGTTGAGAGGAAGATGCTTGTATTTCAAATTTCCCCACTCTCTTCTTTTTGAGAGGAGTGGCTTGAACCATGAAGGATAACCACTACCAGCAAAATGTTAGTTGCAATGTCTTCAATGCAGTATTTCATGTAAATAACTACACAAAAGTAAGAATACTTCTGTCTTGTTTTCCTATCATCTCACTCTTCTCATACCTGAATACTGAATATTGTAAATAAAAATGGCAACTGGCTGCAGTTTCTAAGAAATTCTGTCACTAAAATCTTAATCTGCCAAAACATTCTTACTGAAGCAGACACACACAAAGGATCCTCTTCGCTTCAGCAGGACCTGCGTGCACAGCTGTGGAACTGAGCTCTCAAATACTCCCTTCAGACCTGGCGTGGAAAGCAGGCAGCAGTCAGCTGCACAGCCCTGCACAGGCACCACCTGACACTCAGATGCCTTTAGTGAGAACACGCTGCACTTGGGTCAGTGCAGCTTCAAAACGGGCAGTTCGGACTGATTGCCCCAAAATCAGACAGAGGAGCAGAGGCTCCGAGGGGTGACCAAGATCATGAGAGGACCCTGTGTCTGAGGTGGTGCTGGGATTTCTGAACGCCAGCGGAACAGCACAAGTGGGGATGTCTTTCCCCAGGAAAGTGGCATGACAGGTGTATCAAACACACCCAGACCACACGTGTCCGTGTGTCTGTCACACACCGAGTCTGCAGCATCAGTGACCTGCAGGAGCCCAGCGAGGCCTTTGCCTGCAACTGCCTAAGGCAGGTGGAAAAACGTGACAGCTGAAGTGAGTGACCTGAAAACAACCTGGATGTCTGCAGAAGTTTAAAAAAAAAAACAAACCTTGACAAAACAAAATTTATCTCTGGGAGACAGTATGTTATTCCTCTGGATATGGAACAGGTCCCTCATTTGTCAGGGCAGAGAATTTCTTTCAAAGCAGTTTCTCTTGTAGAACAAATTCGATGTCAGTAGAATTTGTGAGCTGGAAAAAGAGCAAAGTGGTTATCTTTCACTTCCAGTTTTAAGGAACAGCTTTGAAAACTACTGGGAAACATTTACACACTCTGAATTTATTGCTGTAATAAATATGCTTTCCTTTTTAAAGCCAGGTTTCACCATGTGGGAATTCCACACACTTGGTGATTTTTAAAGCTCATGAAAACATCTCTATTTCCCTCCGTGGTGGATACACGATCTGAGTCACAACCAGAACACACTTAAACAGCGTAGCCTTATTTAGCACAACACCCTGCTAGTACCCTGTTGTCATTGGTATCATTCTGGCTTCTCCCTGGGTTTATGTGCTCCATTCTCCTGAACAACTGCACCTTCCCAAGTGCCCTTCTGTGGCTACACACACCAGTGGTGTGGAATTGCCAAATCCTGCAGTCTGACAGAGACAGGGCTGCAGACGCTCTGTGCTCCCAGGGAAGACCAGGAAAAGGTCTGATCCCGTGTTCCCCACAGGCACATGGACACAGGCAGGGATACACAGGTATGGATAGGTGTGGCTGGGCACAGATCCATGCAGGAAACACACTTCATGAACACAGACAGCACCAGGGGTCTTGCCCTAACCCCCTCTCCAGTGGGCCAGGATGGAGGCCAGTGGGAGCACACACAGACACGTGTCCCGTGTGGATCCCCTGGCAGCTGAACGGACACAGGGTGTCCCTGGGAGCTGCCCCAGCTCCTCACCCTCCCCAGCTGCTGGTCCCTGTGCTTGTGTGCACTTGTATTGTGCTCCAAAGGCTTGTCAGTCTCCTTGGCAGAGGTAGGGGATCCACCTATCCTGATCTAGAAGTACAGCCTGCATCCCAATAATCCTACTTTCCATAACCCCGGCAGTGTAGACACCCTGTCAATGCAATAAGCTAATTCCATTTCACGGAATGGAGTGAGGGAGAGTATATTTGGAGGGCACCAGGACATGGCAGTGCTCAGAGATGGATGACCTGAGTGACTGGAGTCTCAGCATTACCACTGATCCAGGCAGACCAGAAAGACAAGGCACAGTGACTATTGTGTTTCGGCTCTACATATCGAGAACACAGAGCTGGGATTGAAATAGTCAGCCTGTCATGACAGGGAGTTGAATTCCTACTAAGAATTTATCAGACAAAATAGACACCATAACAAATCAGAAATTCTCAGGCTTTGCACCTCGGTCCCAGTGAAGGGGGGAAACACCATATTTAGGGATTAACTAACAACTTAGGAAAGAGTAAATCAAAAAAGTACATGGATACACTTAACACACTTCTTCCCTAATATTAAATTCAGAGAGAACCTGACGGTCTACATGAACAGTAGTGCCTGCACTGGGATACAAATTGCACAAGCCACCACTGCAGATGGAATAACATCTCAGAATAGCGTTTCAATAATGCTTATTTTTCATGACACATCCTGCATGCACACAGCTCTTCAACACTCAAGAGTTGACGTTAAACATTCGTAGTTAATCTACTTCACTTCCAAAAGTCTCCTTCATTTACAGAAGTGCTGTTGGAGAGAGGGCAATGCTCACTCAGTGAACATCCACACCAAGAACTGTTGCTCGTTTAGAAATATTTTGCTATCCATCAGATAACCACAACTAAGGAACCATCTAATACTTGGGGAACCTCCTTGGCCAAAGTAGGATATTTTTAATCTTGGACTAGATCTGGAAAACAAGCAACTGGGAAAACATGATAGAATATTTAAAGGGCATGTTTGGCAAGTTTAATAGTGATGAAGTTAAAAATGAAAAGGATCTGCTTATCACTCTCTTGAATGATGGCCCTAAGTTTTAATACTGTAATACATGGACTACTAGATGAATATTGTGCATGCAAATCACTTATCACATGATTAAATAAAAAGTTAAGTCCAACAAACATATTTTAAAAACAAGCCTATTTCAAATATCTCACTTCGCTACACAACACCAGGTACGTAAATTTTTCTGGCAGTTGCTGTTTTATCAGAGGTAACAATTCTTCCCATCAGCATTGGCTTGAGTTTCCTAAAAGGGCACCAGGGTTGAGGTAGCCCATCTGTTTCTCAGTTACATTAAAAAGCAATGGTAAAGCCTGCAGTAAGTTTCAAAATTACAAGTGTTAAGATCTGTTTTATTAAGTATTTACCTGGTTCTTCGTGATACAACACCGACCTGAGGGACCAGTTGTGAAGCAGAGCGTGAACGTACACACAGCTCGTTACCCACTCACTGCAGCTTCCAAGTTTTCAGAGTTTGAAGGATGATCAGGGGCAGCTTTGTAGTCATAATCATCATTATTAGTCAAAAATGAAAAGAAAAAAAGATAAAGGAACATCTGTTTGGCTTATGTACAATCAGTTTTGAGACAAATGGAGCAGGGGAATTTAAAATCAGTTACCTGGAACAGCAACCAAGCCATCATGCTTCAGTATCTGCAGTGATGAAACATGACCAAGGCTTTTGGCCACCACAGCTGCTCATCACAAAGAAAGCAAATTATGCACACAAATTCAATTAGAGGAAAGGATTCACAAGCCTTCATAAAGACACCAGTTATTCCCTGCAAAGTCCTCTCAGACCCTGCTTACTCTGAACTCGCGTATCTGCCTGGAAAGTCCATTTGACTGTCATTCTCCCCCTCCTCGGGGGGTCAGAGAGGTACACGTGGATCTGGATTGTGGGCAGGGACAACAGGCACTCTCCAGAACACAGGGTAATTTGCAAAGAGACTCATTTATATTGCCAAAAGCAACTTCTGCTTTGCCAAGTCATTAGAATTAACTGAATAGGTTCAAAAGTAGAGAAGAGTAATTTCAGGTGAAATGAAATATAACCCCCCATGTCAGGAATATGCAACACTGGCTCAGGACGCCTGAGAACAATCCAGCAGAGAGTCCTTGAGAGATAGGGATGAATATTTGTGGAGCTGTGCAGGACAAGGAAGTCCCAACTTTCTCCACAACATTCAGGCATCTCCTGAACCACCTTTTTCACAAGGGTGGGGAGTGTTTGGTCCTGATTTTTAGTTGGTTTTTATTCTTTCCCAAAAGGCCAAGGATCTTTCCTGCTGTGGTAACACCTACCCCTCAGGTGCCTCACCTGCAGGCAGGCCTGTGAAGCGATGGCCAGTGGGCCAGTGCACCACAACACACTGTTGGGCTGTACCAGTTTGGAGCCAGAATTATCACTTTCAAACCTATGAAAACCTTCCTCAACTATCTTTTTCCCTGAAACAGTCCGTATTTTTCCTAAAAAGAAAAAACACTGCCACATGCCTAAAGTTCTTTTCCTAAAACATTTCCAAAAACATAAGAAGCCTTTAGGTCAAAAGCAAAGAAGCATCTGTGTTGCAGGTCTTTCATTCACAGACTTTGTTCCTTTGTTTCTAAAGCAGTAACAGAACCCTATCTATTTTCTTTTTTTTTTTTAAGCAAGCCTGGCAAGAGAGCTTTTGTAAACTACAAGACGGTCACAATGGTTTGGGAATAAAGGAAAATGAATGTATCTTCAAAATTGAACTCGTAAAAGCAGCAAATACATGCCAGATTTTAAGTCTTCCCTATCCAGAAAGAAAGTATCTGCAGAGAGGGGTTTTTATTAATGTATTTTCATTTTATAATTTTTTTTAAAATCAATACATACTGTTTTCTAGAGACAGATCATTTCGTGAAACAAAGTGGCGCTCCAGCAAAAGGCTTTTACAGGTCTGGCCTGGTTTTTACTGTCAAACTCGAGCATGCCACAATCACACACTCTCCAGCTAAAAATCAACAGAGCCTCTTCTCTAACAACTCCATAAGGTTCCCACAAAACATCAGGTAACCCTTCAGAATGTAACACCCTGAGTCCACCTCTTCAATCAGGTATCTAAATCACCTCCTTCCAAAAAGTGCACTTACAATCAGAGAAGGTGCAATTAAAGAATTTAAAGCACTTACCTACCACATCATGGATCACCCTGACTGATTAGAAGCAGCAGCACTTAATTCCAGGAATACTTACCAGATCACAGGGCAAATCATCTCTCAAAGAGCCACAGGTTTAAGACATGGTTCACTACTGTAAAAAACAAGCAATTCTGAGGAATAAATCAACTAGTTTTATGCAATTCAGGCAGATCCTCCTCCTCCTCGTGACTCCAGGGAAAAAAACAAAAGAAGTCTTTCAGCTTTGTGTGGTCTCCATGAGCACAACACACTTTACAGGTACCTTAACTTTACATTTAAAAAAAAAAAAGTTTCAACTGCTATGATTTCTAAAGCAAAAGAATCAAATGCTTGATTAAAATATAAACCTGTCCTGAAACTGTGATAAATCCAACTCAGCAAAAGGAATGCAGAACTAAATTCTTACCTATGTTCACTGATCAAGGCCCAAACCCGAAGCTGCAGCAGGTTTGTTAAATAAGAATGTGGTGAACGACAAACTGTGCCTGAGCAAAACAGGGCTGCAGCACAGCTGTGGAGCTTTCAAGATTTAGATCATGCTGAGCTGATACAACTGAGATAACTGAGAAGATAGACCAATAAAGTGCCTATTTGTGCATTTCCAATACTCCACCCTCTCCCAGAGAAGTGCCTTTCTGTGGAGGTTAGAGGAGATGAACTTGTGTAATCCAGATACTCAGTATCCCTGCTGATAAGCAGGACAGTCTGTCAGCCAGGCTGCAACCCAGGGCAGGTAAGGTGACTTCCTCAATGACAACTTTCCATTCAAAGGTGAGAGAGAAGTGGTGAGCTCAACTTCACAGTCTGAACAACCCATCTCTGTTTCCATACCAGATGCCGCACAGAAAATCCATCATTTAAAAGGGGCTCCTGCTCATCCACATCCATGGGAACAGGATTTGGACCCCAGTTCATAATTCAGCAAATGCCTAACGATCACCTAAACAAAAATCCCGAAAGCCCTGAAAAAAATGTTCAAGTGGGAGACCGGAAACAAATCAGGCTATGAGTGCCAGAAATGGCTGTATTTTTTCAATGTTTCCAACTACATACAAGAACAAATGCAGGATGTGATGTTTGCTTAGTTTTATTAATTTATTTTTGCAGGAATCTGCAACTTGGAGTATGCACTTTCTGGAGGTACCATGCATGCATAGCCTCTGAATGCTTTTATACAATTTCATCTCTTAGTAATAAGTTCATTCACAGCATACACAAATCTAGAATGTAGACACCATATATACATGATTAAACAAGATCGTGTCTCCTTTTTTTAATGAAAAAATTTAACAGGGTTTCACTCAGCAGGAAGTATGGATTAGATACACTGGTGCCACCATAAATAAGTTTCAAGAACACAGGTTTTTAAAATTGGTTTCAAAGGTACTGGAAATCCAGGATTGTAATATTGCATTAACTCCATTGATTTCTGATTATTCAAATCCAAGAAAAATATTTGCATTGACGGACATGAACAGCAATGAAAGCCCCAACTGAAGAAATGTGGCAAAATTCAGTCATGTCTGGGTTCATATAATATTGACATTTTGAAACAAAAACAAATGCAGCAGCACATAGAGACAGTACTGACCACGAGATGTGATATCTGTGCCTTCTTTCCTTGTGGGATTTGGAGTCATGGAGTACAGAGCACGTAAATTCTGTGGTACCAAACGAGCTCTTGAATTGTTTATGTCCAACTGTCCACATCAGGATAGTCATTTTCACATTCTAGGGTACACCACTGGATTCTAAAATAAAAACTATCATCCTGATGACAGGCTTGTTTTTAACGTATTTAATATTCTCACATTCTTTTTTAAAACATTCTTTATTGGTTTTATTTTGTCCCCATTTCAACTCAAGTATTTCTATTTCTGTTTCAAGGGATTTTACAATCAATATTAAAAGTACTTAGGAATTGAAGTGAGAGATGTATAGCTGGGACAGAAAAAGTAACTGAAAGAAAAGTTGGATTTTTTTAAAAAAAAAGTGATTCAGTAGTATATCATAATCAGAAAGTACTGAGACCAGCTCTTTTAAGAATTATTACACCTTTTCACCACACCTCCCATTTGTCAAGGGAAACACACACATACCACAGACACACAGATACACAATTCAATCTGATCTAAGACTACATTTTACAAAGTACTTCCTTTTGCTTGACTTCCCACCCCTTTCCTCTTCACCCAAACAAGACTAATAATTACATCAAACGAAAAGCAGATCCAAAGTTCAGGATTTCTTTTGGTTTACTACGTTCTGAATAGTTTTACACAAGCCCCACTCTAAATAAACTTTTAAAGAACTACAGTAGTATCCTATAATTAAAGGGAATTCATCTTAATAGCACAGTAAATATAAAATAAGCTTTATAAAATTTCAATGAACAGTGAGATCATTTTGAATAACTGAATGTCCAAGTCAGTTACAAACTCTACCAATCTAGTAGCATGGTTGAGGGAAAGCTCAGTCATTAAGGAAAAAAGAAAACACAGGTAGTGCATTAACTCAACACAACAGCATCCCACCATTCTCACACACACACAGGTTGTATACAATACAGTGCATTTTGTATGCCAGCTGACATTAGAGTTTTATGTGCATTCAATAAATATTACATAGACCAATCTTTTTGGTATAATCTACAATTCAGTTGGGATGTGAATGGCATCACCTGCTTCCAGAAGGAAAATGGATCTTCCCATATTCAAAATACAATTTACATTCTAACAAACCAGAAATATTGAAGCACCATATAAAGTCTTTACTATTCGTGTTGGAGTATGGGCATTTACAAGTAAAAGAATACAACTGAAAGGTGTGGGTGTTGTTTGTTTCCCCCCCCTCCTTTTTGCACAAGCAACAAATGAGAGTATTGAAAATTGAAAAAACAGAGTAAAATTATTGGTACAAAGGAATTCTTTTTCAATTTAACGGCGCTCACTCACTCTTCCAAAAAGAGTCTTGCTGTTGTGGCGGCCTTCTCTTGCTCTGGTGAAGCTGGGTTAGATTTGCAAGTCTCCACACGTGGTTATTGCAGTTCAGGGAATTACTGGACTGGATGCACATTTTCACCACCCCTCCCCCCCCCTTCAAAAGTAGCATCTATTCTGTCTGAAAATGGCACAACTATATTTTTGCTTGACACACCTACTCTCATTTGCTGACTGTCACTTCAGTTGCTCTCTTTTCGTAAATCCAGCAAAAACAAATGTTTCTAGAACTTCAACAGAAGTACAGATGAACAGAAAATTGAAATAATACAAAGGCAAAGGCATCAGGATAGAAAAGTCACGAAGTTACTGGTATTGTTTCGGGTACTTCATTATACAGCTGATAACAGCAATGCTTCTGGCTCATCTGTTTTCTAGTTATCTCAGTTTTGTCAGACTGCCCACTGACATGCACAAAATTGGTATTTGCCTTCTGATTTCATTTGACAGTAATTTTTTTACTGCTTTTCACATGTGATGAGCTCCCTCCACAGAATTATAAATCATTAGGAAGGAAGGAAAGCTATCCCTGATGCCTTTGACTTTGTTTTGCTCATCAGTGGTGCACACTGATTGCTGGATCTCTCCCTAGTTTATTTAAAATTATCCTGAAGATTTAATTAGTGCAAGAACATACTGAAAAACGCCAGATAAAATATTGGTTCCTCTTTTAAGATCAACAGTTTGGTTCTTACTGTTGTCTTTATAAACTGTGGGGAGAGAAGACACCAGATTGAGCAATGCAATCAAGGTGAGTTTTCCTCCACCTACCCCTTGGAAATACTGCTTTATTTTAAATAAGGATTCAGACACATGATTGTTCTACCACAGCTTAACATGTTATCACACATCAAGTGAACTGTGGTAATTGACCATAAGGATGTGGCTGCCATGAGCTAACAAGAGCTTAAAAAGTAGCTTAAAACTCCCCTGGCAAGGTTTAGCTGGCAAATTTTGCCTTACGGTCAATTACCATAACTCAGCTGAGGTGGTTGGTCACATCTGAATTGTGATGAAGTTACACCATAAAAACTCAAATGCACTGTACCAGCCTCTGACCAGTACACAGGAACATCCCACTCAGTCACACAGTTGTGTCACAATCATTCAGCTGCCCAAACCCAAGTTTGAGTTCACAAGTATTGAGTGTTTTATTACAGCAACCTGAAGCATTCAAACAGATTGAACTTCACCTTTATAATACAGTATATCATATGCAGAAAAGTACCAATATGATTTTCAGTTGCAAGTCTCGTGTTCTTCAACCTATGGCAAGTATTTCCTGACCAAAACAAAGAGAATGCAGTGTGTAACTTTTCAGGATCTGGCATCTGCTATTTTGTACAGGCTGGTTTATTACCAATGTGCAAATAAACCTTTTCTGAAGAGCTGATTAATTATTTTTCAGCTAACTTTGATCTGGGGCACAAAGTACCTTCTGTGCTGTAAACATCATGAATTCTTCACAAATTGGAGGCTGAAAAGGCCTAAGGAACTGGGTACAAACTCTTCTCATACACAACCATGGCTGAGCTTGAGTCTTCCAAATGGAATTTGGAGTAGCCTGTGCTTGGCATATGTCCCTGTGCTGCTACACAGCACAGGCTTAGAAGATTGTTGTATATAAAAGCATACTTTTAGCTTTGAAACACGACGGCCCAATGAAAGCATGCAGCAGTATTTTCATCTGTAATGTGGTAGAATTCATTCTTGGTTTATTACCAGTGTTGACACAGCCAGGTGAGCACTGTACAAGCAAACAGGATTGTAAAAAATTACCTCTGATTAAACCCTCTGTAACACTCATACGGTTTCTCATTTAGTCACCTCAGGTTACTATTTCAAACAGCAATTTTTTTGTAGACATAAGTTACCCTGAAAAAAAGCAGCAATTACAGATACCCTTCTCCTTGTTTGTTTTTGTTTTTTGTTTGTTTTTTTGTTTAAACATTGCAAAATTTATAGTTGCATTTACCTGTCTTCCTTTTCAGTAGCTTACAATGTAGAAGCACAGGGAGCCTTTGTTTTCCAGCTAGCTGGGGCCAGGGTAAGTCAGCTCTGGCTCTTCAGTTTTTCTGGTTAAGTGTAACACTTCACACCATTACTAAGAGTCCTATAATTCTTTTTTAAAAAACAGTAGTTTTGGGTTTGGTTTTTTTTTTAGATCCACTAAGCAGTAACTATAACCACAGGACTAAACACCAGTAGTTATTTGCTTTCCTGCATACATTCTTCTCAAAATTAACCCTTTTACATTTTCAGGTTTCATTTTCTGCTCTGCTCACTGTAATGGGAAAGAATTTAACCCTTAATTTATTTATCTTTTAGTGTAGCAGAAGCAGAAACATCTTAACACATTGCTCCCACCCCTTGCAATATGAAGATGGTTGACAGGCAAAGGCCGGGCAGATGGACTGAAAGGTTCCCCATGTTTCCTTCTCCCACAGCTGTCGGCTTGAGAGCCTGTTTTCAACCCAGTGCAGCCCCTTCCTGAATTTCAGGTGTATCGTGGCATCTCACACTGTTCACAGCGATTCAGTGCTGGGTGATTTAGAAAGGTGCAGCTACCACAATTCCATGGAGCCCCTTCAAAGTCTTCATCTCTTGGCTGAGTCCGTGGAGTCTGTTTGGAGCTATTTTGATGCTCTAAAGAAAAGCCAAAAGAAAACATCTTATTTCAGGAGAGAAGGATGATTGTCAAGATCATACTTCTGATTGGTCACCTAATTAACAGTCTATTTTAAAGGTAAACATGGAAACCTTAATATTAAAGGTCTTTTCCTAAAGCACTTGTAATTCAGTTTGTGAAATCTGAATATTTAAAGTATTTCACTTCACCACAACATCTTAAAAACAAAACGAGCACTCACCACTGGGTCACTGATATTGCTCAGGGTTTACTGGCTTAAAACACACAAGTTTGTTACTGGCACTGCAACACCATCGTGTTAAGGTATGACTTCACAGGTTTACAGAGCAATCTATTACCAAATTTTAAATTCCGATAGCCCTCCTTTACCTGAAGTGAAAAACTACTTCTAACTTAGATCCTCCAAACAGTTTGACAGATGACACTTTTCTGCATCTTTTCTAGCATTTATTGAGGCTGAAAAAAACACAATTTAAAAATAAAAATGATAGGCCTGTTTCAAAATAAGACAATTACTTTTCTTCCTCATGGCTTTGCAGCAGGAATGTGTGTATGGGAAGCAGCATTTAAGTCTTCTTGAGGTGTTAACCTATGGAAAGACTTGGTTTTCCACATCTCCTACCACCACCTCAAGACCTCGGATCACCTACTAAAAGTGACAAATACTCCCAGGACAAGGGAGCACAACGTTGCACAAAATGTTAATATTCAAAATAACATTAACACATACCTAGAAGGTAAGGTTAAGACACTCATCTGCTAAACAAACATCTGTAGAGCAGCTTTATTAAAAGAGAACTTACATGTAACAAAGGCCTGCAATTTGCAGCTGCACACCAAGTAATCTGCAGCTGCACACAAAGAGCACATGTCACTGCCCCATCTGCTACAAATGCAGCAGACAGTTGATGACAACTTCACTGCAAACACTGTTTAGGTTTGCCTTGATGCCTCGGGGCTTCCTGGATTTTTTTTTTAACTTTTGCAGATTTTAGAAGTAGTTGTGTAGTGAGACAAACTTAAAGGAAATAAAAGTAACCTCCTCACTTAGATGCAAGCACTCTCCAGCCCAGACGCTGTGCAGCCGCATTAACGGTGCCTGACCTCGACAAACTCCTCCTAAGCAAGGGGCAGTGTGGGCACCTGACTGGCCAGATGGCAGCACAGAGCAGACCCTTGTCTGCCCACACCCGTCTGCCCGCCCACCTTCAACAGCTGAAGGTTAAAGAACATCTATTATGTAAGGAAAAAAAATCTTTATAATGTCATCACATTAAAAGCCAAGCTCAGAATACAGTAGGCCAGCCCTAAAACTGATCTCTAATAAGCTGACAGGCAAAACAGGAAGGCAGTCGTACAAATTCTTACAAGGCATTATCTTTTCAACTGTCAAATACAGTTAATGCAGGTTTTGCACATTAGTTTGTTTTGAAATAATAAATCAAATAGGCTAGTGTAGTAAGAGAATCCCTTCAAGCATCACAGAGTCATAGTTCCTTAAATCAACAAAACCATCTCTGCAATTTAAAATGAATCCAGGCAGCTGTCTTCACACCATGGCTCACCTGCTGCTCCCAGCTTTCCTGGACACTACCACCAATTCAGGGAACTCATCCCAGTATTATCTTTTCTTTGAACCACAAACAGCAGTTCTGGGCCTTCTTTTAAAATTTCCACACAGCAATAATTTTACTACATTGAAGGGTAAAATATTTGCTTCAAAAGAGGGGGAAAGTCTCATTATGTGAATTCAAAATTCAACTACAGAAACCTTTGTGAAGTGCTTATCAGCAACCAGAATTTATTTACAAAATTTTCTAATGTCAAGGAGTCTATATAATTATAGATTCAGAAGAGCTACTTCTTTTCAACTAAAAACTGCAGTACATGCTAGTTACAGTAAGAGGAGACACAATACTAAGAACCTTATCACACAACATTTTCAGAGAAGAAGTTTTTTCTCTGTGTCAGAGTATAGGATCCCAGACTGGTTGTTTCAGCAGAAAGATGCAAGGTCTATAAAAACTTCCACTAATATTTGAAACCACTCTTTTAACAGATTTCAGGAAGAAAAACGTAGGTCAAAAAAAAAAAAAAATACTTGAGACAAAAGGTAGGGTTCAAATCTGAAATCACCACTAAACATAGTTGAATTCAGGAAGTTACTGAGCTACACAGAGACTGTGTGCCTGCTTGGGATGTGTTGAGTCACTCTGGCATGTACTGACAGAATCCCCACTGGAAAAAAGTGAGACTAAATTACGTAGCTCCTATGCTTACACAAAACTTAAGTGTCCTGCACTGGATATGAATCCTGATACTACATAATTAGCACTGAAAATTAATGAACCTATACAAGTGGGACACTTTTTTGACCAACGTGAGGAATGTTGGTCCTTAAAATATCTGAAGCTCTTGCTGTGCTAAAACTTCAAGGCTACTGTGAAATTCATACTGTCCACAAAAATATAGGTACAAAGGGAGACCAGGCAAGTTAAAATATAATTAGGAATATAAACAAAAATTTTAAAAGCTGCTGTGACCAACTAAACTTGTATAAAAGACTCCAACTAAACTATAAAATCCTAACAACATATATTAGAGGACAACTAAACAAACCTGACAGAGTAGGTTTAACCTAGGAGTATTTAAAAAAGAAAAACATTAGGAAGCCCAAGTAAACATGTAAAAATTTGTGTATTTTTGACTCTTTTTCTAACAGTGAATAACAGTATTTATAGTCAAGGTATTAACAGAACATTCATTTGCAACAATATGCCTGAGGAAAACAAGTGGTAGCCAGGATTAGTGCACTTACATAAAAGTGTTCTGGTTTGATTTATATAGAACTAAAAGTTAAATAAGTAGAATTACTTCCTGTCATCAGAGGGATTTTTGTAAAAATAAAAAAATTCTCTCAATGCAGATTAGGTAACTCAATGCATGTTTGTTAACCTACCCTTTTTATATGGCTTTGGTGGCACAACAGGACCAGGCTCTATGTTATCATAGAAGTTACATGTGGCTTTCGGATCAAAGTTTCCTGTCAGACAAGAGAAATAAAAAAGTGTAACTTGAAGGTTATTGAAAATTCCTATGCCCATGATATGAACATCTAGAGGCTTCTGATTTTATACATCTTTTTATTATGACATTATATCTTAGCTTTTTCACAAGTTTTGACACATTTTCAGTTTTGTGTCAATCCTAGTCACTTCTAGCAGGGTAATCTCATACTGCAGAATCAGCTCCAGCTCAATGTTTTATATTGCTCTGTGAAATGTAAATCTTCCTAAAGGATACTTCCTTGATAAAAAAGGAAGACTGTGCATATTCTAATCTATTTGATTCTATTTATGACAAGTTTCTGTTGCAAAAAAGGTTTTTGAAGACCTAAGTAGATTTCTTTTGCCAATTTCTAGGTTGCAACCGGCAGTTCTGTTCAGTATTACTTGGCCACAGCCTCTGTCAGCAAAAAGTTTAAATTTTAACTAAAGTATCTTCACAAAGGAGTAATTTTTTTTTAATACAATCTTGACAAAGTCACCACTTTCTTGGTAATGTAATTTAACTTTGCCAACAGAAATACTAGCAAGTCAAGTTCATTAAGCTGCAACCGAAAAAAACCCACAAACCATCTTTTAGAGGTAAGTTGTCACTGCTAATATAAATTGAAAAAAAACCTCCCAAGTATTCACACTGAAGCACACACCATATGAGAATCATAGGATCATTTAGGCTGGAAAAGGCCTCTAAGATCACCGAGTCCAACCATTAACCCAGCACTGCCAAGTCCACCAACAAACCATGTTCCCAAGCACCACATCAATGGGATTTTTAAATACTTCCAGGGATGGCAACTCCACCACTTTCCTAGGGAGCCTGTTCCAGTGCTTGACAATGCTTTCCCAGAAGACATTTTCCCTAATATTCGACCTAAACCTCCCCTGGCACAACTTGAAGCCATTCCCTCTCATCCTGTCACTTGCTACTTGGGAGAAGAGATCAACCCCCAACTGGCTACAAGCTCCTTTCAGGTAGTTGTAGAGAGAAACAAAATCTCCCGAGCCTCCTTTTCTCCTGGCTTAACACCCTCAGCTCCCTCAATCCCTCCTCACAGGACTTGTGCTCCATACCCTTCACCAGCTCCACTACCCTTCTTTGGACACACTCCAGCACCTCAGTGACTTTCTTGTAGTGAGGGGCCCAAAACTGACCTCAGGATTCAAGGTGTGGCCTCACCAAGTACAAGTGCCAAGTACAGAGGGACAATCATTGTCCTGATCCTGCTGGCCACAGTATTACTGATAAAGGCCAGGATGTCATTGGTCTTCTTGGCCACCTGGGCACACTGACAGCTCCTGTTCAGCCACTGTCAACCAGCACCCCCAGGTCCTTTTCCTCTGGGCAGCTTTCTGGCCGCTCTTTCCCAAGCCTGGAGCACTGCCTGGGGTTGTTGTGACTGAAGTGCAGGACCCAGGACTTGGTCTTTTTGAACCTCCCACAACTGACTTCGTCCCATTGCTCCAGCCTGTCCAGATTCCTCTGCAGAGCCTTCCTACCCACCAGCAGATCTACATTCCTGACCATATCCAAATTATCTTTTTTAAAAAAGTATCCAGTCCATACCTCTAGATTGAAGGAGATCAACTTCTTTCAGTGTACAGTCAACATTTATTTGGAGTTGTCTGTTGAGGCTTCTCAATCTGGTCATTTCCTCAGGCTAGAAAGAAACAACCCAAAATAGTCATTGTGGGAAAATCAGCATCTTATTTGAAACAGAAATAACATCGCTATATCTTTGTTAACAGCTTTATTAGAAACTGAGTGTAGATAAGGCACTGAAAAAAGCCAATTTGCCCTCAAAAAACATTCTTCTATTGGCATGTGAGGAGGAAAACAAGTTACTTAATACTAAAATTGGTTAGTAAGACAACATAGCTGAGCTCCAGTTTATAAAACCACACACCTTATAAAACTATAAATTGATGGCTTGCTACCTGAGTTTGCATCAAGATGATCAGAAAACAGAATACAAGCCCACCTTAACTATTACTCAATAAAAACTAAGGTCAAAAGTTTATTTATTTGCATCACCCTAAGGAGCTTCAAGAAGCCAAACCTTGTAGCTCAGTATATTGAACTCATTCGATGCTGAAGGATGGTAATTATTCTTAACAGTAATCAGTTAAGTCCATATATTTGCATATCATTAAGAACCCCTGGAATATAAAGCATCCTTAATACTAGCAGCACGGATTACTAACACATATGTAGGAATAACTATCTTATCCCAGGATGCATTCTGGCATCAGAGTCACAAAATCACAGAATGCCTGAGGTTGAAAGGAACCTCTGGAGGACACCTGGTCCAACCCCTCTGCCAAGCTTCCAACCAGACTTTGTGCCACTGACAACCACACTCTTGGCCTGGCTGTTCATCCAATTTTCCATCAACCTCACTGCTCACCCAGCCCATACTTCATCAGTTTCTCTATGAAGATCTTACAGGACACAATATTGAAAGCCTTACCGAAGTCTAGACAGACAATAATCACTGTCTATCTAGGTCATCAGGACAGACTTTTCATCCTAAAAGTTTATCAAATTGGTCAAGCTTGACTTCCCCTTGGTGAATCCATGTGATCACTTTCTTGTCCTTCACGTGCCCAGGAATGGTCTGCACGATCAGCTGCTCAATCACATTCCCGAGGATCAAGGTGAGGCTGACCAGTCTGTAGTTCCCTGGGTCTTCCCCTTCTTGAGAACCGAAGTAGTATTTGCTCTCCTCTAGTTTTCAGGCACTTTCCCACACACCATTAATCAAAGATTATCTAGAGTGGCCTTGCAAAGACATCTGCCAGCTCACTCAGCACTCATGGGTGCATCTCATCCAGGATTATGACTTCATGTATGTCTGCTTTGCTTAAGTATTCCTGACCTGATTCTCTTCCACTAAGGGCACACCTTCTCTTCTTCACTTTTCCCAGGGTCTCTGGGACTTGGGATTCCTGATGGACTGTAAAGACTGAGGCAAGGAAGTCATTCAGTATCTCAAGCCTTTTCCCTGTTCTGTGTAACCAGGTACCCCATCTTGCTGAGCCCATGTTTTCACTGGGCTTCCTGTAGCAGAAGCCCTTCCTTTTGTCTTTGACATCCCATGCCAGATCCAACTCCAGCTGGGCTTTGGTTTTCCCAACCTCATCCTTGCACACTCAGTGCCTCTGCATTTCTCCCAGGGACACAGCTGTCAAATGCTGCCCCGAGACAGGTGAGACACACAGCAGCCACAATAGTTAAGCAGCCAACAGCCCCTACTGTGCCCTCCAGCCCACACCTGTGTGCACTGCTTATGTCAACACAGTGAGTAAGTCCGAACCGATCTGGGTAACAACTGCACACAGTGGAAGCTATTTTTTGGCCACAAGAACTCCCTTATCAGAGCCATACAGTTGTTTGAGCTAGAGTCACTTGCAGGTGGAAATCACACAGATAAGAAGAATCAACAAGGAAAACAGGAGAGGGAGGTGCCAACTATTTGTGCCATCACTGCCACTGAGAAGTTACTTGGCACATTCTGCACATACCAAATGAGAAATACCGCCTACAAGATGCAACTACTCCAACAATAAAATACCTTTTAAAAAAAGTTAAACCCTCCTGCATGAACACCAAGCACTACATGGCTCAGGCTCACTGAGTACATTTGGATATAGGTTGTTAGGAAAGCAACTTTATTCAGTTCTGTGGTCCACAGAAGCACATGTATACAGTTTTCAGAAGTTCTGTTGTGAACACTAAGAAAGTTAGACAAGTTTCAGAAAGTACAAGAACTACCTTATGGCAAGTCAGGAAATTACAATAAATTATCTCCAAAACCTCAAGATTTTATACTCAGAAGTTTTTGTACAGTACTTTAGTTCATTAGAAAATAAAAAATAAATCTGTATGTTGAATTAAAATACTAACAAATTGCTTACTGTTGGAATTGCAGTTGTACAGCTCACTCTTCGAAGCCGCCTCTGCATTAGATCATGCTCCATACCATTGACTTCGGTTTTCAGGCGTTCAAGCTCTTCTTTCTCAAGCTTCAGTTCCTTTGCTAATCTCTCCATCCTTGCTCGTTGATGTAACAGCAAGGCTAATGTTTTACACAGAAGAAATAGTTACTAACACATAAAAACCTGGAAAACTGAATTCTTAACTTATGCGTAAGATTCATGAGTGACCTTTCTGGAAAAAAAAAGTGATTGTAAACATGCAGCCAGGTATCAGTGTGAAGATGCTTTCATGCCAAATGAACTACAATTTAGAACACAGTTCTTCCAGAATAAAAACACATTTTTAGACAGTAACTTGAAGTAGATATTACCATTTTGGTCAAAGCTTCTTTTTTTGCATTTGGTCTTTCTCGTCTCAAAAATACAAAGGCACCTGTACAAGGAGACAGCTTCTCAGGATGAAACAGCAACCTAGTCATATTAATACTCTACTGGCAAAAAAAAAATAAAAATACCAGAGGTAAGATCAGAAGGTAACACACACTTCATACCTGCTGCTCAACAGCAGCTGACACACTAGCCTTGAGACATCAGCCAAGGTCTGATGTCAGTCCTGAACTGTTTTTTTCCCCACTGCTATCACAGAGTACGCTATAACAACTTTAAGTAGTCTTAGCTTTTCAGGAATACTGAAATACACAATACTTTAAGTTCCCCAGAGTTCAAAGGCAAAACTATAGAACTTCAACAAAATAGCCTAGAGAATCCAGGAAATAAAAAGTGGGGTCAGCCTAGGTGCTTCAGACTCTAATTCTACAACAGAGCTGATTCCTCTCACCTCTCTCTGCTGTTATTCATTCTCTCATTTTTGTCTTGGTACTGAAATTTATGACTGTCACAAGTTGATGTTGGGCTCCCAGAGAACCAAAGAAAGAATTCTGACTCCCTAAAAGATAACACTCAGTTTCCTCAGGAAGAGCATTTCTCAGTATTTCATGATGATGCAAAACTGGCCAAGTTAGTGTGATGCTTAATCCTTTCTGATCTGGCTGGTTTTACCTGATTGAAGTCTGCTAGGACAGAGAAAAATAAGACATCTGATGTGGGTATTCAGACAAACAAGCTGCTCATGTAACAATGTTCCAGCAAACTGTTCAAAATAAAGATCTTGTAGAACCTGCAAAATGCAATTTCACAAAAGGCCCAGGCAGGACTTGCCCTTTTCTTCACCCCTATCCAACAAAGGCAAAGAAAAAGCATGCAGTATCTCAAGAGTATTTGCATATGAGCTAAAAAGAAGTTAGAAAAATAAGCAACAACATGACACTGCAGAACAACAAAAACAACCTCAACCAGGAGCATCAAAATAAGGGTTTTTTTATCAGATGACAGTATTCTGCACAAAAATGTAGCACTACACTTTGGATTTGGTGTGGATCCACCAATTCACAGCCAAAGAATAAACACTGAACATCCTATCCGAGAATAACATCAGGTGTTTTTATACCACAGGCACCAGTACTACTGAACAAAATTGTTCTCTCCTTTTTTTAAGTAGCATAGTCACGCAAACAGAATTAAGAAAAGACAGTACAGATAGCAGGCTGTGTGATTTTCCTCTATTATTGCCAAACCTCGTCTTCGTGTGATTCCTCCAACTTGACATGGTATGACTACATTTCACAGCCTCACATTATAGTCTCAAAGTATACCTCAAACATGACTCATATTACAAAGAAACAGTACATTAAGTATTAGCAGAAGGAATTTATGGTAACGCTTTTCACAATGGTTCACATTAAAGAGAAAAATCAAACAAACTTGTTCTAGGTATTAAGCTGTTAAATATACTCTTCTTTAGGGTTCCTTTTGTGGCAGTAAGGAATATAATGTTTATTCTTCTACAATTTATTTCTGTCAAGAGTTCAGAGTGCAGCAATACCAAAGGCTCTGGTAGGTATTGCCACAAATGCAAATGCCCCCAAAAGCACATACTAGCTAGTTCTATTTAGTTTGTTTTTCAAATACAAAAAACTACTCAAAGATACAAAGGCAAAATCAGACTTCTACATTTCAGAATATGTTTTTCAAAGCTGTGCAGAGCTACTTGTAGTTTTCTCCCATAAATGATGTTCACTGAAGCTGTAATAGGAACATTACCAAACGTGGCCTCAGTGTTGCAGACCTACTGGCAACCTTTCTCACTGAAGAACTGGGTCTAAAGAATTTCTAATTGGGTCTACCAGGTACAAACCAGCATTATTTCAGCTCTCTAAAGTTAAAAAAAGGATAGTAG
Organism: Oxyruncus cristatus; assembly: GCA_013399855.1. NCBI lineage: Eukaryota > Metazoa > Chordata > Aves > Passeriformes > Cotingidae > Oxyruncus > Oxyruncus cristatus. The sequence goes on along the minus strand of VXAY01001361.1, from coordinate 1,339,160 downwards.
GAACAACAGAGGAATAAACTCTCTTTTCCAAGCACAAATCTGGAAAATAATTGTTGTTGGTTATCATTTTGTCATTACCCCAAAATGACTTGCAGACTGATTAATTTGCTCAGTTTTAAATTTGTCACATCTACACAGTAGATAACTCCAAGTACAGTAATTTTCAGCTAAAATTTCAGTTAAATTTCACCTTTTTTTTTTTTTACCATATTACTGAATTCTTCATTTATATATGGTATGACACAGTAGAACACACATCCTAAAATTTGTCTGCCAATCTCTTCTTCCTCTTTGAAAACTCTAAGTGGAAGAAGAGAACTTTGGATTAAGTTCTTCAAAATAATTATTTTAATTCCTTTCAAAACAAAATTATTATTGGTATTGACAAAGTTTTTTTAGCTGCAATCCTACCTCCCACCTCTTGCACTTAATATTCTTCAATGTACACCAAATAAATTGGATTCAAATGCAGAAGCCAGTGCTTCAGGTCTTATAACACATTTGAATATGGAACAAATACAAAAAATTCTCAAAATTCTCACTTACTAAGTCGTAAAATCAAGGTGAAAACGCATTTTACAACACCACAATTTGCAGGGTTAAACATTTACCTTGAGTGTAAGCATAGTCGTCCGATCCAGAACTAGAACTTCTCTGATACTTATGGCTTCCTTTTTCTCCTCCAGATCCTGGGATTACAGAAATAGGCTGAATAGGTTCTGGTGCTGCAGAACGCTCTTCTTGGTCCACTAAATTTAAAAGATTCTCAGTCGGTGCTCGACCTACTGTGATTTTAAAAATGGTTGGGTTTGGCTGAGACACCATTACCCGAGGAGACTGTGTTGGTGCACCTGTAGGTCCAGTTGGTTGAGTGTAGGTAATATATACTGGATTAACACTAAATGGAGGTTTGGGTTGCCCCGACATACCTCTTGATGGAGAGCTTGAAGGAGGAGTAGTGGCTGCATACAGCGGGTGCTGGTTTCGTTGAGATGGTTGATTACTTATTGGTGAAGGGCTTCTGTTCATTGCAGTCCCAGGTCTTTGCGGTGGCTCAACTGTAATTTCTATTTTATTCATGGAACCTTTGGATAAACTAGGTCCAGCAAAAGGAGGAAGGTACGACACAGAGTGACTGCCTTGTTTTTGAAAAGTCTGGGATGCTTGCTGATAGGGATGGGGTGGGACAGTTGAAGGGCTAGGAGGCATGAAAACATGTGAACTCTGATGACTCAACTGAGGAGGCTGAACTTGGTGTTGAGGAGAGCCAAAAGGAGAGGGACACTGGGATGCCGGTGGCGATCGAAAAGCCGACTGAGGGATTTGGGGCTGTTTCGGAGAATACTGAGAAGGTTGGTAGTTCTGTTGATGTGGATATACAGGTAGAGGACGGGGAGTATAATGTGGAACTGGGCCCTGTGGCGATGAATGCCACTGTGTATTCTGAGGAGTCTGTCGTCCTGAAGAACTTTGAGATGTTTGTCGTATATAAATAGAGCCAGGAGTCCCATAAAGATTGCTCGGAATCTGTGGAAGAATTTGTAGAGCTCTGGGTACGCTCTGTCCAGAGGGGAGGTTTTGTGATACTGTAACAGTAATGGGATTTGTACTGTACCGAGGTATGTGCATATACGTGGGAGGAGGGCCTTGCATAGCAGACGTGTTCATTCCTGGTTGTATGGAAGATGGCTGTGGAGGTGGCTGTGGAGGAGGAGTAGCTGCATTTCTATTCTGGTCATTCATGAAAAATGGATTGTAACTAGGAGAAGCTGCCACAACAGCGGGAGCAGAATGTGGTTCTTGAACTAAGCAGATGAGCTGTTTACCTGCTGTGCGCTGAGGGTCAATGTGTCCATCGCTTGAGCTGTGTACCAGTGTACGACCACCATTAAGTTGAGCTCCATCCCCCGCATGATAGCTGGTATGAGGATGAATACCCAGATTAATGTGCAAAAGGCTATTTCTGTTCATTCTGGTGTCATCAGGGCTGTGGTACTCCATGTACAGGTATTTGTTGCTCTCCTGTGCAAGGGCTCGACAACAGGCATCGAGGTTGTTGTTGTTCTAGGAGTAAGAAGGGACATCTATTACTGTCACATAGCACAAGGAAGAGCCACTGTTCAGTGTTCAACAAGCCTTCAGCTGATGCCACAACCAAGCCCCAACTTAAACACAACTAGGGACAACATTTCATACACAGGAATTTTGAAATAGAGGTAATACCTGCTAAGTCATGGTATGCAAGTCGTACATAGCTCACGCAGCATCTGGAAAAATGCTCTGGTAACACGAGCTACGCTAATATTAAGAAAAAAAAAGGTCAAGTCCACTTTTGGGAAAACAATGGTTAGAATTCTTCACATGTTCGTCAAGGACCAGGTCGGTACAATTAACTACTTCTAGTAAGAACACAAATCAAATTAAACTAGATCAAAATTGCAAACTCTGAAAAAAGCAAAACAAAAATGCAGATGACATTTTAATGTTTACCCAAGTGTTTACTGTTTTCACTTTTCTTTTACTATTTACCTGAAAGTTTAAAAGCCCAACATTTTAGACCAGCTTTTATTCATAGAACAGTATTTAATGTCTTAAAAAGGAAGTCCAAGCCAGTATTGCTTAAGGACTGCCAATTTCACAAAGCACCTTACAATTCCAACAAAATTTCAACTGCCTTTTAAGAATTTCAAGCTTAAGGCTAAAAAACGTTTATTCAAACATCAGTGAGGAAACCAAATAACTCCTATAAATGTTTGATTTGTTCTGTGGTGCTAGCAGTTGAAACTATACAGACAATAAATTATGAATCAAACGAGAAATTTAATCTTTCCCTTCTTGCCCTCTCCCCTCATTTTAGCTTAATCTAGTCTTATTAAAAGAACAACACAAATGATGGCTTTTCCAAAGGAATAAAATCACTAGAAGGCATTCCAGATGGTGGATTGTTTTTTCTCCCCACTTTCTCATATAACAGCCTGTATCAGCTCTGGTTCAGATTTTAATTTAAATAGTAGTTAAAGAAAACAAATTTCACTTTAAATTGAACTCAGTCTGGCCCTCAACACCCAAATTTTGTTACATATGATCCAAGACTAGTACCTTTGTGACAGAGCACCTTCTTCCAGAAGAAGTGTGTACATATTTATAGATACAAACACCCCCGCCTTCTTCAGTGTGCTAAAATTACCATTCTAAGGAATATACATTAATAAAGGTTTCACTTGTATTTTAAACACTATCCCTATATAAATTTTTATACTAATAATACACATATAGCCTTGCAATACAGTTCTCAACAGCCTATCTATCGGCTGAAGTCACATTACATTTCTTTTCTGAGGGACCAATAGCTAATTAATTAACTAGAGTGAAGATGGCTTTCCCAAAATTCCACGATCTCATAAACAGATGAACACACATAATTCAGCATCTTCAGTCATATGAAGACTTACTACTGAAGATAACAGAAAACAGAAGAGTCCAGCACTTAACTATGAATGGCTCTCATTCTATGGATACTTCTCCCTAACTACTTCCCTTCATGTTAAGCTCTCCTTCTAGATATCAACGGTCAGTGCGAATATCCGGATATATCACAAAAAATTTAAGATCAGCGCATGTGGACACCAGACCTTGTTATAACAACCAGCACCTGAGTGCCAAGACAGCAACCTCAAAGTTAGACACTATCATCAGCCACTTGGCATCGCAACACAGCTTCATAAACAGAGTCCTCAGCTTCCACAGGTCACTTGGTCATGGTGTAGGTAGAGAGGTAGAACAGGCTCTAACCCGATTTGATCAGGGTATGGAATATATTTGTCATTTCAAAGGACCCTCAATTTTTGACAGGTCTAAAACTCAACCTGACTTTAAAATCTAGAGTATTTATTGCAAAAAGTTAATGAAAACTAGCTCGTGCATCTTTAAATATAAAGTGGGTTTGGAAACAAAAATCTACACTTTAAAAAATAACAAGTATTTGCCATGTAATGTTAACCAGCTACCCAGAAAGCCCTACTACAGACACAGAACACCATATGCTTCTGCAGCATTAGGAGTTCTTTAATTTTATTGTTTAAAGATGCCTATGACAAACACAGTTCATCAAAAGGATCATGTACTTAACAGTGCAGAAGAAATTACTTTAAATTACTGGGCTTGCCCTGCTTTACATTTGTGTGAAAGCAATTAATTTGTATTTGTATGGTTTAGAAGACACACAAGGCAAAAATTACAGCCCCTGTTCTAAGTAAGCCTACTCATCAGCCAGGGACAGGGAGGATACAAATACAGCTTTGTTAGGTTAGTCATGGCCACAACAAGGCCAAACCACATTTTGTATGTTTCTATTCCATTCCTGAATCTTCCCATTAACTGAAGGTATTCCCAGATGACTACTGCTTTGCAAAATGTGCAATATGTGATTTTAGATGAAGAATGGAAGGACAAAATGGAAAGGAAAAGGTGGGGAGAGGAGGAGGGGGGAGGAGAACCATCACCACCTGACCTGGAAACAGAGAAGTAAAACTAAACCTTTGGAGAGCCATGGCAGAAAGATGACATGAAGATGAAAAATCTTAAGATTCCTACCTAAGGCCAGCTCCTCATCCTGGAAGGAGAGTCACTGTTTGCTAAAATCTTCTTCAGTATATGTATGTTATTTATGTAGCCATCATCAATAAACATCTCATTAACCACTTCCCTTATTCCCCATATGCATAACAGTCGCAAGTTGCATAGACAAGAAAAAACTGCCAGTGGAAAAAAAAAAAAAAATCACAAGCCTAAATGAATAATGACAAAAAGTTTTGCCCCTAAAACATAGGACAGAAATGCAAGCAGCCGAGTCCTCCAAGCTTTTAAAATAAAACCAGGGGAACGGAAAGTTATGCTCCATGTACACTGCTGAAAAGGGTTTTCATACTAGAACAGAATACACAGACTGTACCATACCTGAAGCATGCACTGAGATACCACCCCTTCGGGTATCTCAGGGAATCGCTGCCGGAGATCATGGAGTACCTGCACGTCAAGTTGTTGACTGCCCTGCGCCATGCCAGATGGATGATGTTCCAGATTACCGAAGAATGGAAGTCAACAGGCCTTCCAGTGATTATGGTCTTCTGAGGCTTCTGGCATTTTCTGTAAGAAATAAAACAATTATCTTTTAAGCCATCATAACTCTTCTTCCTTCCCAAACTGCACATATAGAAAAACTACTGTATTCAATTTTTAGATCTAGCTATCAAGAGAGACAACAGCTTAAACACGAGAGTGGGAATAATCATGTCTCAAAGTTTAAAATTAAAACACTCACTGTATCACAGGTGCATCTATATCAAAGTTACTGGAATGTGCTAGTTCAGGTCTTTACTCAGTCTCATTGTCGCACCATGTAGACATAACTTTAATTAATTTGACCCACAAAAAATGGAACTGTTCCATATTTACTCCCAGTGATATCCTGAACAGTTTGCAGGAAAGTCTGAAGTTATCACAAAGCACAGATGTCTGTTATTTACAATATGCTAGAAATTACAGGTTGGAAAACTAAGCAGCACAATTATCCAAAATACTCCTCTATTATTAGGGCTTAAACTCCATTGTCTTTATATCACTAAAAATCCAAGAAGTCAGAAGCAAATTTTGTGAAACATAACAAGAATTAAACAGAATTTAAAGAGTCCTTTTTAAGATTACAGCGAGTATCTATTTAGTATTTTTGTAAAGCACCTGTTAAATTCATAATACTGTGATTAGTGACAAAAATAACCCTCTTTCCATTTCAGGATTCTTGCATTCAACATCAAAAAGATTCTATCTGAATTTCAATACCCACAGACTACTAGAAGGCAAATACAGTCTGAGTCAACAAATGCTTTTCTCGCTTGTGGCTCATGATCACAGCAGTAATCAAAAGGCAGCTGAAATCTAAGCAAAGATTCACAAAAACTTTGCATGAAGGTGGTACATGACACAGCCCTTCTAACACATCCGTCACTGCTAAGCTTCAAAAGCCTTTCCAACAATACTGCTCAGCTGAATTCTTAACTGCAGAGAATGCAGTGCTGTGTTCAAAAAGGAAATGAGAGAGTCAGATACCAGCAGAGTCAGTGTTCAAGTAATATATTAGCTACCCAAAATCCCAAGTTTAAATCATGCTTATCTCAACCTCAGTGCAACCGTGGTGGCACATGGCACAGGTATTCCAATCAGCTTTCCACCTGAGCTCAACTTTCAGCAGCAGTCCAGAGCAGCACAACAGATCAGCAAACATACTCTGTGCACTAATAAATTCCAACAGCTTCCCATGTCTTTCCTTTGAAAGCCTTTTAGTTTTCAGAGGCAAGGAAATAGAACATAGTTCTTCAAAGAAAAGTAAAATGTCAGGTTTAGGGTAAAATAAAAAAAAAAAAAAAAACTTTGGTAAAAGCTTTTAGAGGTAAAAATAGCAGAAGTCAAGCCTAGTCCACCACCTGGCTGCTTTGTACGTGGACAGCTCTGAGCTGCCATCAGCATTCATTAAACACATGTGCACAGGGTTCCTCTCTGTCCTACCTCATATTCCAGTACTCAATATTACACCTGTCACATCACAAACCTTTTCAAGATAAATGAGACAAGTTTAAAGAACAGTGAGATATATGAATTATCTTGCTGTGACTTAAGAAATACTGCAATAAACTTACATTGTATAATCACAATGCATTTTTGTCCACTGCAGTAATGCTGCGGACTCCTTTTATTTTAAAAGGAAATGAGCTTCCACTGACTGCAAGAGCCAGCTGAAAATTCCTATCTACACTCACAGTAGGGATCTTTTATAAAACTTTTTTTTTTTGCAAGTGACAAACAAACATCATACTCCGAAAGGCACACCAGCAGCACAATATTCAATGAAAACCTGACAGCAAGCAAGGTCTATGTGGTTCTAGACAACTCTCCTTTCCTAGGAGGAACAGGTTGAAATGCAGTAATGGAGCGGTACCCTACCAGAATAAATTGTAGCTAAACCCCCTTTAGAATAACAATGACAGTATCTGAAACAGAAGATAGTAATTTTAAGAATTTCATTTGCATGAGCAAGAGCCTTTGCATCACTTCTCTCTTCAAATAGAAATTCAAACATAACATGGGTGAGCAGACTGGAGATCCATCGTCAATACCTACAGGGGTTTTCTACAATGGTTTTAAAATAAAGCTACATTTTTTTAATGTTTTCTAACACTTCCTGAATATGAGTGGTCAGTAGAGGGGTAATACAAAGTAATTGGCAGTTACTGAGCAAGTCTGAATTTTATCAGACTTCCAAATGCAATGCATAACAAATTTCCACTTTCATTTTGAAGAGTTGAAGCTTCCAGCCTTTACAGTTACACACAGAGCCTTGAAAAGAAACCCAAAACAACTGCTGAGAAGCATGAACAAACACACAATCATTCAGAACTCCTTGGATTACATGGCTGAACTACTGTAGAACTTTGTTGGGTTTTTTTTTTTTTTGTTCCCCCCACCCTCCCCAGTCAATACCACAAAATTCACTCCTCTCATTATCCAGAAGCCCAGCCTTTTGTCCTGTGTATTGTCCAGCATTTTGTTCTGCCAATTCTGCTGGACCTGCCTACAACTGCACATTTTCCACTCTAAGCAGGCACGAACTGGCTGGAATACAATACCCACTTCCCATGTTGCTCCACAGCACGCGGCAGGCGGAGAAGTAAGTTATTCAGAGCCAAGAGCTTACAGCACAGGCCACACAGCTAAGATGCTTAGACAAGAACTCCTGCTGAGCCACAACAGACCAGGAAAGCAATCCTTCAAAGACTTTCTTCCACAGCATCCACAGGCTAAGGGACACGCTGAGGTGCATTATATTACCAGCCTTACAATTACTGAAAGTTCAGTGCATCAAAAACCAAGCCAAAGTCATAATGAAAGCAAGATCTGTGACTTTCAGAAATGAGCTGAGGGTGACCAAACTCCAAATGGGAAGTATTTCATGAGGATGGAATAAATTAACACTGCCACAGACATGGCAGTTCTGGAGGCAAAACCAAAGCACATTGTCACAGGATTGGTCCTGCTGTGTTAACACACAGAGACGACCTCAAGAGCCACTAGTGAATCCTGGGGATTATGCAAACCATGACTCAAGTCCTAAACAAGTATAATAATTAGTTTTTCACACCTTTTACATTCCTGAATCAGATGTATAGGAAAACAGTATCTTTAAATTTAATCTTCTTTCCTTAAGCCATATGCATAACTTCCAGGTTAAGAAAAAAAACCTAACACTTCCATCTATTAACCAATGCCACTTCTCAAGAAAAAAAAAGTAGAATTTCTGTAGTCATGATACTCCCCAAAGATGTGTCGAAATATGTACAGAAGGAAACTTATTTCACTACTGTCATTTTTGAAGCATTGAATCACCTCAAATGAAGATACAAAAATAATCAGGAATTAAATTAATTTGAAAACTAAATTAGATCAATATACACTATCTGAAAATTTAGAAATTGATATGCACTTGAGCACTTGCAATGTATGGAGTAACTACAACAATTCCTGAGTGAATTTCCAGAAAACAGGTTACCTAAAAACTGTTTCTCAGGCCTCATCAATTTAAAGTTAATTGTTAAGAATTTTATAACAACAGTCAGGCAGTGAAGTGTTAAGAGATAAAAAATAATAAGACAAAACACAGTAATAAAAAAAATCACTTTAGAGAATCATAAATATTCTGAGTTGGAAAGGACCCACAAGGATCAAAGTCCAGCTCCTGGACCCCCACAGGACACCCCAAGAATCACACCATGTGCCTGAGAGCATTATCCAAATGCTTCTTGAACTCTGGCAGGTTTGGGGCTGTGACCACTTCCCTGGGACCCTGTTCAACTGCCCAACCACCTGCTGGGTGAAGAATCTTTTCCTGATATCCAACCTAAATCTCCCCCAACACGGCTTCACGCTGTTCCCTCAAGTCTGGGGGATGATCCAGAGGGCTGGACAATCACCACCCACGTGAAGTTTAACAGAGACAGTGCTGGACTCTGCATCTGAGACAGAGCAACCCCAGATGTACAGACAGACGGGGGAATGAGATGCTGGAACGCAGTGCCACAGAAAGAGACCTGGGGAGTCTTGGTCGATGGCAAGTTGAATATGAGTCAGCAGTGCCCTGGCAGCCAGGAGGGCCAACCATGTCCTGGGGAGCATCAGGCAAAGCACCACCAGCCAGTCGAGGGAGGGGATTGTCCTGCTCTGGTCTGAGGTGGCCTCACCTGCAATACTGTGGCAGCTCTGGGCACTGCAATATAAGAAAAATATTAAGTTACTAGAAAATATCCAAAGGAGGGCCTTGAGGAAAAGCCATAAAAGGAGTGGCTGAGGTCACTTGGCTTGTACAGCCTGGAGGAGACTGAGGAGAGAAATCACTGCAGTTACAACTTCCTCGTGAGGGGAAGAGAAGGGGCAGGCACTGATACCTTCTGTGTGGTGATCAGTGACAAGACCCAAGGGGATGGTCTGAAGTTGTGTCGGGAGGTTTAGGCTGGATATCAGGAAAAGATTCTTCACCCAGAAAGTGGTTGGGCACTGGAACAGGCTCCCCAGGGAAGCAGTCATGGTCCCAAACCTGCCAGAGTTCAAGAAGGTTTGGACAATGCTCTCAGGCACATGGTGTGATTCTTGAGGTATTCTGTGTGGAGCCAGAAGTTGGACTTTGACAATCCTTGTGGCTCCCTTTCAACTCAGAACTCTATGATTCTATTATATACATTTATATAAATTGCAAACCATTCAGTGAATTACACATTTGGTAATTTCTGGAATGACATTACCCCTTTATTAAGGGTTGCTTTGGGGTAGAAGTTAATTTAGCTGTAGATAAATAGATGTAGACAAACTTCCATCTGGACATAGGGCTACAGTTCTCCAAGGACGCCAAGAGTCATGGCATGTGAGGCAGCATAAAATAACAGTGAGATCAATAGTAGTTACCACTCATATAAAACTAAACAACTTTCTGAACCTTTCTTCCCACTTAACTCAGCCAAACTAATTCAATCTGCTAAAACAATTTAAAACCAAAAACCAACACTTTTTACTAGCTTAATAAGCTTACTGTGCACAATGCATACCCACTGAACATCACACTGCTGTGGAAAGGAAGGAGTAAGGTTAAAAAGGGGAAGGAGATACAGAGGCAAGAACGCCACCTCCCTCTTTTCAGCACAGGTAAGCCACCTCGTCAGTTAAAGCCACAACAAGAAGACACCTTCACCTGAAGCAAACTTAGAACACAAGAACTGAAGCTGTTCTGGTCTGAACAGCACAAAATCATTGCCAAGCGCTGTCAGTCCTGGAGTTAGATACTGACCAGGCAGTGGCACTGCAAGAAAGATGCTCTGTCAGCTGAGCTCTGCAGATAACACCAGCAAAAGGTCATTTGAAATTTTACTGTGAACTCCATGTCACTTGCCAACCATGAAGGCAACACTGCTCTCCACAAAAATTCTTTCTGAAAACTATGACAGACCAAGCTGATTACAGGCAGCAGTTCTTTATCACCAATATGATTACACCCTCTACATCTCCACTGATGCACTGGTTACATGCTTCAAAGTCTGGGATACCCTCCATACAACTCACTTCATGCCAATAGCAATATGAGAAGACGAGTAATTAGCTCAGTTGACATATTTAGAAAGCACTTTATTAGACTACGTATTAGTATCTTTGGGTTTTTACCTAATATTGTGGTTTTAACAAGTAAATACTATTTCAGTTAAAGTCTACATTACTGTATCATCATACCCCAATGACACTACTGTATTTCACTACTCAAGTAGAGGTTAACGTGTATCATTATCGTGGTACTTCCTACAATGACTACAAACACAAAGCAGAAAAGCTGTTAAATAGCAACAATTTCATTAAAAAAACTGCATAAAACCATGACATTTAAAGATTAAGATTCTGAGTTTCTTTGCACAAAGCATTAACTATACAAAAACATATTTTTTAACATCCCATCCCACACATACCTGCTATTTAACAGGCATCAATTATAGCCTTTTAAACATGCCCAGCACATGACCTGGCTGCAGATGCAATCATGTAATCCCACAACTAATCCTTGAACAGCCTCTGGAACCACTGTTTCCTTAAATTCAAAGGGGCCGGCCTGAAGTAGAACATTAAACTGGATGTAATTGGTTTAAAGTCATCACAATATATTAATTCCAAAACTGGAAATAATGAAGAGAACAATTTTGTACACTAAGTTTCCATTTATTTAACCATTAAACAAAACCAATTAACCCATCCCACAAATGTCAGAACACTCACATCAATCCAGCTAGAACTTTGGATTGCTCCTTAAGCAAAGGCAAGAAAATGCTGTTATGGTAATGCGACACCTTTATAACGATTTGCTAGCTAGATGATCTTAAAATCTCAGAAACACAAGAAACTAAGAGTGTTATAAACTAACAGCACCCAGAGCAATTTTTCTTCACAACCATCTTCAGTCACACACTCCCTCTGTTTAAACATGAAATATATGACAAAAAACAAGGATTACTTTTCCCCACAAGGGTCCAGCTAAAAAAATTTTTAGGACTACATACAGCTAAGAACAACTCTCCCACCTCAGAAATCGCCATTATTTACAGGGTGATCCATCCCACAGTTTTGGGACTGTATTGCTTCACAGGATAGGAAGGACACAATAGAATTTAAAGACATTTTGTCAGTTCATACAGACATATAAAGTTCAACAAAGCAAAAGAAAAGCAGTCAATATTTGAAGTTGAGCTCAGCATGCTGCTGGCACTGCTCTGAATGACTGGTTACGTCACTAAAACCACAACTTTATGGTTTGGCAAGCTGTCTGCTGATGAACAGTCTTGTGTAAATGATCAAGAGATTCATAAAGCCCCTGGGTGGTAGGAAGGTGATGTGAACCACAATAAAGAGGTATACAGCAGAATGAAACAAAGTAAAGCTGACAAGCAGCTTCATCTTTCTTCTAAGTCTCTTTTATACCCTGCGAGGCTGCATCACATACTAATAAATACTTCTCTAGGAATCTGTGATTCTCTCACTCCAATGAGCAATGAGAAGCAGCTCTTACTACAGAACAAAGTCACAAAAGAGTAAGTTTTCAAGGCAGTGGGATAGTTCAGGAATGATGCTACTGTGCCCCGAGTACCAGCTTCCAAAAGTGCTCTGCAGAACAGCAGGTACACGCAAAGCTGCAAACAGAAGTGAGTTTGTACCATTCACAGGTAACCCTGAGATTACCGTAAGTATTGTGACGGTATCCAAAGCTATGAGGACAATGAACTGGCTTTCTTCCCAGGGCATATGATCTATGATTTTTGACTGTTTGTGAAATACTGGCTGCGGCTGGGAAAAATCCTGCAGTGAACAAGCGCACTGTCAGATTTCCTAATTCATCAACTTCAGCTCTGGCCCTGCTAAAAGCAGTTTTAGGATGATGCAAAAATTTTTTGGCAGTTACATCCTACTTTGGGAATCAAAATGGGCCAGAAAGGATACAAGAAAACATGAAACTGAGTAAACACTACAGAGTATTGGAAAAGGTCTCCTGCAAATCCACGGATCATAACCTTCAGCTTTTTCTTTATTTTAAAGTACAGTCTGCTATTCATATTTCCAGGTTTAACAATTACTAGAAGCTGAGGTTTATACTAGAGGGAAACTGAGCCAAGCAACTGCAAAAATACTGGATTATTGCTTGATACACAATTTGTTCCAGAAAGTGAGCTTCCTTCTCACAATAGTGAGATTAACATTTATTGAAGAAGAAATGTCTCCAAGTATTGCTATGGATGGAGAGTTATCTTCAGGTCACCAATATGAATCTCAACCAGCTCAACAGGAACTTATTACTGTTCCAGCCTAACATATGTTTGATAGCTCCTACAAAAGTGATCCTCAGCATTAGCTCCTGCTCTAGCATTAGAAATTCATTGCCACACACTGAATTTGCTTGTAGGACATTTGGAACAGGCTTTGTTCCCAAGATACATTTACACTGGTCAAAACACAACCAGTCCTTCCAAGAGACACTTCTACAAAACAAAACACTGTATGTACTTTTGCAGGAGTTCAGATCAGTAGGAATTCACTAAAGCCACAAGTTTCAAATGCCTGAAGACCTAAAAAAAAAAAAAAAAAAAAAAAAAAAAAAAAAAAAAAAATTTGAATTTTGTTTTCCCCAC
>VXAY01001361.1:1309618-1321883 GCA_013399855.1 Oxyruncus cristatus | reverse complement strand
GGGGGGGATCAAGGTCACGTATCTTCCCATAAATCCAGACCAGTCGGGTACCCAACGGGAGGTTAGACAGCAGAAAAATCTGAAGTTTAAAATAATTTGCAGTCACCCCCTGGCCAGCCAAACACAATTGCCACCAGAGCACTCCCCTGAGGCCAATAATCGACACACAGAGCCTGCCCTGGGCAGGCAGCACAGAGCGAGACACTTCCACAATTCTGAACCAAAGAAGCAGTGGAAAGAAAAAAATACATCAAAATAACATTGTAATCTGACACTTTGATTCCAATATCACAGCACAAGTCACACCCTCTGCTTAACCAAACAGCCAATGACTTCTTCAGAATTCTCACAACATGAACACAAACAAACTCACAGCTCTCAGCATTTACATGATCCAGACTCAAGTGCACACTTTGGGTTCTCTCTACTTTTAGAGGAGAGGGAGAAGGAAGGACATGGAATTTTTTGACATTTTTAGGGTTGTTAAAGCACAAGCCTTATTTTATGCTGTTCTGTGTCACCCTTCCCTCACAGGACGGGAAGCAACGCTGCACAAGCAATTAAACAGCATGACTTTTATTAGAAACAGAATTCAAACCTATATGAAAATTAGATATAAACATACCTCTAAAATGCTATGAATAAGCACATATTAAGAATAATTCTGCTAAACAGCCTTGTATATTTAAAACTTGGTTTTCAATACCTGAATGACCTGAGCAATACTGTAACAGATCTGCCACCTGTTAGACTATATATCATATGCAGTTCTATATTCCTTCCAATTGCTGGATAAATATGCAAATTAAGTAGTTAGATACCTCTAATAAGCCTGTTCTTTGATTCAGCATCAGTTTTTAAAAAACCAAAGGTAATTTACCTTTTAAAAAACCCTTGATATTACGAAAACAATTGTATTTTATTTTCACGGCTACTTCAGATCACCAGTTTTCCACTATGATGAACCAAACTCACTACTGTTTAAAGACTGGACTTGCCTGAAAAAGACTGGAATCTTCTTATTGAATACTTACTCAAGCAGCACAATCAAAAGAACCCCCCAGTTACCAGATTTACATTATAGTATCATCTTTACCAACCTTACTGATTCTATGTTTTAGCCAACTTCTGCCAAGATTGGTTACTGGGAATTCAGGGTAATCATGAAACCTTGAATACTTGAGGGCCACTAATTCTCCATCGCTGTCTACACAGTTTAACCTAAGGAGTTACTTTAAGTTCAAATATCTTACTACATATTTTGTCTAATTGTCAAATGGATTAAAAATAAATTCCACACAAATTTGAAGACTTGCAAAAGAAAATGTACATTCAACTCTGTACATATCAGCTCAAATACAGGATCTCAATTACTTTATATGTCAGATTTCCACACCAACTTAGATGAGAACTCCAACTTTCTACATATTTGAGAACTAAATTAATTGGACACAGACAAAACAGTCTAATGAGAAACTGCCTTTAATAAACAAATTTCCAAGCATGTGTAAGAGTAACTACATTCTTTCTATAGTTATACATGCTCAATTCAACTGAACTGAATCCAGAACAAACAGAAACTACAGGGGAAAAAAAAAAAAAAACAAACCTAGGCACACAATTAAGCTACAAGTTCATACACTGTAGTATTGACTTTCTACTTATTATTGACCAAATATTCACTATGTAAAGCAAACTTTCAATAACTGAACAACATGAATCATAATAAGCATGCTTACTTGTATTAAAAATTCTCAATCTGCATAATTTCTTACAAAAAGTGACTTTTAAAACTCAAATTATTATTTTCAAATAACAACCAAAAATTTAAAGGAAATATCATTAGTAGAAATCAAAATTACATGTTCCAAATGTACAGAATTGTTCACACAATTGCTTTTACCTAAATAAAACTGAACAGCCAAATGTATTTTACATTTTAAGTCAGTTTTTAAATTACTAATGTAAAACAAAATTATGTCTCTAGTGAAGACTAGAATAGACAATCTAGACAAGTCTGGGAGTCAGTAGAAAGACAACTCACTACTGAATTTTGTAATATTAGAACTGCTTATTAAGATGCTATTGAATGTTATTTTCAGGGGAAAAAAATTCTTTAACATCACAAGTGCAAAATGATTAACAAAAGAAAAAAAAAATCACCAAAAATTACAAACATAACTGCACACAAATATCAAGCTTCTTACAAACTTTTTAACGAGGAATAAAGGGCTGCAATCTGATTCCCTTCTGTGGAGAGACACAGAAATACAGTTACAAGGGAAAAGAAATACTAAACATCTCAATCCATCCATTTTCTTCTCCAGCACATGGTGTCAAAACTGAAAACACCAAAACAAACAGCAATCCCAGAAAAATACAGAGGATTTTGCTATTGTTTTTGAACTCTGAAAAAAAACCCCAAAACATTAAAAATCAAAACAAGTGAGCACTGGACACAAAACCACATTAACTTCAGGAAATAAGTTGTGGAGGGGGGAAAGAAAAAAAAAAAAAATCTTTGTTCGAGGTAGTATTTATAAAATGCTTAGCGACAGCACACACTCTGGGTACTTCCACAAGAGAAAACTGTCACAAAGGAAGTCTCATCTATTTCATAATCACCTTAAACCAGCAAAAATACAGTATTTCTGAAAAAATAATTTGCTTCTCCTTTCCTCTGAACACTTGCTCGTCCCAACACGCCAGCACAAATTTAGAGACCAAACAGCAAAGTGGACGTTACTAAAGCTGAACTTTGATTTAACAACACTGAATACTGGTCTGGTCTGGATCAGCCCTATGATTCACTCAAAACTCCACAAAACCTTGTGTCACAGTCAGACATAACATTGAGACAGAAGCAGGCAGCCAGGTTGAGAGAGAAGTGTTAGATCCAAGTGTCACGATGGCATTTGACCAGAAAGACCTCAGAGCAGACTCTCCGTTCAGGTAAGACAGAAAAAAAACTATTAGAAATTAGACTTTCCCATTACAAAAGCACTCCAAGTCATAACTCTTCAATTCCATTTCGCACATTTCCTTCTGTGACACAGGCACCTCAACAGTTGCAACAAACCATGAAACCAACAGCTGTGGTTGCAACCAATATATCCAGTTGGTCACTCAGTGATTTAGACACTGAAGAACAGGTAACATTTCCAGATGTCTTCTTTCCAAGGTTAAATGACAGAACAATCAGCATCCCTGCGAAATCCAAATGATCTACATTCAAGCAAGCCAGAAACTTAAACCTTGGAGAAGCAATAATTGTCTTGAACTCTGCTGAAAACCTGTCTTTGAGTCTTCATTCTCTTTTTTATTTGGAAGACTTCGGAGAAGCTCTTAGCCTGGACCACAGGAAAAACATAGCAATCAAACCAGATTAGTTATGAATTTCAGGGATTAGCAAATAAGAATAATCACAGAACGGAGAAAATAGCCCAAAAAGTAGGCCAAACTATACAAAATACATACACTGAAAAATGTTAGTATTTTGAGATGCATACAAGTGATAAGTTTAATCTAGTTTCAAGAAAGAATTAAACCACACACTTAAAGAGAAGTCTGCAATCCTTACAGATCCCTCTGGAAAAGTTATTCTCCAGAAAGATTTACAATCACATGAATAAACTCAGAAGTTGACTTTGACTACCTGTAACTATATAACTAATACAGATTACATGTATTCAAATATATGCGTACTAAAAACTTATTATAATTCATTATAATTCCACCTTGAGGTTTGCACCTTAGTAAACTCATTTAATTTTTAAGCACTCTTTTTTCCATAGCTAGTAACATTATTAACCATTAAAGGAACCCAAATTAAATACTGCTTCATACAAATGCAATACAGCTATTTTACAGCTTTTCAAGAATGCATTATTCAAATTATCACCACCACTTCCTGCATACTGGGGGGGAGGAATCCAGCAATTTTTTGGTAGAGTATCTGTCTACTGGATAGTCTTCTAGTAGGATTCTGTCATGTTGTACTTACTATCAGGTAACCAAACGACTAAGATGATACTACTACATAACACGGGACCATCGCTACTACTGAACAAATAATCCAAAACACCAAGTTCTTCTGATTGGTTGACATTTATTATACTTTAATAAAAATTAAGATTTATGGTTATGTAACATGCTTACATAATTCACAAATTCTGGTATACACAGAAATAACTCACCCTACAAGTCTAAGTGTATCACACACTTGCTGGGAAAACAAAACAAACACCACCCTCAACCCCGGAAACAAAACCAACTGTGGTGAAAAAAAAAAAAAAATAAACAAAACCAAACTCAGAAAAGCAGACAAAAGAAAGGTCTATGCAAGTCTAAATGCATTCCCTTTAAGCATATAGAGTTTTCATTTTCTGAACAGACTAAATAGCCTGTACCATAAATAGTTTCACTTAAAAATGAGCGCAGTTTACATAATCATGTGGCACTCAACCATTTTTACTGATGGCAATACAACCAACAGAAGCAAAAAAGTAGTACATTAAACAGGCTCGGTTCAGCAAATAGCATTTAGGAAGCAAATCAGAATATCAGTAGCCTTTACTCTAAAGCAAACTAACTAAGGCTACTAACAAAGCTTAAACTCAAATATTCCATGAATGGACGAGCGGATACAGTAGTCCAATGACTGCGCTCAGGAAAAGTTACTCAGAATAGCCCCAAGGCAGAAATTTGCCACCCTCATGAGGGCACAACTTTTCCCATAAGACAAATTTGTACTTTCTGGAATCTGTTGTTTTAGCACATAATCAAAACATAAGAACAAAAGATACAGAAATGTCAGTGTCATAACTACTTTCTTCCCTCCTGAATCAAAGATTATAAATCAGAAAAGCACTTAAACCTTTTGGGGTTTTTTTCCTCTTCTTCTAGGACTCTAAGTACTTATGAAAGCCTTACCTGTCAAAACTTTCAAAAAACAACAGACACTAGGAGAATTCTTTAGACTTCATTACAGAAAGATGGACCAAACAATGATCTATGGGGTAGATTTTAACAAGACTCAGTGGGGGGGAAGCAGATAAGGACTGCTCAGTTTTGTGGGAGTTTTTTTTACACTCAATTCACAGAAGAGAGTCAAACTTCTGATGCTGTCCTGCCAGCTCCCTGATACCACTTCCCTCTCATCTAGTTTCCAGAGCCATCAAGTCCAGGAACTGCAATCCCCACAGGGATGGCTTCAGTAAACACAGGACTGGTAATAAAAAAAACACTTTCTCCACCTCCCCCAACCACCAGAATAGTAAGCAGAATTTTCTTTTTCAGGAGATATGGATTCCTGAAGAGAGGTAAGAGCTCTTCCTTCATCTTTGCTGTGTTTCCAGGAGGGGAATCTTCCATCAGACTGAAGTCACCAGTCCACTAATGCTGTGTTTCAAGCTCTCAGTAACAGACGTATATGCGAACAAACTGCACAGGGGCTTCTGAAGACAAAACCCCAGAACTGAACTGCACAGATAAGAACCAAACGGAACAAGCCTCCATGCCCTGATCACATCTTGGGTAACATATGCTCTTAGGAGATGTGTCATGAATTTTTGCTACAACTTTTATGGAAAGATGTCTCAGTTAAGGAAAAGCAGCTTTCAAGTGCCTGGTGTTCCTCCAGAAATAGAAGTACTGTTTATCACAGTACCAGGAACGTCTGCGTTGTTGGTACTGGTGCCTTGCTGAGTAACAACAACAAGGATCACTGAAGATGCCTCAGTGTCCACATTACTACAGAAACATGTCATCCAGCTGATGGAACTAAAACCATCAAGACCTGCTGTACAGAGTTGCTGAGATGATTCTTTCTTGTCTTTGGAAATCTTAAAGTTGTCCTCTACAGTAGCCAGAGATTCATCTCCCTCTCACGGACCCCTTACTCTCAGATATTTCTATTCTTCAATATACTATTTCAACACTTTGGTAATTCTTTTTGACTCTTTTTCTCCCTTTTTTACCTTTTTTTTTTTTTTTTTTTTTTTTTAAATACAGAAGATCATCTTTTCTAAAGACAGACCAAAATAGCTGATCTCCCTAAAGCCTAAGGCTACCTTCAGCCTCATCTACCTCAACTCCCAAATCTTGAAAAGGATTGGCAGGTAGAACATTTACTTGACTTGGAACTTTCTTTAAAGGAAAAAGCTGCATTTACTGTATTTAGAGACATGGCTTCAGAAGCAAAGAGGCAGATTTCATTTAAGAGGGGTCTACATTCTGCCACTTACAAACTTATAAAATTCAATTGCAACAGATGTGATAGAAACTGCTTTCTTTGTCTGGCCCCTCTTACTTCAAACCGGATATTCCAAGAAAACAATAATAAAAGAACATGTTGGTTACAGGAAGTGTTAATAAACTCAAACTGACACAGAAGGAAGCTTAATGTGAACAGGGATAATTATCTCGCCATCACTGCCTGCTACTGAAACCAGTACATGGGTATCAAAGACCAACATCTCCAGTACAGGATCAAGACAAAGCACAGAACTGCAAACATATTCCTGAGCAATTACTCAAAAAACTCCTAAACTCACAACCCATGAAGCACTTTCAGACCAATAATGAGATTCATTTTGAAACACCTGTATAAGCCACTGATGTTCATGAAGAAGGAACAGCATGCAAACTTCTATAACCGTATTTTCAGGATTTTGCCCAAACAGCAGGAGATGAAAGCACAGACACACAGTACAATAACTGCTACCCCATGCTGTCCATTTGAAACTTAATGAGTTGCAAACCCCATGATAATGTACAAAATCAGATCATAAGAACAAAGTGAGTAAGATTATGCACCAACAAAAATGTCATTTTAAAAACACAATCTCATGTAAGTGTTCCCAGTCCAGCTGCAACACTTACTCAGCAATTACTGAAGTCACATTTGCACACCACCAGATCACCCAGCAGCTAAAACTTGATTTTTACCAGGAAAAGACAAACTGGCATTTCAGCAGAATACCCAGAAAATAACAAAAAGTTTTTAACACCTTCAAGTCAGCAGTGGGAAGAAAGATGACATTTAACATAAAGCTTGCTAGTGGAAATTTATCCTATTAACATTTTTTAGTAAATATGAAGCAACAGAATGAAATTATAACAAAATAACACTTTGCCTTATCTAGACACATCATTTCTGATATGACATTTAGCAGGATTATGGTGAGAGTTACTATTCCATCACGACAATTTTAAGAATTTCAAGGTCTTCTGCCTGACTTACTATTTCTGCAGGTTGATCTTCAAGAACATCAGCATGAAAAACAAGTTCTACGTTTCTTTCATAACTTGCACAACGCCTAGGTGTAAAAAAAAAAAAAAAAAGCCACCACAAACACACAGCCACCCCCTATTTATCAAGTATTACTAGTCCTGTGCCCAATGCCAAGAAAACAAAGAACAAAACAAATCAACAGCTCTTTCAAGTGCTAGGAAAAAAATGTCCACATTTTAAGTCAAGCCAAAGTATACAAACTCCCCACAGAACAAAAAGAATTATACTGGAGGATTTATTCCAATGTGACAAATGACACACATAGAACAAACCAAGCCTTTCCCCAGCCATTTTCCACTGAAGCTGTGACATTGTAAAGGAGTACGAATTGTTCAAACAGATGAGACTTCAGGGCAAATCACCTTAGAACATAACCAAGGAAGGGAAAAATGAAAGCTTAAAGCTGCAACAAGATTAAAATACTAGCACTGCTACCAAATCTGATAAGAAACAGTCAACACTGAATACAACTTAGAAAATCATTCAAGTTTTTTTCTGCCTCAACATCCAAGACAAATACTGATACTAACAGATTTTTTTTTTTCTAAAAATTCCATTTGCTCTTAGATGAACAATGATTTCACAGGAATTGATCCGCTTTTCAAATTAACACACACTTCAGTGGATATGCAATTTTATTTGAAAGCAAGTATTTCATTATGAATGTGGAACACAACTGATTGAACGCAATCTGCTGAGAGGTGTTTTTTTGAAAAATGCCCTCAGTGATCCCCCAGCAAGTCCACATGCAGATAAAAAAACCATCTGTACTTCAGCTGAGACTGCCAGGTTACTGAACACCACTGTAGCAGACTGACCTCTCTCCATCTAGTCTGTGACTTCCCTGTTTGCTTACAAAGCCCTGTTTTATACAACTCTCTGACAAGACCAAAAGGAGAATTTTCCTTACAATAGAATTCCGTTCAGATAAAACCTGATAATTCATTGAAGATGCTTTTAAAATACTTTGAATTCAGACCCTGAATAAAATGAAACTCACCTGAAATTCAAGAACTAATGCTTCTTGAGAACACAAAGCTGTATATAACCTTAACAGAGACAGCATTTGTCACTTTAGTTCTATGCTGCCTATTGAGAAACAACACTTGGAAAGGGAGAAACATTCAATGTAGTAATCAATGGAGTGTAAGAATATTGAAATGTTAGTTCCACTCTGACATTAAACTGAGACACACACAGTGGGATCTATGTAGTATAATTAATCTTCAAAAAGAGAAGAAGAACAAGAAAAATGATAAACAGTGATAACTCACTGCACAACTTGTACGGTTTATTAGTAACACTATGGTTTTCACAAGCTGAATTTTGTGCGATGTATTTCAGCTTCTCATGTTGATAAAAAGGCCTCAGTGATGTTTTTTCTGAAAACTGTGCACATGAGTCTCCTGGATACTAATACCACAGTGCACTGACTGACACAGCACAGAAGTTGCTGACCACCTCTCCACCTCACACAGAATGAGAGATACTCATTACCAGAGAACCATCTACACTGTCAGGTTGAACTCACATCATTTGTCTGAAGCTGGAGAGATGTATTTGCTAAGTACTACCAGCACACTCATAATTTGAAAGCCTTTCAAAGGACAACTTTGACTGACACTTCCAGGTTTGGCAGAGTACAAGAACCTATTCCAGCAATGTTTTCAACCAACACCTTCAATATTTGCATACACGAGCCTAAACAAGTATTTCGAAACTCTCATCTTCCCATTTAGGAAGAATACTTCTCACATGGGAACTCGCACCATGACATCACCACACATTTAATCTCAACAAAATGATTCTTGGTCTTTCAGGAGAACAAGACAGCCAGTATCACCCCTCAGACAACATTTTAGTCTACTGTGCCCATACACAACAGTCTGCAGAAAATCTGTATTATCTACATAACTGAAAGTAAGCTTCAAC
The DNA here is from genome assembly GCA_013399855.1 of Oxyruncus cristatus. Classification (NCBI taxonomy): domain Eukaryota; kingdom Metazoa; phylum Chordata; class Aves; order Passeriformes; family Cotingidae; genus Oxyruncus; species Oxyruncus cristatus. Next base: position 1,312,657 of record VXAY01001361.1, on the reverse strand, counting down.
TTGCAAGAAAAAAGACAATTACAGAAAAGTTTGGCAGGTATTTGAAAGTAAATCCCTAATAACAGTTTACTGCACTAGGCAACACCAACACTTTTCAGTTTAGCTTTATTTTTCTCTTTGAGTAAGGGCAGCAACATGGACAAGAAAAAATATTGCAAACCCACAAGCCACAGATATTTCTACTGTGTAAGTTAAAACACTTGCAGTCAAAAGTAGTCCAAAAGGTGCTTATGGAAATGTTTCAGACTTTGTATGAACTGTCTCTTAATTTCACGCTCCATTTGTCACCTGCCTTTTAACCAGGAACGCACCATGTGACAAAAGTAACCCTTTCACTGCAAATACCTTTTCTTGCACTTTAGTTGCCCTTCTGTGTGAACACACAGGTACAAACACACCAGGCACTGCTCCTACTTCAGCTCCCAGCAGTCAGAACAGCAGCATCATACGGATGCTCCTGTAGCAAAATGTGTCATACCACAGTTGAGTTGGATGACTAAGCACACAAGACAGACTTGACATTACCCAAAATTTACTAGATTTGATCATTTACTCAATGTTTCAATAGTCTCAAAAACACCTTTGGTGTCAAAGAAGTAAATCAAAGGCTTTTGCTTGTGTCTTTCGTGATTTTGCTGAAACACTGCAGCTGTGGAAGTAAAGATGTGACCTATCATCCCACATGGAGATACAGTTCTTTGAAAAATAACTCAATAAAACATCTAAGTTTCCTGTACTGCAGTACATAACTCTTGCCCTAACCAAGAATACTTTTGCAGATCATACTTTGAGGCTACTTATGCTATTTAAAAATACATACAAAATGAATCATCACAGGTTTGAAGTCAGGAGAAGGCGACTACAGACCAGTGCAAACAAAAACTGAACTTCATTTGAGTGCTACATAGTTTTTGAGAGGGGACAGAAGGAGATGAGCTTAAGAATAACCTTAAGAATCACATTAATGTATTCTCTTGGATGACTTCAAAGGAATCCTTTTCTATTAGGATTACTCTTTACCCTGCAACTCAACTGACAGACATCAGCACAGACATATCACCAAAGCTGAGTGGAAAAGAAGACACGTTTTCACCACACCCATTCAACTTCTCTTGTCTTCCTCAAGATGACGACTAACGGAAGGAAAAGGGAACCTCAGTGAGATCCAGGAAAGAACAAGAATGGCCACAGATCTCATAATACCCCCTTTACATGTATCTGCAATCACTTATAGCAAAGGTTATGACCGAAGTCAGATAAAAATACCTCACAAAAGTATAAAATCATAGTAAGAATTCATTACACTTATTCAAATCTCTGTACCTAAACCAAAATATTTAACATTAAAGGCAGACTTAAACTTATTTTATTATCCTTTACTAAGGTGTGTTTACTAAACTATTTGGTAGTTTTATGAACTGAGACAGTCCATATATACATTAACACAGGCTGTTATGGCATTCTTCAGATTGCTGCTATCAACAGACACCATTCACAACACAGGACAAAGGGCAAGCTTTAACAAACATTGTGAAACACTTTATTTTTAAGAATCCTGTTCCTCTCTCTCTCTACAAAGAGGAAATGAATTCAACATTTCTTCTTTTTACAAGAAATATTTTAACTGAAAATATACTTGAAGAGGGGCAGAATAAAGTACCGCTTTTCCCACAGATCTGGAAAACAAAATTAAAGTTACCAGAATAGTGACTGGCCTTTGACCAGAGAAGCTTTACCTGTAACTTTTACGAGTTCTGCTAGACTAAGCGCTCCGAAAAGAGAAGTGGTCAAGTGGACCTGCCACAGAACATGAGCCCATGAAGAAGTATTACTCAATTTTGTCACAGTGAACACCTGCATTAAAAATAACAGACATGTATTGACACATCACAGGATCGGCTGACCTGACCACTCTCAGTATTTACTTAGAACAGAAGGGAAAAGGAGAAGCTACTGTGTAACATCGAGCTTAAACATCTTGAAATGTATGAGCAACTACAAATAGCTTTTAGTCAATTTATTTAGCTAATATTTACTGCATTCATCAGCTATAAAGGTATCAATAGACCACTAATAACATCTTCAAATTGGTTAGCACTGAGACCTTCCGAGACAGTTTAATGCATGTTTACCTAAACATTGTGTCTTGCTGTAAGTTTTCCCACTACTTTCCAAGTGTGGCTTATCTGAGCCACTCCGTTTTTTTGGAGGCAGGGAATGTCTACCAAACCCTGAAGTAGTTACTCCCAAGCCATCCAAGCTATTGCCTTTCCTCTCCTTGTTTTCTCCTTGCTAAAGCAAGGGAAACAACAGCCAATATCACGTTACAAGTCATGTCTGAACAAGGGGAAAGCACAGTGACTGCAGCCAAACGTTAACACTGAGCAGTATCAAGCCCTAAATACGAGCTGCATCCTTCCACCACATCCACCTATATTAGAAAAACAAACCAAAATGAAACCCGAGCTCGTTTTCTCCGGTGCCAATATAAACAAGTGATAAGATCTCAAACCCGACCCGAAGCCAAGACTCTGGACAGAGCATAACCGAGGCCTCGCTACCTTTGGGGGCCTCTCTATCCCCGGAGCCAAGGCTCGGCAGCAGCATCATCCTGCTGCAGTCACGTCCGAGGGGCAGGGGCAGCCTTTACCTGTGAATCTACTTGCCCTTTTTTTTTTTTTCTTTTTTTAAACATTGCAAGAGCAGCACCGGTGGCCCAGCAGACACCACAGGGGACACCCCGCACGGGAGGAATCCCCGGGCTCCAAAAACAAAGACCAAAGTTTTCCCTGCTCGGCGCTGCGTGGGAGTGCGGCAGCAAAACAGGAGCCAGGATCAACACGAGCCGCCTCCCGGCACCACACCCGGGCCCACGCAGGGCTTAGAACCCCCTACTTGCCCTTTTGGGAACCCCCCCCGCTCCCGGGGCAGCTCCAGCCGCTCCCTCCGGGCAGGAAGGGGACACGGGGACACCCCCCGCCCGGCGGGACGAGGGGAACGCAGGGCGTCCCCCCGAGCGCCCCTTCCCGACCCCCTGCC
>VXAY01001361.1:1271327-1309482 GCA_013399855.1 Oxyruncus cristatus | reverse complement strand
GGCCGCCGGGCGGGGGGCGGGGCCCCGGCTGCGCGAGCGGCCCTACGACACCGCGCGGCCCGCGCGCGCCGGGCGGACCAGCTCNTGAGGGAGAGTCCGGGCTGCGGCTTTTCCGGAATTTGGCATTCCCGTGTTCTGGCTTTCCCGGCCTCTGGGGTTCCCGGACTCCAAGATTCCCAGGCTCTGACATTTCTGGGTTCTGGGATCCCGGGCTCTGCGATTTCCGTGTTCTGGCATTCCCGGGCTCTAGGATTCCAGGGCTCTGGCATTCCCGGGCTCTAGGATTCCAGGGCTCTGGCATTCCCGGGTTCTGGGATCCCGGGCTCTGAGGTTCCCGGATCCTGGCATTCCCAGGCAATGGGAATCGCGAGTTCTCGTGTTCCCGGGCTCTGAGAATCCCTTTTGTTCCTCCCCTCCGCACTATCACACCGCGAGCTTTTCCTCAGCTCCTTTAAAGGAAGGTTTCCAGGAGCCGGCGGGACACAGCGCTGGGTGTTCGGGGGATGTGGACCCGCGGTCCAGGCTTCCCCCCGTCCGGAGGAACCTCCTTAGCGAGGATGTGGATGAAACTCGGGGGTTGTTCCCTGCGTATTGACGGCGTCCATAAAGTGTGGGGGCACAAAGGTTCTGGCACAGTTCACGGTCAGTGGTTCAAGTTGGAGGGGACCACAGTGGGTCATCTGTCCCAACCTCCCTGCCCAAGCACAGAATCATAGAATAAACCGCGTTGGAAAAGAGCTCTGAGATCATCGAGTCCAACCCTTGACCCAACACCACCGTGGTCTGCTAGAACAAGGCACCGAGTGCCACATCCAGTCTCTTCTTAAGCAGCTCCAGGGACAGTGACTCTACCACCTCCCTGGGCTGCCCATTCCAGAGCCATCCCAGAACACGTGGCACGGGCTTATGCCCAGACAGCTCTAGGATATCTCCAGTGAGGGAGACTCCACAGCCTATGGGGCAGTCTGTTGCACTGTGTATTCTCATACAGCATGAGATGTCTGTGAGTAGGAAAATGCCCTTTGTGCTGTTCTCCTGCCCAAAGGGCTCGTGATCTTTTGCCATTCCCAGTGGAGTTTTTGTGTCCCTCTGTTGGCAGGACACGCTAGAGGCTGTGATTATATGGATTGATCCAACGTGAACTTTTCATTGCCGTCCACGGGGGCTGAATCTTCCTGTTGAGGCAGAGCCTTGCAGATGGTTTAGTGGGTGTACATTGATTTTTCGTCCACAGACTGGGCCTTCACTTGAGATTATGTTCTGTTTGTGTGCCAGTGTAAGCTGGTCTAAAGCATCTTTTCCCAAATGTTAAAGACCATGACTTGTGTTTTTTGGGGGGGAGAGTGGCAGTGGTGTGTTTATATACTTTTCTTTGTTTAGTTAGCATCTGTCTTGTGTAGATTTTTTTTCTTTCTTTCTTTCTTATCACATTTCATCAGAGCCACAGAAACACCATTATGCTGATACCAATGAGAGCAGATGCAGAGTTCTGTAACCACCTTCTGTTTCTCTCTGGTAAGGAACTGGAAGTGCAGGGAGGATGTGTGTCTTGTATTGTCATTACTGACTCTCCACGTCATCTTCCATGTGCAGAGGCCTCAGCTCCTGTGTCAGAGGTTGTGTGAAGTTAATTAAGGAATTCCTGTATTCTAATCCCTGCACTGGAAAAAAGCCAAGCCTTCTGGACAGGCAAGATGCAAAACTGGGAGTAAACAGGATCTCCGTGCAACAATACTGTTATCTAACAGACATTGATTCTTATCCTGTGATTGGAACTGTTATCAAGATGCTGAAGTGCAAAAATCCATAATTTCCAAATATAAACTCGTGCTGAATAGATCCAGTAGCTGTATCTAGTCTCACTTAAAGTGGAAGAAACAGCCCTTGTTGCGTGGGAGTCTCTGTGCCTGGGTTACCTGTACTGGCCATAGCTTCTTCAGTGCTTTTTTTGTTGTCCAGCTCCTGACTTGACTTGTCCTGTCATTTGTTGCTGCCAGATTTTTCAAATCAACATCTGAGTCAAACCTCCCCTCTACTGTTTCTCACTGCCTCTCTGTAAACTCACTGTCCTACAGCTCCAATGTATCCTGGCAAACCATTGTAACTTCATATATAAGTGGGCTCCATGGCTCCATTTCACTTCAGCAGCAGCCAGTGATTTTTGTGTGGAAATTACGCTTTTCCTCTGCAATCCTCCGCAATGGACTGTAATGGAAGACTATAATCTAGCAGTTGCCTGACTCATATCCCACTTTCAAAGCAGGAGTGTTCCAACAGAAGTTGCAGAGGCTCAGAATTTTTCATCTGGTCTCAGCTAGTCGTAGATCTGGGAGCAGGATTGCAATACTAGGAAATTAATCAGTCTTGAAACTTCACAATTAATCACAGCAGAGCCAGTGCTCTGCTCAAGAATTTAGGAGAAAAATCCTTATGGGTATTAGGTGCCTGATTACCCCAGAAATCAAAGATTGTGTGTGTTATGACTTCACTGAAATGATCTCTGAAAGGAGATCATTTTATTGCTGATGGAGCTTTTTTGTCTCTTATCCGTATGACAACTACAAAAATTGATTATACGCAAAAGTAACGTTAGGAAAGTATTTAATGTATTTTTAGCTGCCCCTAATGGGATTTAGCAGCTGGAAACAAGGAGAGCTGGCACTGAGTAGTAATCAGGGCAGTTCTTAGACAGCTGTGTGAGAACCAGTGTGTCAGACAGGGCTCCGAAATACATCACCATTTTTTCCTGTATTTTCAAAAATGCGGTATATGCTATGAGAAATTTGAAAACTAGGCCTCAATACTTGCAGCTCAGATGGTTAACTCGAAGTCAAATGGAATTCATTGTTAAATCCAGGCCTGTAATAACTTCTAGATGAAAATGCCTCTGGGTTCTGTGTGACGTTTTTATTTTTAATTTAATGCTTATGGCACTTATTACTATCCATCTTTGAAAGGCCTCAGGTTTGGATTTAAATTCTATGCTACATTCATTTTTAAGCAGAACAAAAATGTAGTTATTTCTGCTCCCCTTTTCTCTTTATGAGCAACAGTCCAAGAGACCCATTTTCCTATTTTGGAAGAAAGCAATTTTCTGCATGTTTGTGCCAAGGGATTGCAGTCAGAAAAGTAGCTCGAGAAAATGGCCCTTCTATAGGTTTTCTGTGTGTATAGTTCCTATACTCAGTTCCATTAACAAATCAAAAGCATAATTTTGCAATGTAAGCACTGTAAACTGAGTCTTGAACTCAGCCTTCTGAGTTCTTTCTCATTATTACACCATGGGCAGTGTGTTGTTACTGAAATGTGCTGAAAGCTTTATAAGTCCACCTCACTTTTCTGTGTTTCATTACATTTAAGGCCTTTCCTCATCTTACAGTGAATTCTGTGCCCTGAAAACAATTTCTAGAGCACTGTTCATCTACTAGATTCCAAATTTAGTTTTGGACCCATGCATCACCCTTTGGACCTTTCCTTTTGCTAAAGGTGTTGTAAAGCTGTTTTGACTCTGCTAGGTACCCTGGCTGTTTTTCCATTTCAAACTGGTGTCAGCCATGTCACTCTGAGAGAGCAGTATAAAATGCTTATTGTTTTAACAAGGATCATGGATCAAGAAGTTGAATTTAAAATGAAGATATCTTGGAAGTTATCTGTCAACACAGCAATCCTGAAGTTGAGAAGTCAAAATAAACCTCTGAGGAAATGGCAAATATTCCCAAGAACAGTCAAAAATGTTATTATAGAATCATAGAATCAGATGGGTTGGAAAGGACCTCTGAGATCATCAAGTCCAACCCTTGATTCAACCCCACTGTGGTTACTAGACTATGGCACTAAGTGCCACGTCCAGCCTCATCTTGAAAACCTCCAGGGATGGAGAATCCACCACTTCCTTGGGCAACCCATTCCAATGGCTGATTACTCTCTCTGTAAAGAATTTCTTTCTAATATCTAACCTAAACCTCCCCTGGCACAGCTTAAGGCCATGCCCTCTTGTCTTCCTGCTGGTTGCCTGGGAGAAGAGACCAACCCCCCCCTGGCTACAACCTCCTCTCAGGGAGTTGTAGAGAGCGATGAGGTCTCCCCTGAGCCTTCTCTTCTCCAGGCTAAACAACCCCAGCTCCCTCAGCCTCTCCTCATAGGACTTGTGCTCAAGTCCCTTCACCAGCCTGGTTGCTCTCCTCTGGACCTGCTCCAGCACCTCAATATCCCTCCTGAACTGAGGGGCCCAGAACTGGACACAATACTCCAGGTGTGGCCTCACCAGCGCCGAGTACAGGGGCAGAATCACCTCCCTGTTCCGGCTGGCCACACTGTTCCTGATCCAGGCCAGGATACCATTGGCCTTCTTGGCCTCCTGAGCCCACTCTGGCTCATGTTCAGCTTCCTGTCAATCAGCACCCCCAGATCCCTTTCTGCCTGGCTGCTCTCCAGCCACTCTGTCCCCAGCCTTTTACTTTATATTTACTTTATATTTATATTACTTTCTATTAAGGTGGAATCTTTGCTGCCTTATAAGGTGCAGATCTAAGCACCTGAAAGAGTTTACAGCCTCTGAATGGCCACCTAATACAGGTTGAGGAACCTGTTGGTGTATGTTAAGTGTGCGTGTGTGTCCGGGAAATGAAAAGGCATTATCCCTCACTATTACCTTTTCTGTCTCTTGTGTTCTCCACTTCTGACATACAACACTGGGATCTGTATATGTTCCAGAACATTTTCGAGGTGTACCTTTGTACTCTCAGGTTCTGTGAGTGACTTCCAACAGGCAGGGACAGAGCTCTGCTGCGATTTGGGAATGGTCTTCTGACCCCAAGAACAACATAGGCACTGGGAAGAGCAGAAGAGCTCTGCCAGCCTGCACCTCTTAGTTGGCTTGCACACAGCAGTCCCCATTTTTATTTTGCACTTTCCATAATTAAGTTTTCTGCTTTGCAGATTAGTCTGTGACTTGGAAGACAGAGATTCCACAGAAATACAGGTTCTCCATAAGCATGCTTAAAGACTTCAAGTGTTCCTTGCAAGGTCTTCTTAACAACTGCAGTCCTGGCATAGCTGTTGTCACTAGAGCTATTTAGTTGGTGCTGAAAGACTGATGAATTGAATCAGTAACAACATACAAAATGTTGTGATTTTTGAATATTTGAATGGGATATTTAGTGTGAGGAAAGCAAAAAGACATCCTTGTATGTATGCCTTTATGAGCATGCGTTTTTGTTGTTAGCGTTCAAAAGCTCTAACAATATAATTCAGAGGAAATTTGTGATTTTTTTTGTTTTCCTAACATGACATGAAGACCATGCTTCTCTTTTGGATGATATATAAATACAATTAATTCCCTTGGTGTTATTTTTCATTGCTGTTAGCTTTGGTGCTCTGGTCAGATCCAGTTTCTGAATACCTAGGGTTCCACTGTGGTAGCAGGAATTTAAATGAATGATGTCACTCGCTGCATCTGTGCCAGTGCTATTGTGTGGAACTACTGTATTCTATAAAATGAGCTTCTGTTTTTATCTTAGGTGTGGCTGCCCTTATACAGTGCACACGGTGCCTGTGGTTTAAGTCCATTGTACCCTTTATTTGTCATATAGATGCACCTAGACTGGGGAGGCTGTAATTTTTAAAATAGCTTTTAAGGATTTTTCAAATTCTTGAGGATAAAAGAAACACATTTGTAAATTATCATGATAGAAGACTGTGTGTACTTTCCTTAACTTAGGATGATCTGGTGGTTTGCAGTTTGCTCAGGATGAGAGTGACATTTTTGCCACAATTCCTGTAGTCAGATCTAGTGGTATCAAGGTTTTTTTTCCAGTTCCCAGATTTTTCGCTCAAGTGTGACATTTGAAAAGGAGATAGTGCTTTTGAGTTGTACTGACTGCTTGTCTAAACTCATCATCACATACTGGCAGTGGCCCAGTCATTGCTCAGTGCCAGCTTATCCTGTGAGCAGGAACACGGGCAGATAGCAGATCACCACATCACATCAGATACTGCTGCTAGTAAAAGCTATCAGAATGATTGGGTCAGAGAAACCCAATCTGTAGAAATTAAATACCCATCCTCATGGGAATTCAAGAGTTTTCTGCAGCATATAGACAGCGCTACTGCCTGAGAACCAAATGTTCCTTACACTCTTTCTTGCCTTCCTGCTCATCTGTTGGGCAAGAGAGACACAAAGGGTGTTAACAGCTGTGTGAGTAGTTCCAGAGGGAAGGAACAGTGTGTTTTGTCTGTGATGCAAATACTTCCTTTTGATATCTGTTATATTCCTGGAAAGATGTAATAGAAAATGGTTTTCAAACCACGCTCTGTAATACCACACAAAGGTGCAACCGCGCTGAAGGATACAAATAAAACCAAAGTACTTACATGAGCTTTAGGGGGGTACAACTTGTTATATGAAATAGATTTCATTCTGTGACTGTTTTGACTGTATTTTATAGGCTGCTATGGAATGTTTAGTTTCATCCCTACTAAAATATTTTGGGGCAGCAGTAAGACTGCCTTAGTAGGACATAAGTTGTGTGGAAAACACTTTTAAAATTCGGTCTATTGAGCCAGCACTTACAGTATCTTTACTCGGTAAATGGTAGGGCATGACCAAACTAGGTTTAATCTAGCTAGCGTGCAGTTTAACAATCATATAAATATAGCACTGTAGGTTTTAGTGAGGGTTCATAAACTTAATATGTATTTCATGTAGGGTTTTCTGCAAGTTTGTACAGTCATTGATGAAGTCTGTGCTGCTGAGTCTGTATTACTCCTGTTGCTGTTTCTAGCTAGATAAAAGTTAACGTGAGTGTGCCCACTACAGAACCAGCTCTTGTGGCAGAGGCACCTGCACAGAGGCCGCAGTGGTGTCAAAGTACAGACTGGGTTAGAGGCCAGAGATGAACGTAATTTATGACCTACATGTGTTGCTAACTAGTAATGGAGAATTTTGTCTCAAGTCACTGGGCAAAGCATGTAACTTCTTGGACCTTGAAAAGGACGCTCTAAGGTAGATCCCTATAGTTAAATAGTTAAAAGTATCTCAACTGTTGATTTCCAGTTTATTACTATTTTGCTAGTCCTGCAGAACACCTTATAGACAGAGTGGTTCTGTGACTCAGCAGCACCACTTCAAGAGGAAGGGTGGGGTTGTTGAAGGGCAGTAGTACAGTAGAGCTGGGGCCAAGACATTTTTTAAAGCTCAGCTTGTGCAGCAACACTTGATTGAAATAGTTTCCCTCAAACCTCGAGAAACTAACACTTAACTCTGAAGGCATCTGTGACTGTGTCTCCTGTTCTAATCTCTCACCCCAGGACAATAATCAGTCGAGTCCCAGCAGCCTGGAACATCTGTGAGCTCTCAAAGGTCTAATGATAATCTCAGGCCAGGGCAGAGCACAGGACAGTGTTGGTGGCTCACAAGGACTGTGCACAGTGTGACCTCAGTGCTTCTGCAGCCGTGGCACTGCGGGCTGTTATGTGCAGGAACGAGATTTTGCAGAGTCACTCACAGACATGTCTCATGTGGAACCAGGGACACACAACTTCTATTTTCAAAGTCATACTAGGTAATATGTGGTTTTGAGATGTTATTAAATTTGCTTGCTGAGTTGCACCAGTTTCCAAGCACTCCTCTCGTCTCTAGCCAGCTGAAAAGCACCATCCCTTCTTCCTACCTGATGCTGGGGTCAATACTAGCAGGGGCTTCAACACTTCTGGTGTGGTTTACTCTCATTGAAGTGAAATGTAAACACAACTAAGGAAAAAAAAATTGAAATCTTAACGTCTTACATGTGTCTCTCTGTTGAGGTTCTTTTGCTATGTGCTACGTATTCCTTGGTAATGACTTTAAATTAATTAAAGTATCAAGTCACAAGCATCGAGTATCTATGATTCTCTTTTGATCCTCAGACCACTGTTTTTTGAGGGAAAAGCTAACTACAGGACCTAATATAAAGCATATGAGAACTGGAAACAAACCCTGCTGTCATCAGGCGGAAATAGATGAATGTTAGACAAGACCCTTTTTGGGAAATTCCAGATGGCCTATGGAAAGGTCTTTTCACTGAGGTACCCACAGTAAAGATTCAACACCTTCCACTCTACTTAAAACTATACACTCCTGAAACTTATTCCACCATATTTCTCCTTAATGAACAGAAGTAGATTTCTCTGAAGACAAGGAAAAACTTCCCACTGCTGGTTTTGTATGGAAGACTTAAATTTTATTGAATTGGGCAACTATCCTAAAATGCATAGCTTACATACATTTGTTCCATACTATTCGAGGCTCTCACAGTCCAGTCTTGTGTGTTTTTCTCTACACAGGTTAGCAGAGCACGGAAACAGGTTCTTATTAACCTTCTGTCAGGTACTGCAGGAATAAGAGCAAGCAAAAGGACAGAAAATTCCAGCAATTCTCCTGAATTATATGATCAGGCAAAGTCAGGGTGGGTGATTTCCTGCAGGTCAGTAGTTTGAAGAGCTAGGCAAGGTTCACAGCTGGGAGGGGGAAAAAAACCCCAACCAAACAAAAAAAGGAAAATATGAATGCTGAGTTTTAGAGAGACATAGCTCAGGGAACTAACACCTTTTAAATAAGCCTTTAATCTGACATGCAGGTTGAATGTCCTTTCCAAGCAATGTATTTTCCTTCTTGTCAAATCTGTGCCGACATGATGGTAAACACAGTGAATGCAAGTTAAAAAGAATGATAATGTTCATTATTACAATGAAATTATTGGAGAAGTGAAAGTTAATGCTTCATATTTCAGACATATAATAGGAGGGGACTAGGTGAAACTGTAAACAAATTAGGGTAAATATTTCATTTTTCATTAATGATAGTGTGACTATAAAGAATCATGTTTTTCAGCCTCTACTGGCAATTAATTTCTTCACACACACTTTCAATTATGTGTAAAATGAGGTAGCTACTCATTTTGAAAGACAGATAACTATGTATTTTTAATTTATGTTGTCACAAGGGAGCCACACAATCCTTTATTGCAGTAAAACACAAAGGATATTCTTGACATGGGTTACATTTTTCACATCAGACAGCAGCTGATGGCACTATTATTGCAGAGTGTGCTTTAAATGGTCTGCAGCTATGGAAAGTTACTTTTTTGTCTGCCTTGTCCCCAAGGGAATGTTTTTTTTCAGAGTCTGCATATGCCTTTGAAAATGTACTTTCAGCAATATAATAGCTGGAACGGTATTATTCATCCTTGGACACAAGGATTCTGCTCCAAAACTGTTACCCAGAGTTAACAGGCTGTATTGCATCTGGTTTCAAGTGAAAGCCATTCGGTTTTACAGTAATTAGAAAGTGAAGTCTAGAGAAATAGCTGCTCTTTAAAACAACCTTCCAAACCTCACTCACAGAGGGTCTGCTACTTGTTAACATTCAAGTCAAGGCAAAATTATTTGCGCTTCCTTTGGCACAGAAGTTAATCCTCCTGCATCGTTTGCATGGGAAGGCTGCCAGATCCAAAGCGTAGACAAAACTCCACGAGTATCCCTGGAGCAGAGGGTTTGCAGGACTCCTGGCCCTGCGCCTTTCTCAACAACACCATAAATCTTCTGGAAGCCATTAGCATAAGGGGGTGGCTGAGGCTGATTTTTGCGGCTTCTATTTCCTATCTCCTTGCAGTCTTTCAGCCAGAAGATGTGTCTGCCAAGGTGTTCATAGAGGGAGCTGGTGTAGTTCCAGGAGCGAGTTTGTGCTATTGAATTCTGTCAGATCTGCAGCTTCACTCAGATAAAAATGTTAGTGAAGTCAATAAGCTTGCAAGGACTTGCAAAAGCTGTGTGATTTGTTGTTTGGTTTTGTTTAAAGATGAGGCAGGCTTTAGGACAATATTCAAATGGCACCAGCATTGATTATTTTTCAAGTAACAGTAGAAAAATTGCATCATGTGCAGAAATTAACTCGTAAACCCTTCACAGCTGGTTGTATTTTTAGACTTTTAAGGAGCACACTTAAACCTAACACAGCTGAAAGATTTCCCACTGAGTTGGTGTGCATAGGCTCAGACCTTTAATGTCTGAGAATAGAAATAAGAGGAAGGCATACTTATTTGAAAGAGAATTAAACATACATATCTTTCTTCCTGAAATTATTTTTTTCTAGGCTTTCTTCTCCATGAGTTATGACCATGTGCAAATTTTCACTGCTGTGTGTGTTTTATTTGTTAACGACAGGATCCACAGACATCAGAGAAACCCGTACTGTCAATTTGTGTTTCCATTTCAACCCTCTCAGTTGTCCGTGGAAGCTGAGAGTTTTATCTAGATTTTACTGTGCAGGCTAATACCCCTGAAACCAAGTGACCACCCAGAATCTCTTACAAGAGCAACTCATTAAAGAGTTTTAATATACCAAAACAGCAGTTGCTTTCCAGGTCAAGGTTACCAGAGGCTAAATTGTTTGAAGTTTGATTCCACGTAGCCTGAGAACAGGAAAAGTCTATAATTATGTCTGTTTAGATCCCTGTCCTTCTGCCATTGTGGGTGCAGTATGGAAACCTGGAGTCCTAATAGAAATGAAGGGCTTGTCAGCTCAGTTGAGGTCAGTGTTTACAGGATAGGCTTTGTAATTAAAATTCAAATCATCGTTCTAGTCTAACGTTTTATATATATACAAGTTTTGCCAAATTCTTGTTTTCTACCTGAAGTATGTCTTCATCTCTCTCATCTTTGACCGTTTATGTTTTCTGTGTTACACTATTGCCATGGTGCAGAAATCCCCTCTCCTGAGCAAACTTGTTCCTGCTGATTTCTGCGAGGCCTTAGCATCTCACTAAGTTTTGTTAGATGCCAGTTCTGTTTGTTCTGCAACTATTTCTAAGATAAATGGAATGGTTTATTAACGTTGATGTGCATGTAAGCACTTATTACCTTGCACCACATGTCTTATTTTGTAATGGTGAAGAGCACAATGAAAGTGTGTTAGAGAACACCCTGGGCTGGAATAGTAGCATTTCATAGCCATTTAATGCTGGCAGAAATGGATACACAGGATGTTTTTTCTTTAGTGTGCAAAGTACCTGCCTCAGTTACATCTCTGCATCTTCCATGGCACCAGAACATTCATAACACGTGACACCAAGTCCTGAGCTTGGCCTAGAAATTGAGAAGCAGTTTAAATTTTTTCTTGCTTGTGATTTTACCAATACCATTAAATATAGTTTTATTGAGACATTTGCTCTCCAAAATACAAGCCACCAGTTTTGGTACTCCAAGTGTTCATTTAAAACACACGGTTTAGCTTGTACACCGTGATTGCTTCCTGAACAGCGGAAATGTGCTTCCCAAACAGATCTCCTATTCATTTATCCTTCCCAAAGTATTCTACGTAGATAATTAACACTGAGTAATTAGAAGTATCTTCCGTCTGTGTAATTGTACAGCCTATAATTTTTCATAGTAATGTGATTCATTTTATCTGAAGTTGTTCAACACATATCTTTGTAACAATTTAATTTGCATGCCTGGTTGGTACCGCCTTCCCTCGGTCGCCTTCATTTTGTGAGATGCTCAATTAGTCACAAGGCTAAAAGACAGATTCAGGCAGATTCACAGCTTTGAGTATCCTTTGCTCGCTCAAATCCTTTGTAGGACTTAGAGAACACACTATCCTTGGGGCTAAACCTCCAGAAAGCAACACTGTCCTCAATTTATATATAGCACACCAAAAGGGAGCAATTCCATGGCCTTACTTCCTAGAAAAAAGAGGCAAGCATCCATGAAGATGGAGGGGTCTGTTAGCCACGTGGATCTTTTTCCACAGCTTTACAGAAAGCTCAGGATACTGACATTTCTGTTCTCCCCATCATGTGCTTCTGTGCATTCTCTGGAAAAGCCCTGCCTCTCACCAGCCCTGGTAAGATTGGGGCTGCTTGCTCTAGGCCACAAAGCTCAAAGGTCTAAAGCCATAACTGCATCAAATTCAGAATCGGTGTAAGAAAAATAAAACTTAGCAGAGCTTGGCACTAACGTACAATGCTTTTGTCATAGGGTCAAAAATCACTTCTGATTTTATTTTTCGTAACTGATTGTGATGAACTGTGTTGCCCAAAGAGAAGAAAAGTCCATTCATGCATGTGAAAACAAAATTGTTTCAGCCATGACTCTCCAAAAATGTCTTGTATTCTGTGCCAGCTCCTGCATATGAGATGATTTCCCATGCCTTTGATACTCATGACTCATTTCAGTAAACCTTATTCTTTCTGGCTTTATTTGATTTTTCTGTCTTAGGATGTATCATAGTAGATAAATGTGTCATTCTTTGTCCAGTGGTCATTTTCTCTCTGCTTTAGGAAATCTTTGAGTTTGGTTTTCTCTTCCATTAGATCGTGTAGTGAATCATTTGGATCCTTCTAAAGCGTCATAATTACATCTTTTCAAAGTTTCTCCATCACATTAGCTCCTACACACATGTGTTTCTTTCCATGTTATTTCTAATCCACCGTATCTGAATGACCAAAGCTTAAAGTGTCAATGAAGGAGGTGTTGAGGAGGATTGAGAGGAACAGTAGCCAAAAAACAAGCTAGACTTTCACTAAAAAGGAAGAGACTGAAATACCAGCTTCCAGTATAGAAAGAGAGACATCTCTTGTGGAGATCTTAAATGTTTGCAGGGAAGAAAGATTCGTTTTTGTTTACTTGTCATCTGTGTCAGTCTCTTGGCATTTGGTTTATAACAGCTCATGACTATTCTGACAAAGACTGGAAACATAATTAAGAATGAAATATAGGGTTCTTTTTTACAGTGCATTTTGTCCACAAGATAGGGTGAACCATGGACTGGACATCTTGAGGCTGCTTATGATGAGTTTTATAAAAAATCTGTGGCATGGACAAGAAGCAGATTGATCACATTGGGATTTTAGCTTTTTCTTCCTTTTGGCAAGGGCTGTGTGAAATTCTCACTTGATAGAGATTCAACAAAAGGTGAGCATTTTTGCTAATTTGCTGACATGTGTTAGTGATTAACAAAAAGGTAAATGTAAACAGCTGAAGTGTTCATTTCCCAACCCAGGTTGGGCGGCTTTACTAAATCAGAGGATTTGTGTGAGGTCTATGATGTGGACAGAATTTAATGGAACTTTTTACTCTCAAGTGTTGATAATACTTCTGATAAGAGTCCAGAAACAAATTCAGAACATGTGTTGATGACACGTCACCACCACCAAAATAACCCAAACTTCCAACAGAACGCATCTGAGTGGCACTGTGAGTTGCACACCCATGGCTGTCAACAGATTTGAGTCAAATTTCATTCTCAGTTACCCAGCTGAGCTTACAGATTTGGTATACACCCTTTTGGACCCGTTCCTGCCAGCAGTCTCTCTTAGATCCAGAAGCACACAGTATAATTGCCTGTTGTTGTAGGGAGACTTTGTGTTGTGGATGTGGGGTTGTTTTTAGGGACTGAATTTGTAGTGAGCAGCTGACTCCTTTCTGATCCTTTCATTGATATCACAGTCCAGTGCACATGGCATCACATCCACATGATGAATCTGGAACAGAGCTGGCTTCCCTGCTATCATTAACTTTGGTTCATCACGATGCTTCAGCAACCTGCCAAGCTCTCCAGTAGTAATGAGATAAATATAACCAGCTGAAGCAACAACATGAGTGTAAGCAGCAACTTTATCTTGCCATTTCAACTTTGCACTTGGGAAGAGGAATGACTGTTCTGAACAACTATCACAGCAGTTGCTGTTATTAGCCTGAGCTGTTGATGGTGACAAGGTTGCCAAAGGAGACTTACAACGTCCCAGTGGATTCACGTTTTATTCACGTCAGCTTGTAAATGGTCGGAACTTCCTTTTGGCATTACAAGGGATCAGCAGTAAAGAAGCTACATAAGCCAAATTCTCTCTTGTTGTAATTGATGCAATTGACTTTTCAGACAACCTGGCCTGGTTGTACACATTTAATACTTTCAGCACTGGAGTTTTTTTGTTCATTTTAGTGGAACAGCTTTCTCTGGTTTGCCCAGGATTTATATGGATATAAATATACAAAGGATACCAAATCAGGTTCCTGAAAGTGACCATCAGAGAGCTCAGTACTGCAGAAGAAGGGCTGAAAGTTTTATCTCATCTACACTGTTGTAAAACTAAATTAACATGAACAAATCAAAATAATTTATCTTGACAGGAAACTATGATACCTAATACAGAATATCCTTTAGCACCCAGTGTGGTAAGTCTGCTAGCAAGCAGTCCGCCTGTATTGATGAGACACTAAAGTAAAATAGTTGCTTCAGTATACAGGGGGAAGGGGGGAACAAACAAAAAACCTGCTTCTAGCAAAAGAGTGCAGGAAACACACCTGCAAAGCAAAGGGACTGAGGGTAGATTCCAGTCATTGTACAGCTTGAGCAATTCTACTGACTTCACTAGTGGAACTGAGAGCAAAATGTGTCCACTGTATCTTTAAGTGCCCAGCAGCCTTTAAACAGCAAATTAGCCTTAGTCTGCAGTCTGTATGTTAAATGAATCTGACTGTTTAACATATTTCCTCTGAGAGTGCAGTTGCACATAGTATGGGTGTACCTGTGCTTCTTGTTACTCCTTCAAGGATGACACCTCCTATGTTATACTTGCTACTGTTGTACATTAATCTGCTTTAGAGTTTTATGTCAAATACTTTTTTGAAATCCAAGTAGATTATGTCCATTAATCACTTTGCCCAGTCTGTGTTCCTTGTGATCTCATCTCTTATTAATATCTTTAGGATCTTGCCTACCACCAAGGTCAAACTGGTCTATAATTTCCTAGCTCCACCCAGGGCCTTTTTAAAGAGGGTTATATTTGTGTAACTGTGTCCTTCAGTAGCTGCTTCCTTTTCAGAAGGCTGTGAAGAATCTTTCACCTGGTTTGTGTGGTTTTGATTTCTAAAGTTTTCTAGAAATCCTGAAAATGTTGCTCTGTTTTAGTTGTGTTAGTTTGCCCTAGTGGTGCTTAGGTGTATGTCCGGACTACTCAGTCCTAGAATCTTTCAACATCTTGTATCACCTCATCTTCTTATATAGAAAGTAGCTCACTTATTTTCATTTCTCTGTTTATAGTGTAAGCTTTATAATTGCAAATTGAAAAGGCTTCATCTTTTTTTTTTCACTTTTGCAAATATAGTGATTCTTTTTGCTGTCAAAGTGTGAGTAACATACAGGATTGCTTGGGCTACACAAATATTCTTGATTGGATTCTATTTTTCATGGGTGAAAATCCAAAAGAATTCCTAGGAAAACAGTAAAAACTTTTACTCATCCCCTGAGGTAGGAATCATACCTGTCTGGCTCTCATTGTATTTTGTCTTCTCTGTATATATCCTCTTATATATCCTGTATATATTCTCTTGTACATGTGTGTATGTATATATATATATAAGTAAGAAAGAAGGTTTTTAGAGGGAAGATCATTTTATATTGTAGCCTTGAACATGTCCAAGTGTACTAATGGAATTTAATAAACAAAATGAAAGAGAAATCATGGCACAGTAAAGAATGATATACAGATTACAGGCTACAGACTTCTGATGAAGAAAATTTGACAGAAGTAATGTTTTAGTACATTCTGTAGGTAAAGACTTTGTCCAGATTGAAGTAATTACAGTTGCGTGGATGAAAATGATCTCTAGAAAGTTAATTAAATAAACAACGTCCTCGCCAGTGGCTTCAACAGAAATCTAAATAGACAAATAGACTTAGCAGCAGCAAGTACCATACCTGTGATAATTGGAACCAATGCCTTTGGTGTGGCTTGGCAACAGTGACAAGTCACAGAAAGTAGTTTTAACTTTGTTTTGTCAAGTGTATGTGTGGCATGAGAGTAAGCAGCAGATTTCACTGGAAGTTCTAATTAGCAGTCCTTCAAGAGAACGTTAAAATATGTTAAAAATAAATCATGGGAATTTGTTTTTTTTGATTTTGAAGGCAAACCTCTTGCCGCTTTGAAGTTTTCTTACCCTGATAATTTACATCAGTGATATGACTAGACATATGTTTTCCTTGTTTTTCATTTGGATTCTCAGTCTGAGTGAGATTGCCCATTCATTCTGTATTCAGAGCAGTGCAGATGAGAGCACGGAACATGCCACGTACATGGTGTCAGCATTCTCAGCCTGTAGCATAGCTTCAAAGGCATGTCACAAATTAAGATCATGTTTAAGGTACTCTTGTCTTTGCTGATGCTTATGAAATGTGCCACTAGTGTTACAGCTTGCTTTGTTTGTTTGTTTTAGAGCCCAGCCTCTTCATGAAGCAGTTTACATAGATGATGTGGTTAAGGATGCAGCATAATGGATGTACCTTTTGAAAAAATGTGAGTTTTTTACCAGCAGTAATTAGCAGTATGACATGGGAGGGGGCATGAGTGGTGTTCCCAGTCCTTCCAGGGAAAGGGAAAGGTTTGGGCAGGAATAGGTACCTTCAGTGGATCAACACTTGGTGCATGGCTGGTATTGCAGACAGGAGTTTGGCTCCTGCACACATCAAATTAGGAGGAGCAAGGACTGTAAAGCAGGAGCAAGACCCACTTGACAAGGTGTGGAAAGAAGAGTGTCTTTGGGAGTCTTCACATCTAGTGAGGACAGGCTGTAGGTAAGCTTATGAAAGTTAAAGAGAAGATAAGGCACAAGGAGCAGTGGGGAAGTGACAGCACAATGGGGAGGGTCTGGCACTTCTCTGTGACGAGGCCCATTTCAAGTACCCACACGCCAACATCTCCTGCAAATAAAGAGAAGAAGTTAGAAGGTTGTGCACAGTTGCAGAGCTGAGCCTTCTTTGGCACAGAATGTGGTGAGATAGTTTATAGGACTGGAGTGCTGCCTAGGTGGGTATAGGATCTTTGGGAAAGACAAGCCAGGAAGCAATGAGGAAGGCTGTGCAAGGGTATGGCTGGTGATGAACTGGTTGGGAGCTCAGGGACAATCATCAGAGGACATTTTCACTTGGAAGGTGGTCAAACACTGGAACAGATGACCTGAAGGGTGGTGGGATCTCCGTCATTAAGTCCTCAAGAGCGTACACAACATTTTTGAACATGCTTCAAGCAGGGGCTTGGACCAGGATGACCTCCAGTATAATATATTAGTCTATGATCTAGTGGAGAGCAAGCATACGGTGTTTAACTTCCTGATACCCCATGTTTAGACTGATTTCAGAGAGATCACACAACTTACTTGAGCTGAAGTATGAGTAAGAACCAATCATGCCAAAGCTGAAACCTAAAATCCCTTTTTTTTTCCTCTAAAAGAGTAGCTGTATTTTTTTTTTTTCCTTCCCTTTGCACAAATACAAATCACCACCTGGAGAGAGAGGGCATAAACAGCAATTTATGTATTCGCATAGTACTCACTTGAGGAGCAGAAAGAGGGGGTTAAATCCCTGACGTTGAGCAAGGACAACACAGTAAAATCAGTGAGTTCGCGGAGCTGTTCTAACATTACACCCATCAGAGGGCAGCAGAAACTGCAGAACAGGCTGCTTCGTTACTTTTAATTTCACATTCAGGAAGAGCCAGAAAAGAAAAGAAATACTTTAGAAGAATAAACACTTTAGAAACACTTCTGGTAAATGCTAGCTTGATGCCTAATTTTAATAACTTTGAGGTGGTCTAATGCAATTCTGAGCACAACAATTTTCAACAAAGTGGTGTAACTCAAATTACCTGTTGGTGAGAACAGCTATTCTGCATATATTGTGGTAGAAGAAAACCAGACTGTTTAGGAAATTAATGTTTGGTAGCATGGAATTTTGGATGAATGCTTTCAAATAACAAGGAGAAAAATATGTTGCAGTTTGCTAGAGGGGTATAGAGCCTTGTAGAGACATTTTATTCAAATAACACCTGTTGGAAAATAAAAGCGTTATTCCCTAATTTACAGCAATGTAGGGATTTCCAACACTAATGCATTTTCAGAGGTTGTATCCACAGTAATAAATAAACGGTATTCAGAAACAATGACAAGCTAGAATTAACAGGGGATACAGAGAAGATAGTCAGCATAATGACCTCTCTCAATGTCTGCTGTGTCATACAGAAGGATTGAAATTAACGGCAATAGGTTTTATCTGTGGATGACACCTTGAGTTATGTTGGGAGTAGCAAGTGAGTATAAATAAAGGACGCACTTTTCTTGCTACTTATCAGTTATTAGCAGTATTTTGAAGTGCGTCATTTAATTGTCGGAAAGTATATAAATCCGGTAAAGTTACACTGAAATAAACAATAAAAGTATTTATTTGAGTAAAATTTTGTTACTGTGCCAAAGAGGACCCTTGCAGAGAGGGGTTTTAAGGGGATGGAAACAGGAGCAGAGCCAACTTTTTATACCTCTGTGGATTACACAGACATTTGGACACTTAGTTTATCCATTTATCAGAAATTCATGCAAATTCTAACTCAAATCTCATCGGCTTTCCCATTCAAAGAATTTTCAGTGTATAATACATACAGGCTGAGTCCTGGTAATGGCACAGAAGACTGTTCAGGCTGCTCAAAAAACATGGAAACCAGTCAGCTGAAATCATTCAAGCAGCCTGCTCTTCACTTCTTCCCTCGAGCAAAACCACAAATCAGAGCTCAAAGAGAAAAAAGAAAGAGATCCTTCCTCTGAGACAAAAAAGATCTGTTTGCAGAGGGTTTCCAATCCATACTGCTTCAGGAGTATACAACTCACTCATGGCTTAGCTGACCTTGTTTCTTTTGAATACCACATCCATCACCGCAAAGCCTTGCATGCTCTTTGCGTTGGATCAGGCAGGTGAATTCACCCTTCCATCAAAGACACCACCACAGTGATCTCTCAAAGTAAGAAAAATGCGGAATATTTTGACAAGGGGCAAGGATTTGGTGAAAAAAAACACTAGGGCATGCCAACTGTAGAGTTTAAGAATTGTGCTTTTTCTTTGGAATTTTTTCTAAAATATATATTGAGAATGTGTAATGCTTGGGGTTGAGGCAGAAGTGCATCTAAAACCAATTTAGCAGAAACTGGGTTTCCACAAGAAATGCTATTAATTCTTACAGAAGCTGTCCAGATCCTGTGAATTTAGAGGGAAGGAGATTTCTGTGCGTGGCGATTTTGCTTCTGGTGAAAGGCAGGAGCTGTCAGTTCGCTCTTCCATCTGACTCATTACATCAGTGAGAACTAGGTGACAAGTGACCTTGTTACTCATAAAAGCAAGATCCACTTCAAAGACGCTGCCAACAAACAGTTAATTCAGTTTGGCTGATGTGTTTTTGCCTCACGCAGTGGTACATCACAGTGCTTTGAATATTTATTGCCTTCATTTTCAGCCCTGAGTAAATGAATACACCAGTTTTCACTCACTGTAATTTATGTAATTACCTTTGTCATTTGCATGAGATTTAAGCAGATAAAAGGATTGAGGAGAGGATAAGGGTTTTTTCCCTCAAAGTTTTAACCAAAAAAGTAAACGTGTGATTTTATTAAAAGAAAACAGCAAACATCTTTTGTTACACTTGAAGGCAGCTGCTACAGTGCTTTTCACTGGACACTTCAAGCAGAACTAGCAAGTCTTCAGTGCTGTCATGAGCGACAGAAAGAGGAGCATATAGAGTTATTATTCCCCTGAAGTCACAGAACACAAATTAGTTCAAAGCTGATTATGCTTTAGTTTTTTTTTCGAGAGGGTCTGAAAGATAAATAGAAAGCAGGCCTTGGGAGGCAGCATTTGCTCCACAAATGACAAGACACATGTGGTAGATATTGGTAAAACATCTGTTTTACAAATGTCTTACACTGGACTCGTGCCTTTTGCATCCAGTGATGATGCTTCTACGTCCATCTAAACTCAGGTTTGTATCATTTCAGCTATTATTACCATAAAAACTGAAATAGCTGTAGTAGGTAGCCTCCAGTGTAAATACTGTTACAAATGAGTAACAGTGATTAGATTAGCATAAACAATTCTCTCATGGAAGAATATTGCTAACTCAGCACAGCTAAACTAATATGAATTTTCTGCAGTGGAAAAATCATTGAGGAGTGCAAGGAGGTACCTGAGGCAGTGGTACCTTCAATCCTTCTGCAGTCTCTCTCAGAGACTAGTATTTTATTGCCAATCCTCACTCAGTGTCTATCTTCCCTCAGTTTACTGTGAAACCTGTTGAGTTCACTGACCCAGGTACTCCTGGCAAAGAATCCAATATGCAATTTGCTTTATCCAGGTCTTTAAAGCTGGTTGTGGAACACTAAACATCTGTGCTGCCCCTCTCTCAGCATCTTTCATCAGAACCTTCTGATCAGTCTGTTGCTGGACACAGACAACGTAAGGCAAAAAATAGTGGGGAAAGAGATGAATCAGAGAACTAAAGGAAAGAAGTGAAAATGAAGAAGAGGAACATCTGCAGCTTGTGAATTCGTTAACTTTGCTTCCTAGACCTTAAACTTAAAACTGAATGTATTTTAAATCCAATACCTAACAGATGTATTCCTATCACTGCCTCGTCGTGTTTCCTTATATTCTCACAGGTCCCAAAGCTTTGCTCCTGAAGAAACTTCCCTGTCACTTCTCAATAACTTTGTAAATCACTAACTGCTTCATAGATCAAAAGTTGGTAAGGGTTAGGAAAATGTGTACCAGGGCCTTTAATTTCTTCCTGGTTAAATGAACAGTAATTCATTCAGAGGCTAAAAATGCAACATCAAAGGAGTCATCACTTCAGTGGAAGGGTGCTTAGTCATGCAACAGATACACAGATACAAAGACTATGACAGTTTTTTCTTAGGTTCTCAGAAAAAGCATTTTAAAAGTGAATACTGCTTATGACAGAAAAGGGAGCGGGTTAGTTCTTTTTTTTCCTGTAATATCAATTCTCTGCTTCCAACATAGGCAAATATTGCCGTTGATCCCATAGTTCTGAGTTCACTAGACAAGGTAATAACAGGGAATTAACCCATAAGACTCACAGGCACAGACTTCCTGACTTTTTATTAATTCTCCACTGAAAAGTTTTCTGCAGTTGTTGTTCTATGAAATTGCGTTGTCTCCCTCTAGTGGCTGCTTCTGTCTCTCAGCTCAGGTTTAACATGGCATTTTCAGAGACAGAGCATCTTTTACACTTCGTGTTGCAGTCTGTTACCACCCTATCAACGCCCAAGCACTTGTACTGTGGCTGTTTGGTTTGCAGTATTGCCACCGCAGCTGTTAGTGGGGCCAAATCAGCTGCAACTGCAGAAATTCCACCTCGGCAAAATCCAGCACTGTGGATTTGAAGGAGGGAGTGCAGGTGCCACATAGAGCAGATGCTCTGCAATCTCTGGATTTCTTTTAGTGTTAATGTTTGATATAAAGGACCACACGCTGCCGTCCAGCAGACACCAGGTTCTGTAGTTCAGAACACGGAAACCCAAAATGTTCTCATTGTGATCTTTAATTGCAAAGCGAGTGTTTGACATCTGCTTCTCACCCAAGAGCCATAAATTAACGTTGGCAGTTCAGCAGGTAACACTTGCTCTTTTTACTCCGGTGATTTTAACTCTTCACCTCAACTCTGGGTCTCACACCCTACTTCTTGGCATCTTGCTGCATTGATACTGGTGGTTGTGCTCCCATATCAGAAATTTTATTAATTGTTGGTGAGAACCAACTGGACTCTGAATGTATAGGCCATTATTATGTCTGCATTGATAGGATTCCACTTGCTGGATTTCAGTCTTGCCTGACTTATGGCCATAATGCCCTTGCAAAGCAGCCATCTGAATTGGATCAAATGGGGTTGTTTTCTGGGTGGGGTCTCTCTGTCCACCCCGAGCTTTTGTAGTGGATCTGGCCTCATGCACAGGGGGATTTGAAAGAGATAAAGAATCATTTTCCCCTAGTTTATTATCACAGGGATCACCCCCTATATTTCCATCCTGTTCTTCAGGGGATGCAATTAATTTTCTAATCTGTACGATGCAGGGTGGATTAGAAGCCTGTTTAAGCATCATCTCTGCATTTTCTTCTGATTTTTGTTTTTTCTGCTTTTCTTCCTGTAACTGTTTCTGCAACTGCTTCAATAACAGTAATAATTCAGCTACTTTCCTCCCTTGTTTTCCCTCTTACATCTTCTTTCTCTCTACTATGCATTTTCCTACTTAAATTCTTCAATAATTTTCTTCTGTGCACTCTGCTGAAGCAAGTAGAGTCCTGAGAGGATCATTCTCGTTCATAAGCTTATCAGCTTGGATTCCCATTTTTAACTCCTACTTCCCTTTCCTGATTTAACTGATCCTGCAGTCCTTTCACCAAATCTGCAGAGATCTAATAATTTCTCCCTCTGCCTGTTTGTTTGTATAACCTCTCCTTTTGTGTGGCAATTAAAGCTGCTCCCAAAATTGCCCATAAAACTGCTTTTCTTTTTCCCTTTCCTACCTTTTGTTCATCTTTATCCAATTAACCACCACTTTAGAGCTCTCCCATTTTCCATTTGCCAGTTCTGTGCCTGGTGCTGACAGGAAGGGATCATATTCTCTCAGTTTCTCCAAAATGAGGGAGCAGTCAAGCACTGACAATTCCCAGGCAGTCGTGACTTGCTGCTGCTCAGATCCCTCCCAACTTAGAGCTGAGGGATCACTTCCCACCACTCCCTGCCCATCATTCATGGGTGCAGTGATTGTATCCTATACAGACCCTTTCTACCACACTTGCATCCCGTCCGTGTCACGTCCCATTCCTAAGAGGAAGGGGGTACCCGAGATTCGTAGGTGCCCGTTGTCAGAAAGGAACGACAAATGTCAGGGAGTCAAAAAAAACCTTAGAAACCTCTAATATTGAATTACACATTTGGCATAGAAATTGGTGCAAGTTAGTACCTTCTAGTAGTAAGAGGAATAATGAAAGAAGGAAGAGAGAGAAAGAGGTCAGACAGGAGAGGAAAGGAGATCATCAGTCCTGGGTCCAGCACTGACCCAGTCAAGAGGGTGCCCTGAGCCCAGGGAGGCACCACCCAGACTCTGTGAGTGTTATCTTTTTATTCAGAAATTTTACTCAATGTGGGGCTAAGTTTCTCACTTCTCCTGTAAATGAGTTGGCGTGTGCAGTCCATTCTTCTAGACCTTTCTGGAACTGAGTCACAGGGATTTAGGGGTATTTGGTGGCCTTGACCATACCTATTCCTGGATTGACCTCTGCCCACTTCTGTGGTGACCCTGTCTGTTTGTGTGTCTCCATGGACCCAAACAAGAAGGTTAACCACAAGACAAGTGCTGCCTTATCTTCACATAGGCCCCCCTTCCAGCCACATTCTAACCTGTCCCTTTGTTGTTGGTCTTTGAGACGTGTCAGAGAATTAAATCCTTGTTGACAGAGTAAAAGTCACAGAGGAGTGTCCCCAGATGCCCCATCTGGCAGTGTCCCCACTGCATGCAGCCTGAGGCAGCAGGGAGGGACAGGCTGGGGGAAGGCTGTGTTGAGCAAGGGCAGGGCAGAAGCACCAGCCCTTGGAGAGTGATTTCTAAGACTGGGGAGAGGGTGCCAGGGCTGTAGGAAGTGTCCTGGGCAGGGCAGATGCTGTCCTTGGGGCAAGTGAGCTCAGGGCTGAAAGGATGTGTCCCCATCCCTGCAGCACTCCCCAACCTTCTCCTTGGTACCTCCAGGCTCCTTCATCTCCCTTCACTCCAACTCATCCCCAGGCCCTTGCATCTCCTGCCCCAGGCACCATCTCCCTGCCATTCAGCCCTGCTGAGCCCCTGCTCTCCCACCCACTCCTCCAGGCCATGGCTGGAAGTATTACACAAATCATGAAGGTGGATAAAACACACAAAGGAGAATCAATTTAGAATGAATTAGAGACCAAAGATGCTAAAGGTTACAGGAGACCTTCCCATTGGGTTATGAGTTGCTGAACAGACTCCCTTTCTTTTTAAACTCCTGATAGAGCTTAGCTGGAGTGAGGTCCAGTCTTAGTCTCAGACCGGGACAATGGTGTACATCTAATGGAATTAACTGCATGGATCCCATTGGTATTGATATATTGGTATTGGTATAGCATGCTATCAGCCACTTACCGAGGATCCATTGCCCAAGCAGCCTACCCTTCACTTCCTTCCTTGAACAAAACCACAAATAGACACTGACATGGAGTTAGTGTGCCAGTTGCTCTCGAAATCCCACAGACAGAATAATGTCATGGTGTTATACTGGCTTACATGGATGTAACTGCATGAAAGCGAGGAATTGTGGATGAAAGCAAGGAAATGAAAGAGGTGCAGTCCCTCAGGTGGGCTCCTGTGCTAAAAAGACAACTCTGAAGGTGCTCCAGCCTTGCAGCAGCAGTCAGGGTAAAGAAGAAGACAAACAGCTGTAACCTCACTGGCATTTCTCCATTTTCACCCTGTGCTTGGCACTCCAAACCTACCTAGCTCTGAAGGGCAGAAGGAATGTGCAGTGTTCCTGAGCTGACCTTTTTGAGTTCAGATGTGTACAAAAACAAATTAGAAAATGAAGAAGGCGGCAGGAAGCGCTGGGTTATTGGTTGTGTATTGTTGTGATCTCCACTGATTACTTCAGTGTGTTGGAAGAGGAGAAAAGTAAATGTCAGATATTGAAAAAGAATATCCTCGCCTTATCTTTAGAAAGTTCATTTTAGTGAAAGGAGTCATGAACTGAAAGGCATTGGAATTCATGAGTAGTTCAGTAGTCTGAGGTGTCAGTGACCAAATCCCCCTCCCAGGGGCAGCAGTAAGCCAGCAGTGACTCTCAGCACTAGCTGTGTGCTGCAGACATGAAAACAGAGTTTGGATGACTGCCTTAGCTGCTTTCATAGCTTTTATACTACGTTTTAAGAAGCATATGGGTCTTGAATTACTAAATGGAAAGACATTAAGCAAAAAAAGAATTTGGCCTGTGTTGTCTAATACTGTCTTCATTTTACCTTTTTTTGTTTCTTTTTTATTCTGTTTGCACCTTGTAGATGGTCTCATCTGAAAACTGTATTAAAAGACATTTTTAACTTCCTTTGTTAAACTGGTGCTTGTGCTATTTATTTTGCAATATGTGTCAGTATAATACAGCATCACATACATCACCATTTTCTTCTGCCACCTCGGTGCTTTTGACCAGAATGTGTTCAAAATGGTGGCACGTAATGACATTTTTTGGACACTTTCAATAAAGGTGTGTAAAATCATTTGTATATCCTTTCTTTCAGAATGAGATTAAGGAAAGAACCTAACACAGGAAAGCATTTTTACTTCGAGCTCCTCATTTGTGCATGTTAGCAGTGGAAAGTAAGCATAACTTATGTTTCTAGCATGTATCCAAATCTGAGCATTTGGGGGCAGAGTAGTACTTTTGGAGCAGTTCCACTCATTTGTGGAAATTCAGTCCTGAAACCAACAGAGATTAAGGCTGAAGCCAGTTGCTGCACAGACTCTTTTTGAACTGTAGGATGAGTGTGTTTGGCCACATCTCCCAAGCCCCATATCATGGATGGAGGCCCAAACAGGGTGCACTGTTGCTTTCTCCTTGGCCACACATCCTTGGATTCATTTCTCGGGTTCCTCAATTCAGGTATATGGCCCAGAACCTCTGTCTCAGGACCCAACATTGTGTCACCTCCCTGTGCTGCCACTTCTCCTTTTGTGGAAAAAGGGAATGATGATCCTGATCGTAGTTAGGAAAGTATTTCAATCTGGCAATGTTAAATGCTATAAAAGAGTGAGACATTATCAATTTAAGCAAGAAAGCATTTTACCCTGTCATACCAAGGTCTTAAGCTTCACTGTCCTAATTTGCAGCTGGCAACCTTAATGGCTAACCAAGGCTCTTTGACACTCACAGTTAATAAGAGGCAGATTAGGGGTTCTGCTGAGGCAGGTTGTCAATTCTGACACAAAGAGACTTAATTTTGCATAGGCAAACCTCTGTCTTTACTAGCACAGGAATATTTCTTGCATTTAGCAAGAAATTAAAATCCTTGAACTTTAATAATCAATCTATCAGAATAATAGTGGTTTTTCCCTTCCTGAGAGCACCTCTACTGATGATTAATGCTTCATTTTCCTAGTGTCCATCTGTTCAGCTAGAACAGGAGTTATGAAGTTGGTTTCAGCTTCCAGCTTCAGAACACCAACCTCGAAATCGCACACGACGCTTTTAAGCTCTCACCCATCAGCAGAGAATCCAGGTTGCCCTGTTTGCCAGCATGTGGGCAAGGAAACTGGTGAAGGTTCTAGTGAGTAAGTCGTATGAGGAGTGGCTGAGGGAGCTGGGGTTGTTTAGCCTGGAGAAAAGGAGGCTCAGGGGAAACCTTAGTGCTCTTTACAACTGCCTGAAAGGAGGTTGTAGCAAAGGGCAAGTTGGCTTCTTCTCCCAGGCAGCTAGTGACAGGGCAAGAGGAAATGGCCTCAAACTGTGCCAGGGGAGGTTCTGGTTGGACATTAGGAGGAATTTTTTCACTGAAATGGTTGTCAGGCATTAGAAGGGGCAGTCCAGGGAAGTGGTGGACTCACCATCCCTTGAAGTGTTCAAGGAACAACTGGGTATTTCACTTAGTGCTATGGTTCTGTTGGCATGGTAGTGTTCAAAGGCTGGACAAGATGATCTTGGAGGTATTTTCCAACCTTAATGATTCTATGCCTGATTTTAAAAAGTGCTTGTCCAGAATCCACTTGAAGGGGTATCTTGCCAAAACTGGGACAAATATCCTATGGGCGGAGATCGGTGGAATTTCAGAGGTAGAGGTGATGGGGATGGCAGTAAGTAAAATTGCTCAACATTTTTAAGTGCCCTTCTTTCAAGTGTCCCCTCTCTGTTAGGCACTTTATCCTTGTCTTTTCCTTGGTTTTCTGCCAATCTGGGTCCTTATCACTTGTGTTTCCCATGGGTGACCTTTGCTTTCACCTTAATCCCCAAGTGGCAGCAGAGGTATCAAGGGCACCACATGGCAGCTGGAGGGAGGATGACTGCTGGAGCATTTCTTGTGCCTCTCTGACTTTGGGTGGCCAGAGGAAGCAATCAAGCTGTAAACTGGCTTAGTCTTGTCACTTGGTGGGAAAATATGGTCAGTTCCTCTCTGAGGATGGTGAGTAGGTAAGCACAAAGCTGTGAGATGCTGAAGAGCGTGTCGAATCATAGAATCACAGAATGGTTTCGTCTGGAAGGGACTTTAAGATCATCTTGTTCCAACCACTCTGCCATGGACAGGAACACCTTCCACTGGATCAGGGTGCTCAAAGCCCGATCCAGTGGCCTTGAACACCTCCATGGATGGGGCATCCACAACTTCTCTGGGTAGCCTGTTCCACTGTCTCACCACCCTTACAGAGAATAATTTCTTCTAAACATCTATGAAATTCTTAGGTAGTGTTTTGAAAATTCACTGTTAACCCCCTGATGAGTCTTACTAACTGTGAAGAAACCCTGCTTTTTTTGTTGCTCATACGACTTAGGACACTTGAGTGGGTAGATTTTCCTGACAGTGGTCAGGACACACTGCTGTCACCAGCATGACCCCCTCCCTCTGTTATACTGCATTTTTTCACTAGCAGCACTTTCCCTTAATTCCCTAAAACAACTGGAGCACCGTGACTTAAAATCAACAACGAAAACTCAAAGCAAGCCTCAGGTCTGGAAAGTTTTGGTGCAAATGCTAAAGCTTACAAAACGCATCTGAAAATAAGACACTTCAGCCTGGCAACATTAGCTAGAGGAAGGACTACCAGGCACAGTGATGACCTTGGGTTTCAGTACCCAATTCATATTTAAAAACCCAGCAGTTGCAATGAACATGTAGCAATTAGCCTATTCATTACACCACCAGTGAAAACAGCTGGGACAGAATGAAATGGGAAAGACCAAGGAGAGTGTTAAGCCTGAGAGCTCAGTACTGTTTATCATTTTCTGGATCCCTGCTTGGGGATCTTTTCACAGAGACAAGTTTCCTTTGAAAAAATGTGTTAAAAATGGAAGAGAAATGAGGTTGGCCATTTTGCATCAGGGAACGTATTCCTGGTTAAGTAACTTAAACCAAATGCAGATAACTGATAAGAAAGACCTCTGACCAAAACAGTTGTTATTCTGTGAGCATGGGGAGAATAAATGAAGCTTCCTCAGGCAGCCACAGTAAATAGGAAGTTATGCATAGATTAATGTGCTAATGATTTATGTACCTGCCCTTTACCTGTGACTCCTTCTCTCTGCAATGAACTCTAATTTTCAAGGACTCAGCACATGGAAACAGCCTTTCTTCATTACTGATTTTACATTTTTTTCTCTTTCTCTTGTACCAACCTTTTCCCCCTCATTAAAAAGGCAATATTCAGTCTGTCACTATTCAAAAGTTTAAAACTCGGTGCTTTTCAGTGCACAATGTTTGAAGTACAACCACCAGATCAGGGATATTTTCACTTTCTCTCTGTAATATATAGCATTTATTTCTAATTCTAAAAACCTCTGTGTAGATCTTAATGTCATCAGATTCTTGTGCTCAAAAAACCTGTTTCCATCCCCTTTAGGCTAGATTCAGTAAGTAAAGGGTGGTTAGGACTATGCCCTGAATATCCAGTGTCAGAGGGACCCTGCTCCCTGTGCACATTGGCATCCCCAAACTCCTTGCTCCTGGTCAGGCACCTATGAACAGCCGGACAGAGCTGGTGCCATGGGTGGGTTTTGCCAGTGGGCTGAGGTAAGGTTGCACCTCAATGTCAGCCTGTCCCAGAGCCACTCACAACAGTGTAGTAAAGCACCAGTGGATACTTTGCTTTCCATCACTGAGATTTCCTTAATTGGAGACCCTCCTTTGGCATTTTGCGTGGCTGGGACAACAAGGCCTGGGACCAGTAGAAGTATTTGCTTTCTAGGCAGAGAGATAAAAAAGTGTTTCAAAAATAACTTCAAAACATTATTAGCATTTTGATTTGGTACCTCCTTTTTGTGGCTTCCGGGGTAGTAGCACCCAAAACATCTTAAACAGACACAGAATCATGGCACTTGGATGCTACATGGTCCTTGACTAGCACTGAGATGAGAGCATCGTCCAAGTACTCTGAAAGAGTACATAAAAGTTTTATTGGCACTAATTTGAGATGACCTGAGTGCTGTATTTCTCTTGGCATGTCATACCATGAAAGCTCAAATAAAAACTTTATACCCTACTATCCCCTCAAGCCTCGGATACGTATTTTCAGTAAAAGATGAGGAACCAAGTGTCCACAGAATAGACAGAGCAAAGGTCACATTGTCAAGAATTCCTGAGATGCTGATTTATTCTGTCTTTCTGTCCATATTCCTTCTCTGCTTTTAACCTGGACAGTGTTTAGCCTACAGTGATTTTCTCTATGACAAGTATCAGTGAGACTGGTCTTCACATTTCTGACCTGAAATTCCTCTGCTGCACTACGGGTTGTATTAGGTTTGTTCTTATTGTTTTGAGCAGCAATAGTGTAGTGAAAAGCATATGTTTGAATAAGCATAGCTTTGCACAGGATGTGCCTGAAGGCGAGATCATAAAACTTACTTCCACAGGGAAGTATTTTGGGGAATGCAGGTTCAGAAGGGAGCACCATCACCGCTGCAAACTATTCCAGGGGCTGCTAATCATGTCATGGGGAAATGGGGTTTGTATGATACTGCAAACACCTAACCATTGCAGGGCACAAAATATTTGCTGGTACTCCCTATTTTGAAGCAAAATATAACCAAAGCAGGTGTAATGTGGCCAGAAAAAGAGCAGGGTATCACACTAGGTCCCTGACATAGCAAGGGATGTGTTAGATAACACAGAAAACCCACTGAGGTGTGGCAGCTTCACGTGCAACAAAGAAAGAAAAAACTTCATCACATAAAAGCTTTTTCCACCTTTTTTTTTTTGTTGTTCTTGTTTGTTTGGTTTGGTTTGGTTTTAATTAAAATCTCTTAAGTTTTAGCTACATCTAAACATTTTGGGGCGTTTGATCTAGTCTCTCAGGAAAGATTTGGACAGTTAGTGGGTGCTCCTGCTACTGTTATAACCACCAGGGGACACCTCAGAGCTGGCATAAACCAGCAGGGCTGCAGGGACAGCTGCAAAGCAGCACTGCCTTCAGGCTTCCTTAATTTCCGTGAGTGCTTTAAAGTGTCCTCTCTTTTATTTATGGCAACTTTGATAAATAGGGATTCAACAACGGGAATTGCTTCTCGTGCCCTAAGTTGATTAATACGAAGTTTATGCAACGTTTAGTGCAATTATTTGCATCATAATTAAATATAAGGTTATTACAAAGAGTGATCAGGTCAGTCAGGAGGGACCATGAGGGATGCAAAATTTTCCTTACGCTTTGTTTATGCTTGCTCCAATGCTCGAAGTTTTATTTTCATGCTTTCAGAATAGTCAAATAGTGGTGAAACAAAATAGAAAAATTTTTATATTTTCATGTTATATACATGTGTAATAAATTTAATGTTCTGTCCTGAGTTGTGGTACTCATTTATCTGCAGAGAAAGTGATTTCAACAAACATGAATATATTTACATTGTATCACAAGTTTTATTTAAGACTTGTTTTTTGATTTTCCTATGGCTTTTGAAATAAAATAAGAAAAGTAGAAACTAAAATATAAAAACAAAGGAATGTAGGTTAATTCAAATCAGAAAGAGGATGCATTATAACTCACAACATATCTGGTTTTTTACCTCAGAGTTATGAACAGGGGTATATCACAAACCAGTTGAGGTCTCTAAGAGAATTCCAGTTTTTTCAGGCCTGTTCAAGACATGGGCATGGCTGCACTTCCCTGTGGGAAACTCTTAGCAGGGAACCTCTAAGTTGGTGTAAAAGGAGAGTTTGGAGGTTTTGCTTTGCTCTCTGGAACCAACTGCGAGGTTGGTCTTTCATGGGATATATTCTGCTGCCGTGAAAAAAAATTGTCCCTCTGGGCATATTTCCTCGCAACAATATTATCATTGCCGGGGCATAAGCCCATCTCCTGAGCCATTGCCTGTGGAAGGTGAGGGGAAGTCCCTGCCAGTCTCAATGGCTTCTCATCAGGCCCTCAGGGCTCTGCAGCCCCAGCACAGTCGGAGCTCCCAAGGGCAGGACTTCACTCTTGTTTTTGCAGTGAAGTCGATATTTTATACCTTTTTTTCTTACACTAAGTGTATTATGCTCAGACAGGTAAATAAACACCGTCATGGCCTCATGTCACCCCATTTCCATTACACACACACACAGAGATTGTAATTGAATTTATTATTCAGGTGTATTCAACTATTGAAAGCAAGCTAATTGGCATAACACGTGCCTTGGGGATTTCTCAATGTTGTTAAGTCACAACGTATTCAATGACAAAAGTAACAGCATTTGGCATGTTTTTGCAATGTGAAACTTGATTTAAGGGCGAGCCGAGTAAACAGGGCCTAAATTCGCAAAATTTGTAATTGCCAAGTGTTTTTATTCACAGGATACCCCATCAATCTCAACAGTTCTGGTGCTTGGACAGCTGTGTCTGTCACAGCAGTCACCAGTGAGTTCAGTGCTGCACCTCCTTGCAATGCTGAGAGGTCTGCTGTCAGTGCTGCGGTGCCCTCTGAGGCTACAGGGAGCTGCAGTGGGGTTCACGTGGTTTTGCACCTGGTGAGATAAGTACATACACAGAAAAAGAAATTTCAGCCTTTTGATTCAAAAAGAAGAGTCAAGTCAACTTCTTACCTCACAGTGTCTGTCTGAAGAAGAATGGGTAACCAAGGCAACTTCCCCGAATTTCAGGAAAAAAAAAAAAAAAGCAAAACCTTTTGTCCTGACATTCTATTGTTGTATACCAAGAATCAGATAAAATCTAAGTGACTTTAGTCCCCCCTCAACTCTCTTTCCACAAGTTCCTTCTTAATCTCAAAACACTGCTGCTTTGAGTAGACCAACTGCAGAGCTGCTGTGTGGAAAAAGATGGATCCTCTGCCACCCTCTTACCTCCTCCAATACCGCAGTAGTTCAGCAGGAGCTCTTTAGTGTCTCCGCTTGAAAAGGAAACCATTATTTTGGTGCTTTAAGCGTCAAGATTTGATGTGCAGGTGACAGATTTTGATGTTATCCCTCCCCCAGTTAGTGTGCCATCACACACCTGCAGAAAGGGAGTCAGCAAAGCAATATTCGGATGGGTGTCTTTGAGCATGAGGTGGATGGCAACATTTACATGCCTGATGCTGAGCCACTAGCTCTGCTCACAGTGGTCACATATCTGAAACCCAGTGTCAAATGAAATTGCAGTGAACCTTATCAAAACTGCTGTCCTTTTCAAGCAGCAAGATCTTTGGATGGTTTCTGTCAGTGCCCTCTCACGAAAGGGATCACTCAGCTGGATGAAGAACAAATCAAACAGTACTAAAAATGCTCAAAAATTATTAATCTTGCACAGAAGGGCACTTACAGTCATTTGGAAGTAGGACTTACATGACACAATTGCTTTTCAGATTAAAATGGTTTTTTTCTGAAGATTTTCTCCCTGTATTAAGTTCATATTACTGGATTGTGTTTGTACAAAGACCTATAATGATTGTTTTTTACCTACCAAACTGCTGCTGTAGCTTCTGTTGTCAGTTTGATTAGCCTGCCTGCTTGTTTGAAGTACTGTCAAGGAGTTTTAGTCTTAAACATCATTATAAATAGCCTAAGAAATATTTAAAGCACAGTGGACATAAAAATGTGAACTCATATTTTCCCTAGATCTTTTCCTCATTCTTTGTCTGCTTTTTAAACAAGATTTTCTTTTTCAATTTAAATGAATGCTGAGCATCCAATATTTCACTTCTATTCTTCTTTCAGCATACATTATTCAGTAGCCCATCATCTGCCCCTGTGTTGCTCAGCTGCTGGGAGTGCTCTGTGCTTCCCTCATGTTCAATCTTTGATGTCGAACTGCCCACAAACACAGTCACCTGCAGAACAAGGTTGGGGCTGTTCTCTACTGCGACAGTAAGGACAGGTTTGATTTCTGCAGGGCAGAAATATTCCCTGCCCGTTTGTTTTTCTAGGGTACAGAACAGGCCAACATTAAGAGCATGTGTAGGCACTTCACTGAATTTGGGCCACTGAGGTTTTGTGGAAAACTGAGTGCCATCCAACATGTTTTTTTCCAGCGATGGCTCTGTAGAAAAACATTTCTCTATCTGTTGCCTGTCAGCCAGGGTTTTGACCTAAACCCCATCACAGCAGTACCTGAGCCTGAGGGCTGTGATCAGCAATCAGGGCTCGGGGGATGCTCTGCAGTGGGGGTGAGGATGCAGATGCACTGCTTTGGGAAGGACTGTTTCCCTGTACTTTCTGTTTTAAGTGGTCGGTGCCATGAGTGTTGCTGCTGC
This sequence comes from Oxyruncus cristatus, assembly GCA_013399855.1. Taxonomy (NCBI): domain Eukaryota; kingdom Metazoa; phylum Chordata; class Aves; order Passeriformes; family Cotingidae; genus Oxyruncus; species Oxyruncus cristatus. The sequence goes on along the minus strand of VXAY01001361.1, from coordinate 1,276,190 downwards.
AGTGGGAGGCATCAATAAGAATGAGATTTAGGAAGCACATCCCAGACCAGCTCTGCTCAGAGCTCACCTCCCACCCCTCCTGTGCTGCAGCTGCTGGTGGAAGGAGACTGTTGAAGCTCACAAGCCTTATCCTGGACTTATTGATTTGGGCTTATCCGGGAATTAACTATCTCCATCAGATATTTGCTGTTATCACAGGGTTTACTGTGATGTTTTAGACAAAACCCTCTTTTGAGATTTACTGCTTGGCTTTTGCTCGTCTGAGTTCCCTTTGAAGCAGGGAGAAGAAACGTCAGCTTTTCAAACTTCTTAATGACAACAGTGTCAGCTGGTGGCAGGTATTCTCGTGACAGTGTGTGCACAGATACGTAATGTCTGCACAACTGGCTCAGCCCAGTTTAGTAGGACTAAAACATTTCTCTATGATTTTCAATAAAACACAATGAAACCATTTGAAAGTGGTGTGATTTTTTTCCTAAAGAGTAGTTTTGAAGCTATTCACCACCTCAGAAAGCAGAAAACCTGTCTTTTAATTGAAGAATCACGGGAGGCAGTAACATAAAATAAAAAAAAATAAATTATATTAAGTTAAATAAAATAAAGTCTGGGACTCAATGAGTTTGGATGTATCAGTGAATGAAGTAGTAACAAATCCTCTATGGAAAGTGCAAACTTTTAATCAAAGCAAGAGCTAAGTGCTGTGGAGCACCTGGAGGCTTCCATTGCTGCAAATAGCAGCAGGGAATAAAAGGGTGCATGTGACGCCAGGTTTGCTGTAAGCAACTAGAAGAGAACCTTAAAAACAAATGGCTGCTTGCTACTAGAAAGTCTGCTGGAGCATGTACGAACTGTTACTCCTTTCCTTCAGTATATTCCAATTTTTCTGCCCGTTCCCTGCCAGCAGCCAAGAAGTGGCTGGTGCAGCCTCTGAAACTGCCTCTCTCCCGCTCCACGGTGACGCCTCTGTGCACACAAGGGGACAAGGGAACAGAAGGGCAATTTGTACTAAGTATGATAAAAATTTACGAGACGTGTGAATGTGCATATGCTGATGGACGTGCCGGAGGTGAGGCAGCAGCGTGTCCATCGGCGTTACCAGCCACGAGCACAGACAGGGGTGTCGGCAGAGCTCTTGCTGCTGTGTTTTAAGTATTTTTCCATGGTATTGCTGCCTTCCTATCACATCCTGGCTTCTTTTTAGATCTTTGAAAATGTGCTGGTACCCTTTGTATCTTGGTGTTTAAGAAATGCTCAATTCCTTATCTGGGAATTTGCTCACCTCAGGATTTAGTGCTCGTTACACTCAAACGTGCTGCATGGTGAGTTACTTCAACTTCTGGACATATTCTTCACTCTGTATGTACGAAAGAAGCCATTCAGCAAACAGCCTTTTTAAAGCCCAAAGTGCTCTCTTTTGGGCAATTCCAGTGCAATACCTTAGAGCAGTAAGATGCCATGAGTAACCTGTGCTTCAGGGTGAAAGCTGTATAACCTGTAACTGCTGAAAGGCATTACGGACCTGTGGACTGCCTCGTCCAGCCTTACCAACAAATGTAATGAAAATAATGCAAACTTGACTTCCCTAGATAAAAGAATCTCATATGTAAAATACACTATATAAAGTCAAATTAAGGAAACATAAAAACCTAAGAGATTAATTAGGTTTAGGCTTTTATCCAAATCCTCTTATTCTTTCCCAAGACGAGGTTCAAACAAAGCAAAAGCTAAATGTAATAATTGCTATTACCGGTTGATTTTGACAAGTGATTAAGGCAGACTGCTACATATCTTCAGGAAAAGAGGTTCTAACATCTTATATGTCCCTGCTTACCCACATCCATTTATGCTGATGTTCCAAAGCAATGCCTTCAGAGCCTGTATTGTCAGAAATTGCAGGCATCTGTGCTGATATTGGTGATACTGGATTTCACCATCAGCCTCTGGCATCGGGAAGCCTTGCAAGGTCTTGCCAGCAGCATGGGATGTGCCCAGATGGGAGCACATGGAAAGGGCAGGGGGATGAGGCTGGGCAGCCAGGAGAGTCTCAGGAAATGTTAGTAACCCCATGGGCCATTTATAGCACTTGCCACTTACAAATCTGCATCAGGCCAGAACTGGCTGGGTAAAAGCACAAACATTGCATAACTGTATCATAACACCTTCCGTTCCTTTAATTGTGAATTGTGCAATATTGCTTTGAGGAAGACTTATTTTTTCACTGCAGAAAACAGCAGCAATGCAGATAGTCATGATTTACTGCAATATTCCTCAGCAGTTGCAGTCAGAGGGTATCTTTCAGCTGTCATCACATATTTGAACACAGTAAGAAGCTAGAATGGTATGCATATGGATCAGCAATTTTTTTGTTGCTCTGAGGGATTTGCTACAGGTACCATAGGTGCACTGGAATTCACTTTCTCCTCCCTTTAGTTGGGTTAGGGCAGCAAAACAAGTCAGGGCAAAATGACCTCAGAAATTTGTTCCTCTGAGTAAGAGGATTTTAATTAACTGTGTTTTGAAGGAAGTCCATATCCAGTTGCAGTTAAAGGGCATTCTGACCATTTTGCCTATTGAATGAATTTCTGCGTGGGGAGAGAGCAGAAGGACAAGAAAGAAGGAGTCCTTTAAAAAAAGGAGGGGAAATAAAGAAGAACAATCCTGATCAGATTCTGAGGAAGTTCATCCATTGGAGCACACCAAAACTGACTGATAGAGAAATCAGAAATATTAGAGTTTGTTCCTGCTGCTTCTGTGTACACTGTGAGCAATCAGGTTAAGAATCCTCCTAAACACATTAAAATACAATATCTAAGACACTTCCCTCTTCTTGTATTCATTTAATTCTACCACCTAACATTCCAATATTTTCTCCTGCTGTGCAGAAAATGCAGAGATTTTCTCTGTAGATGCCCCAGTGCTTGTCCAGTGCTGAAAACGAGTGAGCTGGTCAGCAAGGGGTATTGGTGACACTTAAAACACTGTACTGTGAGTGTGGAAAGGGGGCAGTGGTGGGGCTGCCTTTGGTGCAGCTGCAGCTTCTTCCTCCTTCACTCAGTCACGCTCCTGGCCCAGTTTGGGAGGGCTGGCTGACCTACAACTGCAGAAAGGGGAAAAATAATAAATGAATGGGTGGGGGAGAGAAAAGAAAATCACAGAGTCACAGAATCATAAAATGTTTTGTGTTGCAAGGGACCTCAAAGATCATCCAGTTCCAATCTCCCTGCTATGGACAGGGACACTTTCCACTCGACCAGGTTGCTCAGAGCCTGGCCTTGAACCCTTCCAGGGTTGGGGTATCCACAGCTTCTCTGGGCAACCTTAGAAGTTCCAGTACCTCACTACACTTTGAGTAAAGGGTTTCTTCCTAACATCTGATCTAAATCTCACCTCTTTTAGTTTAAAAACATTCCCCCTTGTCCTATCACTATCCACCCATGTAAAAAGTCGCCCTCCATCTTTTTTATAAGCCCCTTTCAAGCACTGGAAGGCTGCTGTCAGGTCTCCCTGGAGCCTTCTCTACTCCAGCTCTCCAGCCATCTTCTAAAAACCCTTACCACACTTCTCAGGGTGCATCAGCCCCAGGCATTACTCTGCTCCACGCAGTGACCCTCTAGTTTCTTATTCACAGTTCTTTGTGATAGAATTGCCTTTTGCTTTTCTCAAGGAGATGATGAACCTGAAGCTGATAAGGTCATAAACCAGTATTGCAGTCCTTGAATGGTGAAAGTGAGAGCACCCTGCATCTCAGCTTCAGGCACACCAAGATCATGGAAACCCGCAAAATCACATTCTATGTATAAATGCACCAGAGTTCTGCAATCAGGGTGTTAATGAACAAATGAAAAAACAAGATCTTAGGAAACACACAGACATAAGCAACCAAAGCAGTAGTTTGGTTTTAACATCTTCCTTGGCCCATGTTCCTCTGAGCCAGCCTCTTTTCACACTGTGGGTCTGAGGGGATCCTAGCCCCAAAAACCTGGAATGCAAGTGAGCATGTGTGAGCTGCACCAAGTTTCAGGGTCTTTAGAAGGTCCCTTTGGGGTGAAAATAAAGGCTTATTTGCCAAATCAGAGTAGGAATGGATTAGCTCATGTAGGAGGCGGGATGCCTCTTTGGGGAGAGACAGCTTTTAAATATCTGTCTACCAAGATACACTTTCCAGCTATTAATTTGGATATTAAAGAACATCATAGACGTGACAGGGATTCCATCAGCCCTTTTAATTTCTGTCCAGGGACTTGCTATGCACTGCTGTTATAGACAGCACTACTCAAGTAGATGGAAAAGACTGGAAAGAATGTGGTTTCTCTGATTTCAATTCCTTCTCTCCTCAATTCCTTTCAGCTTTTTGCAACACCTGTATCTGGTTTGCAGTGAGTGCACACCACAGGGGACATTAGTGATCTGTCCCTCTAGCTCCTGTGTCCTGTGTTTGATCCACTGGGAGTTTGGTGGTGTGCTGCTGCTCACGAAGCAGAGATCCCTGTGTCTCACACATCTCTCCCAGCACAGTAGCCATCCCATAGGGCCTGGAGGGGATGTATGATAGTTTCTCACCCTCTGTGGATAAAGGAAAGGAGCAGAGGAGGGATGCATATTGCAACAGGGACTGGGAATTTTATATATATATATATTTCTCAAAAAAGGCAGAGAACCCAAGGACTTTGTTGCACCAACACAGCAGGTGCTTCCTCAGGTCATGCAAAAGGTACTTGGAAGTCAGCAGAGCACTGAAACAGAGAAAGCAGCTTTTTATGTCTAGAGGAGAAGTCACACCTAGCACTTATGGACTTTTTTTCCCTCTGCATAAAATACTCTTTTCTAATATCAGCTAGAGAGTCCTTTTTTTTTTTTTTTTTT
>VXAY01001361.1:1154121-1271290 GCA_013399855.1 Oxyruncus cristatus | reverse complement strand
TTTTTTTTTTTTTAAATAACATTTTAATGAAGCTGCTGCTAATGAGAGCTCTGTCAAAACCTTCCAATTATTACCACAATATCCCTTGATGTTTGTGGGGAAATGGAGCATTGGAGTATTAATTGACCTCCTGATAGTAAAGAAGACCCCTGTAGCAGAAGGAGAATTAAAACTGAGAAGCTTTTGGAGCCCAGTGCTACAATTTGGGGAAAAAAAAAAGCTCTGAGGGTTTTGAGAAGGTCATTATGATGATCCCAAAAGACCCAATTCCTCTGCAGGGATGGGAAAACAACTGGATTAGCAAAATACCTCCACGCAAAATGCAGAGTTTATGCAGAAGTCAAAAGGAGTTTTCCTCCACACACAAAAATACGAAACCTGAGCAAAAAAAGAAGGACTCCTTCTTGCTGGCCATAAATACCATAAATACCTATGGGTTCCATCAATGCAGTAGCAGGCTGTAGACTAATGTACACCATATTGCCAAGAAAAGATTTTTGAGAGTTGTTTTCAGTCAGTTTTCTGTTGAAAAAACAACCCATCGATCAAACCAACCCAGACAGCACAGGCATCACTAGTCACCGTGGCTGCTACCCTGATAGCTCTCAGTCTTGCCTGGAAAGAGTAAATCATCTGAGAAAGGTGAAAAAATTTCACATGGGAAAACAGCAGAAGCACTAATCTGAGGAAAGTAAAAGCCTGAGAGAGTAAAATTTACCTTACAGACTTAGATGAAATACCTATGCCTAGAAAAGTATGTGACAGAGACTCCATAAAACCGTGCAACCAGGGAGCTGTTGATGTGCTTTATCTACAAATGTCAAGTTTAATTCATCTATTTCACACAGTTAAGGGCTTACATACACTGCAGTCATTGCACATCAAACTTGCCATGTGACAGAGAGCTGTGAAAATGCACTACATGCCTTGAAGAGGTGAAGGAAATCTCCAAGCACTGTGTGACTCAGACTGACCTCATGTCTGGGAGAGGGTTAAGCTTTCAGCGGGATCCCAGGAAAATGTGCTGAAAAGAACCTTCACCACTGTCTTGCTTTCTCCCAAGGCAAGAGCAGTCCCAGTGTCCACATTACTCCCCTACTGCTCACAAAACACAGTCCCTGGGTATGAGGGCTGCATTGGACCTGACTGTGACTCAAGAGCTGGGAGTGAGCTGCATTATCTTGGTTTGTAGCATTTTGTATGAGGGATGTAATCCAATTCAGATAGCTCCCTCCAAACCTCTGGAAGTTTAGGTGAGCTGTTTGAGTTTCAGGAATAGAAATCTTGGATTGGTGGTCTCATAGAGAGAAAAGATTGATCTTCCTTGTTGCTTTGCTTGTTGATAGCTTTCTGCCTACAAGACCTGATTCATCTCTCACTGAAGCTGATGGGAATGGTCTTTCCACATTCTGCCTGAAAAATAGGCTGTCTCATTTATTTCTGTGACCTGGGCTGCTGTAGAAAACGTTAGAAGAGTGTCTATAAGTGACCTGTTAAAGTGACCATCACTTCCATGGGACTAGCTGGCTATATCTCTGTTCGTAAATCTAATGTGCTGAGCACCACAGCCTTCTGACAGAAGAGTTGTATCCACACTATTGGTCCTTCTTGGCCTCCCAAGCAGGGGAGTCACATACAAGCTGTGACACGAGGATGTGGAATATGGAGAGAACGAGTTACCTGAGGCCAAAATTGTCCCAGAGGCCTTTTTAAAAACCTACCTGCTTAAGTTGCAATGCCCAGGAATGTCTTATGGTATTAAGTAGTACAGATATAACCTCTGTCTGCTTGAGCCCCAAGCGTAAGTATTGAATACAAGCTTAATTTATTACTTTTTTTACTATATACTGATGGAAATTCTTACTAGATGTTTCATCAGAATCTTTTTGAAGTAAGGGCTTATCTCGAAAGAAAGGTCAGCCCTCATGTTAATCTAAGCTCCCCATTTACTATGTTTCACTGTAAACCAGTTTCTTCAGGTTTAAAAAAAAAAAAAAAAAATGAAGGTGCCTGTGCTTTTTGCAGTTCTTTAATTCTGTTTAACTTGGAACATGCCACAGGACAGAAAACTGCAAATTTGCCCATGATGAATAGAAACAGAAATAATGTGGCTGGCAAATTCAATCTGTTAATTCATGCAGGGTGTTGCTGGAAAGGCTTTGGTGATGATAAAAGTGTTTACAGTTCTGATGAGGATGTAGGAACCACAAAGGCGTCTGAAACAAGTACTGGAAAAAACCCATCCCAACAGAATGTAAATAAACTCCATGAATTCTCTAAATGTCCTGAGAGTTATTCTATCATTATTCATTTAAATAGCACAACTGAAGTAATTCAGACTTTTTGGATAGGATAAAATTTTGTTTGACACAGCCAATGACTGTAACCAGACGTGATATATTGTTCTTCATCACCTCTGGTTCAGTGATTTATAGGGGCATTGTTGAAACAGCAGATTATTAGAGAAGTTAGAAGCACTATAAAAGGCAGTCAGATAATGCCAGATTTGTGTTCCCAAGCTACATGACAGAATGAGTACAATATTGAAAGCTTTAACATCAACCAGAATAGAAACGCAGCTTTTAGTATTTTAGTAATAGTGTTATTAACAAACTGTCTCTAACCCATGTCAAAGTACTTAATGTGCTATAATAATGTCAATTAAAATACAATAATGGACTTAATAATGTGGCCTATAATGGAAAAAAATATTCATGTGGATTATCTCTTCATACCCAAGAGAGAAATTCTAATGAAAGACGCTATAATGAACATAACACTAAACAGCCTTAATATAATATGAGTTAGAAATATGCCAAGACAGAAAATAGTGTGGATAAAGTCAAAACCATGTCCAGAATGTTCATCAGCTTCTTTGCTTGTTGTTTTGAATTCATGTATCTTCAAAGGCACCAGTAGCAAAAGCCAGTCATTGGCCCAGGTCGGTTTGAGCTGCACTTCCGAGCAAAAATCCCATAAAATTCAGTCTTTTGAAGGGCAGGTCACCTTGGTGTCTTCTCCCAGGACTTGCCTCTCCCAACAGCTGCACTCACATCCATCACTACTGGCATAGCATTGACAGCAGTAGCCATTCTGAGTAGAATGGTAGTATTGGCACTCCAGGATGAGGTTGCTTACTGCTGGCTTCACTCCATTGCTCTGCTTTGTGTCATTCCAGGACTTTAGAGCCCAAGCCCATTTTGTTTAGCCCGGGCACAAAGCTTGGCTTTCTGCTGGGGACACCCCTTCATAAGGGGGATATAAGAAGTGCTGGTCAAACAGCATATTTAGGATCCAGCAGCCTGGTGTCCTACTGCACAAGCTGAGGCTTTCTGTGTATGTTAGTCCCATACTGTTGGCTGGGGACAGGTGGTGTGCCTTGAATTCTGTGTTTGGGAATGTCCCAGACTGCGTGTCTGCACCACACAACACCAGAGCACTGCTGTGCAGATGTTTGTTATCCCTCTCACAGGCTACATATATCCAATTTATTAGTCCCTTCCCTGTTAAATCATGTGCAAGCTGCTCATTTATTTGTTAGACATCATTCAGATAATGCATATTTACTTTTGCTTACTGGCCATTCCTCAGCATACTTGAACATCCAGCTGCAAGCAAATGGTGCTGCACAGGATGACTTAGTACAGGTTTTGCCAGGGTCCATTTATGCCCACCAGGACCATGCTCCCAGCGTGGGAAGTTGTGACTGTGCCTGTCAGGAACCACCCACTCACCCATGTGAGTGAGGATTGGGCCAGCAACAGCAACCAGAGATGAAGACTTTCCGCAGGGAAAGCTCCATTCTTCACTATCTACCTCCAGGTCACTTAAATTGGGCCCCATGTAGCATCTTAAGGCTTTCACCTGCAGTTCCTGGTTTTTACTGAGAGATTACAGGGCTGAGGTGTATAAATCACATGCAGAGACTTCTTGAAATTCCATCTGGAAAAGGAGAATGCTCTTAAAACTACGCTTATGATAAACTCAATTCTAGTAAGACTTTATTCTACAGGTTTCGTGAGTTAAATTTAGGTTTATATTCAAGAACCCATCTATAAGTTGTATCAAAATTCAGCAAAAGGCTAAATTTTTGTCGTATCATGCTGGTTCCAAGGCAAGGTAACATCAGAATTCATGGACAGTAACAGACAGCTAAGTAGTTAAGCCAGAAATCAAATCTACTGAAAAGAAGTGTTTCGAAAAGGCACTCACCTCATTGAAAAACAGTGGTGCAGAATGAACCTGCAATGTGCTAAACAAGAAAATGTATAGCAGAGAAAGTAAAGCAAGTGGAAAATAATTGGACTTCATTAATTTCCTAGCTCCATGCTACATCTCCTAAAATATGTTACAACACTCTTCTCACTACTCTCTTTTCTGTGTTTGTCTCTGATTACCTTTCCAGCCATATGATTTATATGGCTTTATATGATTTATACCCGGTGTACACCCTTGGCTGATGTTTTGTTGTTATGTTTATTATCTATAAAGTACTTTGTATAAACAAATAAGCAGCTAGACTTTAATGGGTTTCAAATCAAAAAGCTCTAGTGAGAGATCCATTTAACAAATTCTCAAATACAAAGGCACAAACTAAATAGATCTCAGACTAATAGGAGAATGAAAATTGCACAAAAAAAATACACTGATCAAGAAATTCTAGGTGTGCAGCACAATCCTGGATCACGCTGGTTCACCCAGAACCCTCTATATTTGTCTCCCATCAGAAGCATGTTTTCCAAATGTACAGTAAAAACAACCTCACCTCCCAATCAAGCAGCTAGAACATTACACGTTAATATGAACAACTGCCTTTGATGTAATTAACACTCATTGCCGGGAGCCCCAGCTTTGGTGAAATAATGAAGTAGGCAAGATCTAAACCGAAACCTTATCAAGCAGACACTGCAATTGGTGAGTTATTGAATCTAAAAATCAAATGGCTAGACATAAAATATGCTGGGGAAATGACAGGAAGGAAAGTGGTGGAAACAAGACCATGGTACTGTTTGCCGAGTGAGGGCACAGAAAAGGATTAGAAAGGAACGGTTTGAAATGGTCACGCTTTGGGTCACATCTCTGTGAGGTCTGGAGTCCCCTCCACTCAGGGAACCTTGTTTCCCTCGTTGCCGAGCACCCGTGCCAAAGTCACTCAGCACCTCCCCAGGTACAAACCCCCTCAAGCGGCTTTCGGGTGGCAAAGAGGTGGCAGGAGTTAAGGCTTTAGTGAAGTAATGAATGATCCAAGCATATGAGATAGAGAAGCTTGTCTGGTCAGGTCGTGGTCTCAAAGATATGGTGCTGGGGAGGAGGGAATAGACAAAACGAGAGCTAACTGGTTATTGAAGTACCCATGGCCACATGTGTACTGTACGCAGAGGCATAACTAACTCAGACAAGATAATTGCCAAAGCTCCCTACTCTCTCCTCTCCTCTCCCCTGGCTGCTTTCCTGTTAGATGATTGGGAAATCAAAAATCTCAGCAGCTAATCTATACCACCAGATTTCTGTCACCCCAGCAGTTTCTTTTTCTAATGAATATTGAATGTATGCTGACCCTGAGATGATGATGCTGCAGAATATTTTCAGGTTCTTGAAGGTCACAATAAATTTTGGGAAGCATTGTCAGCATAAAAAGGCTTTGGTGTTCTTTCACCTAAAGCTGGATACAAATGTGCTGTGACCTTTATTTGACTCGTATCAATGTTTGTGAGTGATGTACAGCTCAAATGAAGAGACCAGCTCCAGCACCTCTCGCTCAGATTGCTGTTGTGTTACAGTTGGTTGGCTGATACCTGTACAGCTGCTACTGGGAAGAAAGCCTCAATAAATGGGCTGTCAAGTTTAATTGGACTACCTGGTAAATATATTGATAATAAATAAGATGTGCTTTTGTGTGGCACTGAACCACTCTTCTTGGACTTACTGGGGGGCTGCAGTAACTCAGCCCTTTCCGGGATGAGACCCAAGGTGCCTGTTCTTGCTCCCATCGAATACAATTGCAATTTCATCACTGATGCCATTACCAGCAGGACTAAGCCTCGAAACTTGTGGAAGGCTTTTGAACTTCTTTTGATCTGTGCATGACATAACTGGCGAGTTTCTCCAACGCTGTTAAGTGCGTCTTGTAGGAGACTGTAATAGCCGATACAGGCTGTGACAATGCAGCCAAACGAGCCGCGTTCCTGAGTGTTTGTTTTCTCAGAGCCCCGGAGACGGGTAGTTACGGTAGTTCATTAAAATCAAAGGAGCTCCTGGTGTGCGTGACTGCGGCGAAAGGTGACTGGGAGTGTTCCCTGGGCAGACAACAATGTGCGTGTGTAAGTGCATGTGCCTATGTGATAATATGCCCATTGTGCTTTTTAAGGCAGTTTAATGAATTCTAATAGCCCGACTTAATGCTTTCTGAATGCTGCACAGCGGTGAGATGTGGTTGTTTGTTAGTAGGTAAAATATTTTGCTGATGGTTGAAGTGGGAATTTTTAGGAGACTTATTTATTTAATGATAAAAAATGTTATTGAGTCAAAATGTGCTGATTCTACTCCTGTAAGCTAGCCTGTCTGCTTGGTGTGATAGCCCGAGCATACATACATGAATGATGCCAGCCTTAAGAAAAAAGGAGTGTCAGCATCCCTTCCTGATAATGACAAATGCTATTTACTCCAGAAAGGCAGTTCTTTGGAGAGCAGAAGGAATAATTTCAGGTTTACACAAGGCAGCAGGGGAGAGGGAGTCTCTCTCTCCTGGAATCAGTCACACAGCCCCATGCTCTTGGTCAAGCCTCCCTGAGGCTGTTCATTTCACAGTCCTCTGGTTCAGACAAGTTAAGCAATCAGAAAAGCATCTGATTTCTACCCTTAAAATTGCATTTCCTGTTGCTTTTTCTTCAAATGTTAGTTTGAAAAGCTGCATTAAAAAAATAACTGACTCTGCAGTCTGCTTTGTTTTACCATTACACCTCTCTGGAAGTGAAGACAGCCTGAAACAAGTCGATATAAGCAAAGCCAGCGGAGTTTTTCTCCTTCTGGGCCCAGGTACCCGGGGCTTGCAGATGCCCCTGGGCCATGAAGGGGAAGTGTTCACAGACGCCAGGACTGGAAAATTTACAGACTTACTGCAAAAGGCCAGAGAAGGACGAGCATGGAAAATGTTCCCCGTAGCAGACAAGCAGCCGATTATCACCCCCGCTCCCGAGGGTCTGTGAGTGAGAGACGCGCCACTGCTTCAGGCAAACCCGGTCTCACACTGGGGCTTTATGGGCTTCAAATGCTGCTGTGTTGTACAGCACAGCTTCCAGGCAGTGTTGTCCTTATTTCCAGCATCTTGCCTGAAGGGAAACCCGTATCCATTGTAACAACACAAGCAAATACAGCCAACAGTGGTTTTACCATTCAAACATACCTAGAAATAATTGCATTAATCAACATGATGTGGATGCCCCGACCCTGGGAGTGTCCAAGGCCAGGCTGTACGGGGCTCTGAGCAATCTGTTCTAGTGAAAGGTGTCCCTGCCCACAGCAGAGGGATTGGAACTGGATAATCTTTAAGGTCCCTTCCAACCCAAGCCATTCTATGATTCTGTGACAATAGAACTGAGGAGAAAAATTGCTTTTCTGTTTTACCTAATGTGAGGCACTTCATAGCACATTTGACATGGTCTCCCAGCTAATGAAAGTAAACACAGCAGTGTCTTTTCGAGAAATGCATCTTTGCTAGTACAATGCAGCTACTTCAGCTGGAGGAGCTCAGATTCAGGCATCATTAGTTAGTAGTGCTGCATGCAATCTTTCAAGCCCTCGCTTCTGGACAGGTGGCTTCTAGCTGACCACAGCTACAGCAGTGAGGAAGATACTTGACAACTTTATGCCTTCTTCTGTCACTCTGAATGCTGGAGCCACTTGTCGGTACGTTATAAAACATCAAACATCTTCCCTCTGTTATTTGACAGTGAGATGAATCTTACCTGCTGGCATGATTGCTGCTTTCTGGCCAAGAATATACTCATTTACTGAACACATCATGTTCAAAACTGACTGTACCCCAAAATAAATCTCTCATCTCTTTACAGCTCCCGTGTTGGAGTTAGGGAAGAATGGACAGAATTGCATGCTGAAGTAAAATAACACAATCAAATTACCATATAGCAATGAGGAAGAAACTAAAATAGCAACACAGTCCTGTCTCATTCGGGATCTGGAGCACAGCCAGTTTGCAGTATCCTTTTCTCTGGTGCACCCTTACTGCAATAAAAAACCTGTTATCCAAGGGTACTTTGGAAAACCACCTGTAACAGATTCCCAAGTTGTAAATACAAGAGGAGTTAGTTGTATGGAAAGGTTGACTTTATATAAGTGCTACAGCTCAAATGTTTTTTGGAGACAACTTTGCCACTAGTGAAAATGTATTTAAAAAGCCAGACATATTTTCATGATGACCTTATTTTATGATTCTAATAAATACAAATAATAATAATTATTCTTACTCGTGGACAAACAAAAATATCTGCTTTGTTATATAAAACATAAAAGGAGACATAATCTCCTCCAGTTCAAGAGGTCTCAAATCTGCTGAACCCTTGAAAATTTTGGACACATAGGGTCCTAGTGCATGCAGCAGTTTCCAAGATATTTCATTGGGGTCACTCTTCACAGAAATCTCCTTTTCCTGGAGGGCAGAGCTGATTCCCCACTCTCTCCTTGTGGGTCTGCTTTGCTCAGCCACCTGTTAAGGAAAGCTGGACCAGAATTCAGGCACTTCCCAACCCTAATGAACTATAACACCTGCATGGCCAGAAAGGGAAAACAGAAAACCAAGTGAAAAACATCCCAGCCCAAAGCCCTGACTCTCGTTCAAATGAGTGCTGACAGAACTAATTAGTTGTTTCTGATTTGCTGAATGCAGTCCAATGAACATGGCCAATCTGTTAAAGTCTTTACTCCAGGATCAGACAGGCATCCATCATCCAGACTGGGTGCCCTTAGACAGCTCATTATATTTGAGCGACCATCGATTGGCAAAAACCTTGGCCCACAGTTTGCAAAACTCTGAAATTTGTCACCTGGCTTTCAGAGGCACCAGACATTCAGTGCTGTTCCCCTCGGGGGAATCTGGAAGCCGTTTGGCACTTCTGAGATTCGAGCCATTCACTTAGCTGGGTAAATGTGGATTTACAAACCTAAACTTCCTTTTCAAATTCGCAGGGGTTTAAATGCTTGCTAAATCCATGCCATTTCATGAAAATAAGAGATTGAAATCATAAGATAGGCTAATGCACTTTAGAGAGCCGTGCTCAACATTTTTCTTCTGGCTATGCTAGTCCTGGTCCCTCCCTCTATGTAGCCCAACTGCCTCAGCAGGGCAAAGGAAGATTTATGCGCTAACAAAGGTGGCTCGGCCTGCTGGTGCCTGCTTCACCCCTTGGTGAATTCATTTTAGGAAGGGTTGTGGATCCTGCTGAGGCTCTCCCCTCCCTTCCTCCCTCCCTCCTCCCTCCCAGCAGTGCTGGCTGGCTGCAGCATGCCCCTGCAGACCACAGTGCCTCCAGTCCAGCCCCAGGGCACTCTGCATCACGGCTGGATGCCGTGGTCAGACCATGACCCAGTTCCTCCCATAAATTGCATAGAACCCTTCCTCTCCCCCAAAGGGAAGGATGCAAACCATGAGTTTTATTCACTGAAGAATAGAAAAGGAGGCTGTATCAGAATAACTAATTATTTTCGCTGATAAAATCTGAGAAAGCGTATGACTGTCTCTCTTGAGCAAATATTATCCTCCATGGGCACAGGAAGATAAATTGTGATGACTGTAGTGGTACCAGCACTCGGGCAGTGCTGCAGCCGCGTTGCCGACCATGCTTTTGTCTTCTGCTTGCAAATTGCTCTGCTTTCAGAAAACACTGCCAGAACTGGTGCTGTCAAAACCAACTCCGTGTTACAGGGTTTTTCCCCTTTTCTGTGACCTTGGTGGTAATTAAGTGTCTCGTTCTCACAGGGAAAAAATGTGAAGCATGAATTGGACCTGCTGGCCTGGCTGCTGATTTATGGGTCAAGTCTCTAGCTGTTACAGACAAAATTTTTAAGTCTCTGATTAAGAAACCCTGCTGATTTAAGGATCTCACAAGAAATGTGTGCATAATGAATTATCTACAGATGATAATTGAAATTATTCCTTGATGATTCATATCACCTTCCTTTATTAAATTACCATTTTAGAAGTCTAACAAGGGCAATGCAAGCTGACAGGTGGTGACATTACAACATATATAACAGGTCAGCCAAACAACATGCTGCGAGTTTGGGTAAGTGGTATTTGGTCCCAATCAGAGATGCCAACAGAAAGCAAATGCTGAAGGAGATACGAAAGTCAAGCTGGTGTAATTAAGGGATAAATGTTTCTCAACATCCAGCATGTCTGCCTTTTCTATGTCTGAACCTGTGGTAACTTTTTTCCTCACTTGAGCAAAAGTGTCCAGCTAACAGTCTGCAGTAACATCCTGCTCCATCATTAGCTGCTATATTAACATTAGGTATTAATATTAGCACTAATTGCAGTATTATTGGCCAGTAATAAAATGGCAATATCTGTTCTTGCTTAGGAAACACTGAGAGCTACCTGGCATCTCCCAAATCTATATGTACCGAGGAAACTTGTTACAAAGACATGTGAAAATGTGCAGCAGATATTTTTCAGTATTTGTCCTTTCTGGGTTCTGCTTTTATTAGCAGAGGCTTTTTAGGTCTTAAACCTACATACTTGGGAACCTATAAATACCTGCCCTGTGTCCTCTGGAAGGGATGCGCAGAAAATCAGTGCTGCAGACATCACTTGTCTCTTATGGTCTAATGGTAGAAGGAAACAATGAGCCTGAGCAGTGGGAACTGGGAAATGCAAATGCCCTGATTCTGACGTTGCTTTAGTGTCATGTAATATTTTTCTCCAAGCAAATGCATGATAGCAATCACTGTCTCTACATCTGACACACATCAGGAAAGTACTAGAAAATGCAATTAGCCAGTGTTAGTCCTTACCATGACATGTCCCTGTAAGAAGGCTCCACTTATCTCTGTGTTTCATAAGCTCACGTGAGAAGGGTCTCAGAAGGAGCCCTGTACCTTCAACCTTCTCCAGCAGTGCCATTTTCTCATGGCTGGGTGTTACCCGGTGAACACAGAGCAGGTGGCAGGGGATGGCCTGGACCAGAGCAGTCGTGTCATTGCAGCTCTGTCAGGGGTGAAGGATCTGTCACCACGTGACCATCATCCCAGGTGGGAATCAACTAAGCACACAAGGGAAATCAGAAAATGGTGTCTGCCTTTTGAAGGTGCAAAATAAGTGGCACAGGCAAAAGACACAGTTCCGCCTATCTGAAGCAGTTTCACAAAGAGATTGTGCTGTTCCTGTGAAACATAAGCTCTGCAATTGCTTAAACCCTGGGGTTTTGTATTATCTAGCCAATACATATGCTAAAAATGAACAAAACCATATTCTGAACTTCAGTAATTTTTACATTCCATTGGCTGTAACAAGTGTCTTCCTGGCAATAACTTAGTAAACCAACAAAACAAGACTTCAGCAAATGCACTTAAAATGTAATTAATATACAGAAAGCCAGACCATAACAGCTTGTGCAAGAAAAAAATACTTTCAGCAGGATGATTTCCATATTTTCCACAGGGAAATCCTGGGAGAATTATGTGTGTGTGCTTATGAAGTGCATACACAGTAAAATCCAGTGTATTCTGGACACCCTTGGCTTTGCTGAGCTTTGCTATTCAGCACACAGAGTCCAGCCTGACCCTTGGCAAACAGAAGTCAATGCACCTTCACTGCACTGCACAGGTACTTTGGCTCTTAGTCTGCCAAATCTTGGGCTAGAACCACTGGCCCCGGTGAGTCCTCAGATACCCTAAAATCCTGAACAACTGCCCCAAGCTGTTTCTGGCTGGTAAAAAAAATGCACAGTTGAGGCAGTAGGGATGGTGGCTGCTCGGGGAGCTTAAGAACATACACTCCAAAACAGCACAGGCATCCAAATCAAGCCCCAGTGATGCCTGTCTTCAGAGGATGCTAAAAAGTATTTGTGAATTGCTTTTTCCTAATTTGTGACTTTTCTTAATTTATGAACCAATTGCTTTATAGTCCACATGAAAATGCTGTTGAACCATAAAATCCTATTAGCACATCTCTGTGCTTGGGAGAGGGGCATAATTTATCTATGAGACTGGCTTTTCCATAGCCAAAAACCTCCTGTAACACTAACTCCTTCAGTCACAGCAACAAACTGGTACTTGTCACCATCCAATCTCATTATGTTCCCCTTCACTTGATCCTAATTATTCTGCTATATTCTTACCTCAATATTCTTCTCCAGTAAGCCTTAACCTCTTCTCAAGTACCATTTTTATTTGAAAAGCGTCTCCAATTTAATTCCAAACCCCACTTCTTCTCTAAGCTGCTTTATCCCTCCAGACCTCTTAATGTCTTTCCAGTCTCTCCCCATCTGCCTCTCTTATTTTTACTGTATTATCAGGGGCATTTCTGTATATGTGTGTGTGGAAGCATGGATGTAGTTACCATGATCCTTCTCAAAAGCTTTCATTAATTTTTGAGAGCCCTGGACTTACTTCTGGGATATTACTAAGACAAAATACACAGGTGACTTCTGAAGCTCCCCAGAAGCACCCAAAGGAGTCAGCCGTGTCAGGCCATTGAGGCAGTGCTTGCCAAAGACAAAAAGGCAATGCTTGTTTTGGATGGTTTTGTTGCAGATAAACCAGGGCAGGCACTATCAACTGGTTTTGTAACAAAACCAGTCAAAGAAAAAGACCTACAGCCCGTGGAAAATCTCCAAAGGTGGCAGAGAAAGCAGGTAAATCTGTGGATCAGAGAAACAGTGAGCGTGGCTCCCTGTGGGAACAAGTTCATGGAGGAGCTGTGGTGCCAGACCCAGGCAGAGCTGTGTAGGTGTGGTGCAGGGAGAGGCTTTAAATCATGCTGAGGGGGACTGTGGGTCCAAGTATCCAGCCAGAAGAAATGAAGTGTGGCAATTGAAGCCATTAAGATAGCATTTCCTACAGTGTTTTTAAGGATGAATTGCAATGCGGTTCTTTGCTTACTTAAAAAAAGAAAATATTCTTCCATTAGCCAGCAGTGTAATCTTAGTGGTTTCAGGCAGTTCTGCCTAGTCACAGACACTTTTTGTGTGAAAAAAATTGTGCAGCCTATAAAGACTTGTATCTAATTTTCATATTTTTTTCCTGCACTTTTAGAGGTGAAATCAACACAAATCACTCTCATAATTAATTGCATCTGTCTATGAATGTAAGCTGTTTTACAGTCACTTTCTAAATTTCTCATGTGGATCCTTTAGCATCTAGTTCTCTTCCTAATGTCTATCCTAAAAATGTAGCATTCTTGTAAAACAACTGTTAATATTTCTCTAATAGGTCTCAGATTCTCTCTCTGCAGAAGTATTATCTTCTAGTCTATCACACTTTTTACGTCTCAAAGTCTGTTTGTTATGAAAATTATTCAGTCGTAAGTTGAGCTTCTCTCCTTTTTTTAGTGAGATCTGAAGGAGAAGATGAGAGAGAATTATTTTCAAGAGTGCAGCTGAAAGAATGAAAATAAAAGTTAAGAGCTAAAAAATTCATGTTACTTATTAAAAAGCTTAAATGTTAGAACCCAGGCTATGAAGTGCAGAGAACAGTTGTTTACCAGCTCCTCATTTTAATGACTGCCAAAGAGTAAAGTGGTTAACAAAGTGAAGTTTTAGAGCAGAAAGAACAATGCTTCAACCCTGCAAGTCTTCAAGACCAGGTTGGATGGAGCTTTAAAAAACTTGATCTGGTTGAAGATGTCTCTGCTCATGGCAGGGTTTGGGAAGGGTGGAAGGAAGTAGCTGGTCTTTGAAGGTCCCTTACGACCCAAACCATCCTGTGACTCCATGATTACAGGATTCTTGTGAAAGTATTTCATGCTAGTAATTAAAATGATCTTAGTGCCTCACTGATGGTGCTATGGCAGAGAAGCAGGAAGGGCACAGGATTGCCCACCTGGTCCTCCTGGCCACCCTTTCTGTACCAATTGCCCCCTGCACTGGTTTGAAAGAGGGACAGAGCTCCTGGCTGCACTGCCCCAAGCATTTCTACAAGTATTTCTACCAAACCCTGCAGTGTGGATATAACACTGCATCCCCTGCAGAAAATTTTCCAACTACATGGCTTACCAAGAAAAGGTTACTTTTCAATTCACACTCAGAAAACTGGAGTTACACTAAGGTTTTCATAAGTTATGCCTCATTAGGTACAGTTCTAGTAGTCTCTAAATTCCTGGAAAATTTACTTTGGTGTAATCAGACTATTTGACACGGATCCTCTCTGTTCTGCGCTGTCGTATTTCCACGTTTGAATGCACTGACTTGTTTAAAATGTATTTCTTTTTCCACTTTCTTATTTTTCACATTCTCCGTCCCTGTGTTTATCCATGTATTTGCCGATGAAAAATTAGCCTTGCAGACCACACTGCTCTCCTTGTCAGAAGATTTGTTCTGCTCCTGTAGTGCTTCCCTGTCCTTTCTCTGCCCTGTCCTCATCCTCTGCCTCCTTTCTGCAAGCAGCAGGTTGAGGCCACCCATCTCCAAGTTTGCCTTCTGCTTGTATTCTCTCTCCTCACACCTCTTTATCATTCCTCTTTCGCTTTAGAAATCTTTACTTGCCCTCACCCCAGATGTGGGCAAGACTCTCTGAAGGACACGCTGGTGGCAGGTGATGGCAATTGCTGAAGGTGGTGGCACCTCACCTCAGCATATCTCCTCCCCTTCCATTAGAGCACCGTTATGTTTATTGCTTGTGGCATTTCCAAAATCTCGTAAGAACTTCAGAGCAACTGGGTAGGGTTGAGTCACGTGGAATGAAGGACAACAACTTGGTAGTGTTGGAAGAAGGACTGGTGTTCTCACACACAGAAGAGGACGGAGGCACAAGGGGTTCAGTAGCTGGGTTTTTTTGGTAGTAGGGGGGCCATAGGGGTGATCTCAGTTAGAAGCTGCTAGAAGTTTCACTGTGCTATGAAAACAGCCAATGCTAGCCAGCTCCAGGAGGGAATTTCCTGCTCCTGGCCAAAGCTAGGCCAATGAAATTGCGCTTCTGTGATAACATACTTAAGAACAGAGGAAGAGAAGGTTGGTGTGACAGAAGAAATTCCAGCCCAGAGACTACATGAGATAACAAGCAAAGTCCAAGGTCAGTGCAGCAGGAGGGTGGGGAGGGGCCCAGGCACCCCACTCCCTCTCCAGCAGCAAAAGACTGAGAGCCAAGGCCCGTGCTGCCTGTGGAAAACCACTGGGGTGCAGAGACCCCTTGCACCCCCATGGAAAAGTGGTCCATAGGACAGCAGATTGGGAAGAGCTGCTGTCCCAGAAATGGACTCACTTTAACAGCAGCAGAAGCAACAACTGTCTGTGACCCCCCTTTCCTGTCCCCCTGCACTGCTGGGGGCAGGAGGGAGAACATGGAGGAACGAGGCAGGGGGAGAAGGTGTTGTGTTTTAAGACCGTTTTATTCTTTTACTCTTTAGCTCTTATCCTGTTAGCAATGAATTTAGCTTTTAGTTTGTTAGCAATAAATTTAAATTATACCCCCACGCAAGTCTCCCGGTTCTTATCTCAACTCAGGAATCCTCAGAGGTTTTGTTCTCTCCTCTGTGGAATTGCAGAGAGAGGGGCAATGTAGTGGTTTTTTGTGGGTGTTCGAAATCCGGCCAGGGCCAAAACCACTACACCAGGGTGGGACATGACCCTGCTCTGCCCCTCCCTGGGCCGTCACAGGAGGTAACCAGCCCCACAGCCAGAAGGGATTTCCACTGTAATGGGATCAGTAAAAGGCACTTGGACACCTTTGACATCCCCCCATCATGGCCTGTATGGGGATGCGCCTTTATGGGATACAGAATAGTGCATTTTAGGTCTGCACGTGACTTACGGGCTGTTTCAGTGGGGGTAGGGGAGGGATAGGGAAGGGGAGGGATCAAGGCATTTTGGGGAGGAATAATCAAGGAAAAACATAAGGGAAAAGGGATAAGAGGGGGTGGTTGTTCACATGAGTCGCTGGTCACTGTGCTTGTCTGACCCCGCCCTGCCCCTGGCCAGCGCAGTCTCTCCTTGTTTTCTCATCAAACACCATTTCTGCCATTTTCCTGTGTGTGTGTGTGGTGGGGTGGTCTGAGTGGCAGCAGCTGGAGTGGGAGCCATGGGCCTTAGTGCCCACATGCCTATGGGCCACCAATGGGGCGTGTGCAGGGGTGTGTGTGTCACACATGTGTCACACAGGCTGGAGAGTAAATCGAGTGGTCTGGGTGCCAAGGACAGACCAGGGGGTCTGCCAGTTGGCTATTGGAGGGACCACGAGGTTCAAGCCAATGACTGGGGTGAGAGCAGGGTTTGGAGGTCCCCGAGCCACCTGTTTGTGTGTGTGTGTGCAGGTACACACACGTGACTACCGGCAGCACTCTCTCGGCTGGGTCTGGGGGCACCCAGCAGCTCCTTATGGGTACGGGCTGTACAGGGGCTGAGCAGTGTCATGACTCTTCCCCTCTGAACACCTGCTGGTGGATGGGAGCAGAGCTGGGCTCATGCTGACAGCCTTCAAAGATCCATATGTGCTGTCTAAACAGGAGGAAGACTTTGATACAGACTGTCAACCCTCAAATCCATCCTGCTTCAGCTCAACCAGAAAACACAGCTCTGCACTGTAAAGATGTAATCCCTGGTGAAACCTCTTCACGAAGGAGTAAAAAGAGAAGAAGCTATAACATAAGTCAGCCTGCTATTGCTCGGTGTTTCATATTGGCTTTGTAGATAAAAGTGTTTGCAATCAATAACTTTAAATTCTATTTCTGCCTAGGTCCCTATAAGTGACAAATAACTAAGATCCCAATTTTGGACCAAGCCATGAGAAAGAGTCATTAATAGTTCTTAATACTCAATCTCCATGCGCTCGGATTACAATTTCAATACAGCATGCCTGGCTGTTGGGTGTTCTAACTCACATGTAGTCAGCCATTACACATGCATGGCAGAACAGGGAGGTATTTCCCCTCAAAGGAATTGAAAGAAAATAGAAATCTGGGCAACCCTGGAGATTTGTCATGCATAAAGGCCACCAGACTTTGCACCTTCAGTAAAGTGAGGAGAAAACAAAGCTAAATGCACTATAATCCCTCTGAAGTAAAGGGTATGTTGGAAAGGCTTGGGATAGACACCTATTAGGCTTCCTACCTTCCTGCCTCCTACAGGACTGGGGTATCCCCAGCTTCCATAAAGAAGCATGGAGAAGATGTAACAGAACACTGTTCCAGAGCTAAAGCAATAACCTTATCTAATTTTACTTGGGCCCCGACAGGTTGCAGGAAAAATTATGAAGTCAGGGTGTGGCAGCTTTATTTTCTGCAGCTCCAAGCCGCACATGCACTTGTTCAGGAATAACAAGTCTCTCCGGCCACTTGCTCTTGCCTGAGTGGCAGCTGCAGCCAGCAGCAGTCACAGGTGTGCCACAAGTTGCCAGGAACTTCTGCCTCTCTCTGTGCTACTTTTGTTCTTTTTTCACCTTACTTTTTCTTTGCCTTGATGTTTTCATTCTTCTCCCCACATTATTTCTTCCCTTCCTTGCTTCGTCACTTGCCTCTCCATCATCTCTCTACCTCAGCTGTGCCCTTGGTTCCTGGTAGTTCTCCTTTCATTCCCTGACTGACCTTGTCATCTCTTTCTCCTCCCTACCTCCTTTTTTGTTAATAAGCTGAGGTATAACAGAGCAGTATTTTGGCTGGAAGCGGTGTCTTCCCAAGCAAATTTCTTTCCCTGGGCCCTTCTGTGTCCCTTTGTGCATGGAGTTGAATGTCACATCAGAAACAGCGACTTTGCACATATAATCTTTCCCTTTCTTTCTCTCTCTCTCTTTCTCTCTCTCTTCCTTTCTCCTTCTTTCTCCTGTATCCTTCATTTTCTGTGTGCACTTGAACAGTGTCATAGCCTCAGTCTGATTACAAATTAGTGCGGCTCTGTCAAAGCCAGCAGACAGGGTTGAATTAAAGGCTCATATCAATGCAAAGTGAAAAAGGAAGCATCTTTTTTTTAGTAGGAGACAGACTTGATACAGAATGATGAAAAAGTAGAGTGGATTAATAATGAGGACAAGGAAATGGTAGCAAGAGCGCACTTCATAAGCCTACCACTCGTCCGTGGCTTTTATGAATTTCTGCAATATTTGCTAGAATAATAGAAAGGAGCAGCTGCAGGGAAAGGCACAGACAAATTACAACCCACTAGTAATATCTGTATTCAGGACAGGCCTGAAATATACTCAGATAGTGGTCTGTGATATATTAAATGATAGTGCATATTGCATTAACCTGTGGTTAGTTACTGCCCTGTCACAAACACTGCACTGTCTTGGGCACTTACTTTGCATGAGGTTTTCAAGGACAGTAGGATCTGCACAACTTCAGACAGGTCTGTATGGCTGGATATAGATGGACTTCTGCTCTCCAGCCATGCTGAAAGTTGTTTGGGCAGAGAAAGAGCATGCCCAGAGCTATGTATGTGTGGGTGTATGCATGCATATACATACTACATATATGTAAAAATATAAATTTTGGCATACAAAAAAATTCTGCTTGAGGACAGACTTAAATATTGGGTTTCTGTTTTTTTTTTTCCTTATGGAAAAACAAGCAATGAGTAAGCTCACACCTCAGATGACCGCACAAGTCCTATTTTACAAATGCTTTTTTTCCTTTTGGATTTTGAGTGATGATCACAGTTCACTTTTTCTCTCCTGCCCTGACTGTGTCCTGTGCACAAACCCCTTGGCTGACAGAGACACTAGCAGTGGTTTGCCTCCTGGTCCATGTCTGAGCAGCAGTTCCACCCTGGACTTGACAAAACACCAGCCTGTCCCTCACACTGAAGAAATTCACAAATAATCATACTTAGAATTCAGTTTTCAGTCAGCTTAATGACACTGAAGTATCTACTTTTTAAGGCATCCTGGAGACTCTGACACTGTACTCTTGAACGTGTTACCTTCAGTCTGCTTTGTGCCCCTGCCTCCTCTGCCTTTCACAGGAGACACTGTCAGGATTGAAGGTCATGTGAGATGAGATACATCCTGTGTAGACAACAGCTGCTCACGGGCTTCATCGACCTGAATAGGAAAAGAGTCCTTGACTGGATAAAAACAAGGTTTGGTTTGCTATCAAGGACCAGGAGCAGGAGGCAAATGTCTGTCCATTCCACATGGTAATGGCAGTAGCTGCAGCTGTGGTCACTGCTAGAGAGGGTACAGAGGACACATGGAAGGTAGGAGCCATGGGAAGTTTGTCTCTCTGCCCTCTCTGTCCCCAAAGCCTTGGAGGTGAAGGTGGCAGCAGCCAAAGGGAGCAGGCGGCAGCCCGGGATCTCTCCTTGGCTGTTTTAGGTATAAACCCCGTTGTCATCAATCAGGAACAGGATGTAGCATTCAAAGAACTCTCCTTGTTTGGGAGCTTTGAAGTGAATCAAACTTACTTTACATGGCCAAGGTTGCTGCAAGCTTGCATATGCTTGAAGCATCTCTTTTTTTACATTGAAAGAGCTGTGTCTTTTTTTGATTTCTTTCTCTCCTGCCATACAGCCCTCATCTTTTCTCATTCTCCTTTCTTCTTCACATCCATTTTCCCCTTCTTCTTCCTCCTGGCTCCCCTCCAAGTGTAAAAAGTCGAGAGGATGGCAGCATGAGGATCAGTGAGGATGCTGCCTGTTGGTAATGGACAGTAGGTGGAGCACATCCACTGCTTTAAGTACCGGTGGGTTTCACCACTTTTTTACCTCCTGTAAAACTATCTATCATTTCTACTGCAGTGAATCAGTAGTTGCAAGGTAGCACAGCTCTATACAAAGCAGCTAATCTTGGTTAGACCTCAGGAGAGAGCATCGTGACTCACATTGAACCACGTGGGGCCAAACACTGGCTGATCTAGATGGGAAACAAAAATCTGAAAAGGAGCAGTCTCTTAACAGTTTCCAGTTATGGGTGCTGCTCCTCTTCTTCTTTTTTTCATTTGTTTGTTTGTTTGTGGGGTTTTTTTAAATTTTTTTTCACTTAAGAAAAATCTATTCCACAAGTGAGCACCAGCCTGGGGTCCATCCCCTCTGGCTTTCCTGTCTTCCTGTGCCAGGTCTGCAGTTTCGTGATTGTTTTGCACCACTGCAGCAGCTGCAGCTGCTGAGGGGCCCCAAGGTGGCTGAAGCAGCATCTGAGGGCTCAGCATCAAGCTGCCCATGAGCACACTGGACCTCCCTTCCACACCAGCACCAGACATATGGGAAATCTTTGGACATCCATCATTTCTGTCTGATGTTTCACTATCTCCCGTGTATTTTTCATGAGGCTGGGGAAAAAACTAACAACTGGAACAGGAAAAGACTAGCTTTTAGTTAAACGAGCCTAGAAGTGTGCCTGCAACCTTGTCTGGTTTTTCCAACTAGATCAGCTTCGGTAATGAGGGAGATCTTCCTTTGCTTACGTGCTTGGATCATCATGGCTACACCATCACTCCTGTCACACCACATGTCATCTCACCACTGCCGGCTTTTGTGTCTCCCTTCGAGCCCTGTGCCGTCCCTTGCTCCGTGGAACCTGCTGTGACACGGCTCTTGCAGAAAAATAAACCCAGTCTTTTCCAAACAGCCCAGCTGCAGAGGTTCATGGCTGGGAGGGTCCCAGACAGCCCTCCTGGCATTGCTCCTGGTCTCCTAAACCAGCATCTCTTCCCCAGCAATATCCGGCCCCCTCCGCTGAGCCTGGGGGTGTGGTGGGCTTTGAAGCAGATGTTCCTCTTTCATTTGCAGAGCGTTTTTCTACTAATGGTGAGCGGTGAGAAGGTGACCTTTCCAATTTGGCTACCTGATACTTAACACTTCCAAGCGCATCTGCCCTTGTAGGCACCGTGCAAATGTCCATTGGTGGTTGAGAAAGGGAGTGAGGAAGGTGCAAAGAAAGATCTGGGATGAACTCACTTGACCTGCTCATTCCTGCGGTGTTCAACAGAGACTGGCAGATTTACACAAGACACCATCTGCCTGATTTGTATCCTAGTTTGAAGAGACCAATTTTTTCTCTGCCTCTCTTGGTGTCAGACCCATTTTTGTGGTCCCCAGCATTCCCCTGGGACATGTGGCTAGCGGGAGCTGCCCAGAGCCCAGTGAGGGCAAGGACAGCTTCATCAGGCTGGCCCTCCGCCTGTCTTGGCTGTGGCTGCAGCACATTCCCTCCCCTCAGGGCTTCACTGTAATCTGGCATGTGCCACCAGAGATGGGATTTACGGGGCCTCCCTTCAGCGGTTGTATAATAGTGGTGTAGACAAGGGGACAATTTTGCTCTCAGTTATACTGGCAAACCCCAAGAGGCTTTTTGCTAAAAGCATCTTTCATTCTCCTCCTCTCCCTCTTGTCAGCATCCCCTCAGGGTTTCTCGTTCTTTCCCTCCTCCTTGCAGTCACAGTGGAGGGAGGTGGATGCTTCATCTCATGTCTTACTGTTCCAGACAATGCCTTATCAGTCCTGGTTTTGGGATGGGACATGGAGGCACGGCTGCTCGTGAGGCCAGAGGTGGGGAGCCAAAGGGTTTCTGGAGAGGAGCCAAGCATTGCTGCTGTGCCCTGCTGCACTTCCAGTGCCCCTTTTAAGTGTTCTCTCTCCACCAACTGTGCCAGAGCAGGAGAGGCGATGCAGGGCCGCATCCTGCTGCATCCTGTGCCTCAGCACCGTGTGCCTGAGGCATGGCCTGGCTGGCACTCTTTGGCTGGCACCTCCAGGGAGGAGCCTGGTTGGGCTACTCAGTAGCCTGGTTGGGGGCTCAGCACACTCTTCAGATGCGAGACCACTGTTTTTCCTCTGCCCTGTGGCACAGCAGCCAGCAGGGAAAAATAACAGGCGCGCCTGAAGGTAATGGATTACGACCAGCGGTCATTGCTGTGTGTGTTTTCCAAGGCTCATTTTATTCCCTGCTGTAGTCCTTCAAATTAACAGTGGTCTAGTTATTTACATTTGAAAATTGGATGATATGCTGGACTGCTATTTCTCTATTGACTCTGTGCCGCTAATACATTTGGAAATTGTCTGCCTGCTGCAGATAGGCACTGCCTGCTTGGAAACATTTGGAGTCCCTCTATCAGCGTCGCAGAGGGAGACACAGAGCATAGGAAAGGACATCTGATTGTTTGCGCTTACCTTCACCCAGTGGAAACAGAACAGCGTCTGTGTTTGATACATCCCCTGCTGTGCACCAACAACCTGTGCTCTGCCTGCCTGAAGAAGGCAAAACCTTCCTGACATTTCTGCCCCGTCCTTTTTTGAGCTGTAATCAGCTCACCCAACCTTGTGTGCATCCACAGGAGCCACTGGCTGGAAAATGTAGGTGGTGCAAGAGCTGCATCAGGGCCTGTGAGCCAGTGGGACCTTGCACTGCCCTCAATGCCCAAGGCCAATAGAGGGCAGCAGCTGAGGGTGTCCTGTTTCCCACTGTGCCTTCCCACTGTGCCAGCAGTGCCTCATCACCACCCACTGGATCACGATGCTCATTTTCTTGAGTTTCTGGGGTGGAAAGCAGAACAGGAGCTGCTTTCCCATGGGCTTCACAGCTGCAGGTGTTGGGGACAGAGTGGCTGAGAGCTGGCAGGGCTTGGCAGGTGGATTCCTGTTCTCCAGGTATGGTAGATGCCTGCAAAAGGTGTGTGGGGACAGGAGGAGGTGGCCAAGGGAGGGGGCAGAGCCCCTGGCACCTTTAAGGAGACAAAGAGAAGGACTGCTGACAAAATAGATGGCAAGGGAGTAAGGCACCCAGAGAGAAAGAGAAAGCAGGGTAAAAGCCTTCTGAAAAAGCCAGGCAGCCAGGAGCAGCAAGCCAGGAAATGCTGTGCTATAGCTGAAGTGAGGTCTGCACCAGAAAGATTCCTGCTCTTCTGTGAGCCACCGCTTCCAAGGGAATGGTGTGAGACCCTGCAGTGCCTGCTGTCACAAACTCACCTCTGTGCAGGGCTGAAATGGAATGAAGCTTTCATCTTCTCTCTCACCCCTTCAGCCTGGTTTTGCTGCCTCACAGACCAGATGCATGTTGCTGCTCTGAGCAGGATGGCTGAGAATGTCTTCATGCCTCCAGGTGCTTGGCCCTTCTCTCCACTTCTGCTCCCCTGGAATAAATCTTGCTGTGGTTCTTCTGGTCCTCAGCTCCTCCATCCCCTACTGCCACAGCCGTGGTGGCTTCGTTCTGGCCCTGCTGCCTCCAGGAAAGCCACTGCTCCCTTGGCAGCAGAGTTACCATGCCATGCCCCTCAGGAGAGAAGGAGGAAGCTGCTGCCTTCCCTGTGGCACCCCAATGGCACCACGGCATGATGATGGGAGAGGGGAAAGGAGACCTGGAGTGTGGTCTCGCCCAGAGATCCGGGGCAGAGAGGGGAGCTGGGAGGGTGAATAAGAAGCAGTTCCTAGGGCAGGTGGGACTGGGCTGGGACAGGGTGAATGAGGGATAATTTGCAAACATGAGTTGGAGCAGCTGGGGCAGCTTTTGGGGATCATATGTGAACTACTAAATAATACAGAACAGAAACATTTTTTGGAAATCTGAAAATCTCAGGATTTTTGTACACCACTGGGATGTTTGATCCAGCATTCCAGCCTGGCAGCAGGAGCAATAAGCCCTGATTTCAGAGGACACTCCCACTACAAGCTGGCATGAGCATGCTGCAGGCTGCAAGGTATCAGGGGCTGTCCTCCCCATGGCTGGGCACCTTGCTGAGCTGAAATGTAATGAAAAGCCACACAAACCACACAAAGCAAGGACTTCCAGCTGGAGCTGGAGTGGTTAGTGTGGGTAGTGAAGGTGCTGCACAACCCTGGACATGAAGTCCCAGTGCCACTGCTGGCCATCGCCTCCTGGCAGCAAACAGTGAGCAGCCCTCAAAGCTGCCCAAGGCCCTCTGGTAAATCAATGAAACCCCTTGCAGAAAATCAGAAATACTTTGCAAATGATTTTCCACTCAGTCTGGAGGTTAAAGCTGTTGCAAATCACTGCTGGTTCAATCATATCTTTTTTGAGCTGGAAGGCCACGGGTTAATAAAAGTTTGATTAGATATATATATTTCTATATAAGCCCTGCTGCTTCCAGACACGTCTGTGCCCCCAGCTGCTTTGCAGACTGCAGTGCAATCACCAAAGTGTAGTAAAGGCACTTGCCTGGCTGCAAAATGGAGAAAGATTTGTTGTTTGCTTAGCTGTGGCTGAAGAGAATATTCCCTGTGTCCAGGTGGGTTTGATTCTCACGTATGGCTGCATTTAGTGTGCTCAGTCAGGGGTTCACACGTTAGACTGGTACAGCATCCTACCTATAAATCATATTAAATATTAACGGGGGGAGCAGAGATATTTTGTGCCTATTTAGTTTTCTTTCTTTCTTTCTTTCTTTCTTTCTTTCTTTCTTTCTTTCTTTCTTTCTTTCTTTCTTTCTTTCTTTCTTTCTTTCTTTCTTTCTTTTCTTTCTTTCTTTCTTTCTTTCTTTCTTTCTTTCTTCCTTTCTTCCTTTCTTCCTTTCTTCCTTTCTTCCTTTCTTTCTTCCTTTCTTCCTTCCTTTCTTCCTTTCTTCCTTCCTTTTTCTCTCTTTCCTCTCTCTCCCTCTCTCCCTTTGTCTCTCTTTCTTTCCTTTCTTTTCCAGGAGAAATGTCAAGCTCCAAGTTGTTTCCTCCTTGTGTTGCTATTTGCTGCCTTCACCAGAGGGCAGCGTATAACCTGGGGTCCTGCTGCTTGTAAGAACAACTGAAGTGAAACCCATGACACTGTCAAGTGCTTAAAATTAAAATGCTGGTTTGTGCTTACAGAAACAATGTGCACCAGAGCTTAGCAGAGGGCTGTAGAGTTCAGGGAGGGATGGGGAAATCGCCTGTTAATGGATGACTGCCTTGGAAAACATCAGTTGCCTTGTGCTTCTGTCTCAGCCAGGAAAGCTCTACATGAGTCTTTCATAAATTAGAATATTTCTGCCTTAAAGAAACCGCTGCTGCAAGCACGCTGCTGAAAAAGGTGCCCCACCACATGTGCCACTTTGAAATTATCTTCTGAAACCCCTGGAGCCATGTGTAAACAAAACCACCTCAACTGATGAGCTGTCCTCTCTCTGCTTTGCTGCCCCTGTGTGTCCTCCTCAGTCCTCACTTGTGCCAGGAACTGCTGGGAAGAATGGATTTGAATTCCACTGTGCAAATGGCTGACCTGGCTCCAGGGATGCCCAAAGTCTCATCCGCCCCAAGAAGCAACCCCAGCCCTGCTGTGCCGTCTCCCTGAGGTATGTCTAATCACACGGAGGCACCTCTGCCAGGGGCTTCCCAAAGTTAGGCATGCATTGGCACACATGCACACCCCTCCAGCACT
Organism: Oxyruncus cristatus; assembly: GCA_013399855.1. Taxonomy (NCBI): domain Eukaryota; kingdom Metazoa; phylum Chordata; class Aves; order Passeriformes; family Cotingidae; genus Oxyruncus; species Oxyruncus cristatus. The sequence goes on along the minus strand of VXAY01001361.1, from coordinate 1,245,835 downwards.
CATTTGAACACAAAGGTATTGCCCTATTTTATCTCTCCCATATTTGTATTTGCACTACATGGGAGGATGGAGACTGCAGTAAACAAATATCCTGGGGCTGAGGGAAAAGCACAGCCTGGGGGAAATGTGAGGTGGCTTTGCTTCGAGCCTGCTGTCTCCCTTGTGCTTCTGCAAATTGCAATTTGATATAACCCTTTCCTCAACCCTGTCATGAGGTCTGTAACTGCATCAATATTTCTGATAGCATCATGCACGTGTTCATCCTAAGTAGGTTATCCTTCACGCTGCGCAGCTTCCAACCTGCTTGCTGCAATTTATCAGTGGGGAAGGATATTTTGGGAATGATCCCGTGTCTCTTCTCCATGTCACAGGATAATGTGCTGCACATAATGAATCCCACCCGCAGTGTCTTATGCAGTAACGACACAAAAAAAATGCTTGCAGCTCTCCATCTCTCTGGATCTTACGGCTTTTTGAGTGACTGTCCAGTTCACAGCATTCAGCACGTCCCTGAGTGTTTGTTACACCCATCCATTGAAGTGCTCAGCAGAGCCATGTGGAATTGCGAATGGGAGCTGCAGGACATCAGGACAGACGTACAGACACTGCTCCTCTGCACTGTGTTTGAGACCGTGGCTGTCTGTGCACTCCTGTGCCATCGTTTGAGATCTGCTGGAGGCACAGCTTGCTCACGGTGGCACTTTGTGCACACATAAAAGATTTTATGAAACTGAGCTATTTGGTGTCACACACTCGTCCTGACAGCACCAAGAAAGCCGGGTATAGTGGTCAGGGGTGTGGGTGATGCTGCTGTCCCAGATCAGGATCAGTGTTCTCACAGCTCCAGATTGATGCAGAAGGGACAACAGGGAGAGGGAAGGAAAAAAGGAAAGGAATAAGAGCTGGAGCACTAACTTCAATAGCCTTCCTTTTGTAAGTGAGACTATTAGGTGCCCAGACTTAGGAAATGCCAGATTTAGGTGGCATCATTAACTTAAGATAAGACTCCTTCCCCAGAAAGAAGGAGCAAGGTTTCTGAAGGCCAGAAGCCTCACTCTACCCAGAGGTTGAAGGTCCCATCATCGTCCCATACAGACTATCCCTTAAAGTGTTACAGGAGAGGGCAGAAGAGCAGAAGAGTCCAGGGCAAGTGCAAACTGTTGGCTCTAGGATACGGCATGGGATAAATGTGGGAAGTGAGGGGCCTTCCACTGAGCCTCCCCTGATCCACAGGGCCTTTTGGGATGACTCACTTCTGTGCTGCTCTTTTCTTGAATAACTCAGAGCGGTGCAAAGGTGAGGAAGAGGTGAGGAAGAAGAAGGTGGCTCTTGAAGAGCCCTGACCCAACAGAGAAGTCTATTCTGGTACGTAGGTTCCCGAGAGGTGAAGCGCTTGCGTGCATGAAGCACATACCTCACTGTGCAGCTGCAGCCAGGTCACAGGAGTAACTCCCAGGCAGAAAAGAAGCCGCAGGAAAGGGAAGGCAAGATCCCAACCAGCAATGCTATCACCTGGCACTGGCAGCCAGAAAGCTGTAGGGCAATGAGTGTCTTTGTTAATGTAAACCCTGCCTCAACAGGCATTCCAATGCTCTGCTCCTTCTGTGGGATGCTGGCAGCCTGTGACACACCCAGCTGACTCTTTGTGGGAGTGCTTTGTGACTGAAGGCAAAAGGAAAAAGTCATAGTTTGTGTAAATCAGACAGAAGTCAGGAATGTTATCCTGCAGATGCTAGGCAAGGATCAAAGTGCTGGGATCATGTGCAGAGCCTAGCTGGAGAAAAACTCTGTGCAAGTGAGCTGAGCAAATGTCCCCTTTTCCGTGGAAATGGAATCCTTCCATTGGGGCTGGGCGGGAATGGGTGGGAAGGTCACCCGAGCACAACAGCCAACAGTCTGGAAAATATAATGCCAAGTAATGCATGCCATAATGAAACAGCTACCTTAGCAATAGCTGATGTCAGTTCCTTCATGGCCATGATTTCTTTTCTCATACAAAAGCGAAAAAAAGCCCTTTCATGGCAGGCAAAATCAAAGGTGTCTCTTGCAGCCCGCTGCTCAAGGAGTTTTCTTCTAAACCACAGAACCATCACTATTACTTTTTCACAGGTAATTACTCACTGCAGCTAATTTGGAGTCATATTAGAAAGTGAAATGGAGATATCCTGTTATACCCTTTTCCCCTCAGTCTGCCTTGGCATTTTTATCGTTCTCTGCTCTGGTGCTCGTAGCAACAGCCACGGCCGTCCCCACATGGCCCGAGAGAGCGAGAGCTGCTGATGCCTGACATTTATCCAGCTGGGCTCTTCACCATGGGCTTTGCCTGCTGGGGATCACACCTCCCTAAGCCCCTCAGTGCTGAGGGGTGGGTGTAAGCAAGCTGCAAAAAGAGATGCATCTAGTGCCTAATTCCCCAAGTAACATATTTCAGGTTTGGCTGCTTGATCTGCAGTAAGCCGTTCTGTGAGGTACGGACATCCACAAACACACGGGATAATGACTTTGCGTGTTTATCTCTTTGAAAATAAAAATAAAATAGGCCATTCGAGTGAATTGCCTTCACAGGACATGAGCCATGCAGTTTGCAGCCCCCTTTGGAAGCAGAGTCCTTTGGGCTGCCTTTGACAGTCTTGGTTCGTGGGGGTTATGTAGCCTTATGTGGCCAACACAAGTTCCAGCAGCAATCAAGGGGACAACTCCTGTTCTTGAAAAAAAAAACAAACCCAAAACACAAAAAGAACCCCAAAACGTTTAAAGAAACAAAAGAAGCAAAAAACCCACCTAAACAATCAAAGGAGAACCAGTATACCTTCCTACAGAGACTATAATAATCTTCTGCATCAATGCATTAAAAGAAGGAGTTTCTCACTGAAACTCTTCAGTGTTAGAGATGTCAAGAGTAAGAAAAGACAGAAAATCCAGTCCGAGGTTTCAAGGGATATATGGGACCCCAGGCATACATGGTGCCTACACAGGTTCCTGAGTGTGTGGAGAGCAAGTGGAGAGCCCTGTGGGAATGGGAGATGGGGGCCAGAGGTGGAGAGCCTGCTCTGTAAGTAAAGCTGTGTGTTAGAAGTGGCACAAAGGAAAATGTTAACGAAGCACGAAAAAAAATGAGACTCAGTAGGGAAATTAGTGGAGGGGAATAAAAACCTCATCAGGAGGAAAGGCAACACGGAGTGTTAAGCAAATGCATTGCCTTGGAAGGGAGGGTCAGGTTTGTGGTCAGCTGTTGTTCATGGGGTTTGTTAAAAACATGAGGGGAAAGGGTGTAATGAGGCTGTGGTGTGCACAGCCCCACAGGTGTCAGTGCCGGATGGGGAACTTGGGGTGGCTTTAATCGTGGGGGATTTGGGCAGCTGCTTGTGCAGGAAGGGGGTGGGAGGGCAACATTCTTTACACTGAGGGAGACAAAGATGGTGGGAGGTGGGGTTGGCACTGGGCCAGGGGCAGGACTGGGGCCCCTTTCCATTCTGCTGCACTTGAGTCTGAAGCATGGGGGCAGGGCGGGATGGGATTGGAGGTGAGGATGGGTACAGGCAGTCTGGGCAGGACAGGGAAGTGCCTGATGGTACAGCCAGGGCTGGCTGCAGTCATCCCATACCTCAGGGGAGGACCTGCCAGGGACTGTGGGGAACCAGGCCAGGACATCTGAAGCAAAAAATGTCTGCGAAGTGACTTCACAGTAGAAGTCAACATGTTTTTACTGGGAGAGGATGAGCACCCTAACAATTAGAGAACTTTTAAGGAATCCTTATATACTGAAAAAAGTGGGAGGTAGAGATTCCCATGTACTGTGCTCACAGCACCTGATAAAAGCCTACAGGCACTGACAGTGCTGCAGCTTTGCAGTATGAAAAATATGAAAATAGGGAACTCTGGAGCTTCATGTGGGTACCTGCAAGTGAAAAGACTTAAAGAAGGAAGCCTTTGAGCTTATCAGTGAGGTTAAAAAAAAAGGGTGAAAAAAAAAAAGATGAAAGAAGGTAAGTTATAGGCTTCATGCCTTTATTACCTTCTGCCAAGGCTCGAAGGCCATGCCAGCTCTGCCAGGTGTTTCAGAAGAATAACAAAAGAAGAAGTTACACAGATCCAATATGCCTACAACCACTATCCTTAGGAATCAAAACTCCTGAAGAAACTTCAGCAACTGCTGAATAAAATACTGCTCTGCTGCGGCAAACCACAGGCTGTCACAATTTAAAATAAAGCTGAATTAACGCACATTGCCAGGCTTTGTCTATTTTGACACAAATGAATGGTTCACAGGCTCAGCATAGCAAAGGCTTGTGCGTGCACGTCTGGGTGTGCGTGTGTGTGCACAAATGTACACACACACACATGTACCAGGAAGATGTGTGTTTCATGCCTCTGTCTGTCTGTGTGCACACTGGTATATATTCATGTATCTAGGATCTATTCTAACGTACCTAATATTTGCTTGAGACCATGAATTTCTACGCACATATTTGTGGTTGGTAGGAAAAACCCCAGTAGTTTCACGTCTTATCACCTGCAGCTGGTTGCAGCCTTTATCTAAACATTCACTGTGGGATGCAGCAGGGAATTATGCTGGCAACTGCCATTAATCTTCTGAGCAAAAAGAAGCGTTTCCTACATCAGTGCTAAAATAAACCCATTTGTCTGGTGAATGAGGCACAACTAAAAATTACCCTGATGCAGAAGTAAAAACCCTCTCATGACGATATTTTTGATTATGTACTGGTCCACCATACATCATCAGGAAGGGCATCTTTATGTAGTGCAAACTGAACAGCAAGGAGTTTGAACAGTTTCAATTGAATAGTTTTAATCTTATTTTGGGACACGATACCTGTCCTGAAATTGCTCTAACCTGACATCATGTCGCAACACCACCAGTGGATAAAAACACTCTTGTGTCAATCTCTCTGTATACACAACACTTGACTCCTGTTCCCACACTGTGCCTCTCTTGTCCCCTGAATGACCACGCAAGGCCTGACCTGGTGTGGTCCTCAACCTCACCACAGACCTCTGCCACTGCTGTGCTCCCCAGCTGCCTCACAGGTCAGCTGCTCATCAGTTTGCTTCTGAGCCAGAGTGGAAAGAGCTTTCACCTTGCTACGGTGGGAGCACCACCTTGGAGGTGAGCAGGGGATGTGGCTCTCCCTTGCACACAGCAGAGGGGTGAGCAGAGAGCTGTGTCAGCTGGAAGATCTGAACATGCTGATGGCAGCTTCACAGCAGATAGGCACGAAGAAGTGGGAAGTTGATGTGTGCCAGGGGCCAAACAATCTTTTTACATCCTCATGGAGGTCTAATTGATTTATTTACTGAACTAGCCATTGACTTAATAAAATAACGTGTTCTCAAAGAAACTTGTCTTATTTAATATTGGTTTTAATGCTCTGAAAGACATAATACCTGCAAAATGGCACTCTTTGTTGTTGATTTGTCATCAAATAGAGCATGAGTGAAGGAAAAAAAAAATATGTGAATGCTGAGCAAATTAACATAATTTCCTGGTTTCCTATCAGAGAAGTAAAAAACTTTGTCGTTGTTGTTGCTGTTGTTTTTTAGACACTTGTTGAAAATATGGACATACCAGTGGTTGGGCTGAGGATGCTGTTATGCTTTTGTGGAGAAAAAACAACCTCTTCTATTCAGCAGGAAAGACAATGGGAGATGGTTTTGTTGCTTTTTATTTCCTGTATGTGTGCATGTGTACGTAGCAGGGTGTGAGAGAGAGAGAGAGGAAAGTCTTAGAAGTAGTGGGTTGCTTATGTCAGCAGACAGGAAGAACTTGCTTGGACACAGCTAGCAAAAAGCATGTGCCAGCTATTGAATAAATGGCATATCCATTGTAATGCACAGATAATAACAACAGAAAGTCTTTACAACTGGTAAACAATTGCCAAGTGACTAATACAAGCCTTGGGTTGGCAAGCAGTAGGGGTTTAGGAAATAGGCTGAAAGAGCAGCTCTGTGTATTCGTGAAGCCCCGCGATTCACTTCTATAGCTACAAGATTTCCTTACCTCTCATCCCTCCCTTAACCACAGGTGCTTTAAAAACAAGTTTTTGGCTTTATGAGTTACTACCTATGTGCTGCAGTCATCTTCCTCAGCTGATAAGCAGCATTATCAGCTTATGGGGTTCATGTATGGAAGTGTTACACCTTAGTTGGTCTCAGCAGGCCCATTTTTCTTGCACAGATTTATGGTACTTTCTAGCAAGTTGATATGCTCGCTCCGAGCTGAAACAAATTCCCAGTGAAATCCTCTCAAGAAGAGGAAGATTTATTGGTTTTCAGCCTGACTGCACAGGCAGCCCACAAGCAGCCAAAATGGGTAATAGCCAGAGAAATGCCCCCAGTGCCTGAGTGTGGGGCTGGGCACCAGGATGCTCCTGCTGCTCCTGCACTTTTCCAAGGAGGGGTAGATCAGGTCCATGTCAATACTTCATCCCCACCTTGCACAGTTGTTCTTCACTGCAGGGCACCTGATGCAAAACTGAGTGTATGTAGTATCATAGTAACTTCGAAGCTGCCACTGGGAAAGAAGTGCAAGCAGCTGTTGCTGGTTGCATGTGGGTGGGCTTGGAAGTACAAGAACTTCATCCAGCACTCCATGGCACTTCGCCAGCTCTGCGTATCCAGCCAAACGAGGCCAGAGATGCTCTCAGCAGGCACCACCGTGGAGTGAATTACACGTTTACTCCATCTTATATGTCATTGCTTTCCCTCTTTTCCCCCATCCTAGCTGAAAAGACAAGTTTTTTTCCCCCCTGTGTCAGCTGCTCCCCTCCTTGATTTCTCCTGCCCCATCACTGCAATAGAGCGGGCATCGCTGCCCACACAGCCCCACAGAGCAGGCAGGGGGGTGCTGGGCTCCTGAATTGTAGCAGGAAGCCAGGGGCTGGGCTGGGCTGCGCAGCAGAGGTTGGGCTGAGAGGTGGCAATCAAGGAATGTGCAGCAGAAGATGCCCTGCATGTGCTGCCCTGAGCTGTGAAGGTCTTTTGCTGTGATGGGCAGTGGGGAGCAGAGGAGACGTGTGGCCTTGGTGGGAAGGGAACCTCCCACCCCCACAGTATTGCTGGCCTGGCTATCAGGGCCTCAGGATTTCCATCCATCCATCCATCCAGGCATCCATCCATCCATCCATCTATCTACCTATCTATTGAAAGGCAGAGGAAAGACTATGGAGTCTATGAGTAAATGGCAGCATGTTAACAAGGCAGCCAAAATCAAAGAGAACTAATCCTCCCCTCTGCCCAGAGAGCCAAGGAAACACACTGACCAGTAAACAGCTTTGTCCTTACAATAAAGAGGATATTTCACCTGAACTTACATAAGGAAAACATTCCTAGGAGCCACTCAAAACACCACTTTATTGATGGGTGTTAGGAGTTGTAAGTAATGGGGCTGTGGGCGTGGGAGAAATGAGTGAAGTTATCCTCCCTCTTGCTTAATTCAATCCAACAGGAGTCATCACTGGGGGCTGCTGTGCTTTGAGGATTGTGTAATCTTCAGGGAAGACTTCAGTACAGCAAGACACACTGATTCACTTATGTAGGAGTGAATCCAGAGTAACTTGAGTCTGGGAGAGTATATGTGGGATGCATATTTATGTCCTCAAGTGAATGAGATGAGGAAATTCTCACCTTCTCCCTCACTGTATTATCAAAATTATAGGTAAACATATGCTGATTTTGCCTTTGTATTGTAATGTTTTTCATCATACTATCTCTACCACCAAAAAGTAGATCAAAGACAGCAATGTGACACAGCTGACTGGAGTCTGGGTATCAAAACCCACACATTTCTTAGATATGAGAAGGGAGATGTGTGATCATCCACTCTGATGGGAACATACTCTTCCCAAGCCCCAGAGGAGAGGGCTTTCCTAGAACTATGCCGAGTGGAAAGGAGACTATCAAGTGCTGGACTGAACAGTGAAGATCATTGCGGTCCAAAGCTCCTGCCTGCGATGAGGCAGAAAGTGTGGGGCTGGCAAACCCCTAAAAGCCTGGGGAGCATAAAACCACAACTTCAGCAGGGGAGAAAAGGCCTCACGGCTGAGGCACCGAGACACTGCGGGCAAGGGAATGCGCTGGGTGAGTGCTGAACCACAACAAAAACTGCTGCACCTTTTATAACATAATTGCGTGCTTTATTGATATACACAGTAAAGCAGTATATAATACAATAGTAAGGCATATATTTGGTGAAATTTGGTATGTTGTGAAAAAAATGCAGTAAAACAGAAGTTTATAAAAATAATTAGTAAATGTTACAGTGTTGGGTGTTAAAACACAATATATTATGATATCCAAGTAATAAACCAGTACTGAGTAACGATGAAGTAACATGCCATATGGTATTTATGTTTTCAACTACACTGATTATGTTTTACAGTTTAATATTTTGTCATTATAAGGAATATGAAGTAATTCCCAAATTATGCTTAAAAAAGCAGCAATAAAGCTTTCAACTTTTTAAATACTTTTTGACAGACTCACTCCAAAACTAAGATCTAGAAAGTAAAACAAACAAAACAAAACCCTGATGAAAACAATCGTGCAATCTGTTTTTCCTCCGTTTTTTTTCTGAAGAGAAGGTTTAACGTATAAGGGGGGAAAAAAAGAAGAAACCCATTTCTCAAATCGCAATTTAAACCTTCTGCTAAAAAAGGCCATGAGAAATAGTGAGGGTTCCTATTGTAATAAAGTGTTAAAAAAAGCTCTTTATTAGGAAAGCAGAGGTTTGGGGGGGATTGTACTTATTTTTATAGATCATTAAAGTTGTTGTTATTATTTAAACAATGAGACCTGGTCACACAATGGACACGTGGTGAGGATGTAACATTGTCGTACATAATTGTCAGGAACACCACAAAACCAAAGTGAGGTAGAAATAGCATGACTAGCTATGTTCAATGTTAACTAGCATTCAAAATAAAATCTTTCCCAAGTTTAATTACAATTCATACAAGTAGAGGTAACAGATTTTTTTATACTCTTGCAATATAAAGTCAGATGGTGTGTTTCTATGAATTCTAAGGTAAAATTAAAAGCTGGTTAAGAAAATGAAGTGGTAAAGCTTTTGCTGACAGCACCTCATACCCAAACCAATCTCTGCCGAGCTGCAGTCAAGCTGGCTAATCTGTTTCGCTACCCGTTCCTCTCTTCCTCACGTTATTGTTAATTGTGCAGGATTACTTGTAGAGAGAAATAGGGAAGGAGAACAGACCAGGGCCTTTGTTTTGGTGATAAACATCTCATGGAGCAGTGTGACTACCTTCACCTGATCACTGCACGCGCGCAAGAACAGCAGTAACTCTCGTACAGCCTTTCCCAAAGGTCGCTCACGGCATTACAGCTCCTTGGGACCGGCTGCTGTAGCAGGCTGAGACACGGGACTGTGGAAAGCTCTGGTTGTACTGCCCAGAGGATCAAGGAGCTTCATGCTCATTAAGAGCACTGGGAGCTGGACAATGCTCTGTGATGCTCTGAGGGGGTCAGGAGGGAACTTCTCCCCTGCTGAAGCACTGCCAGCAGGTACCGGACATTGAGCTCCGAAAGTTTAAACCAGTAAGGCAATTTCTACGTTCCTTTACTAACAGCATTCAGGAATTTAGTCAGCAGAAGAAACACTGGCATATAGGATGCTCATTAAATTCTTTCCTTTCCTTCTTTCTTCTGGGACTTTTTTTTTTTTTTTAAATTAAATTTTTTTTTTTGCAGGCTCTGTCATGTAATGTGCTCTTTCATTTAATTATTGCAAACTAGCTGTGTAATTGCTAGTTGCTGTCCGAAAGCAGGACAGTAATTCATGTAATTCTTAATTTTATTGGAAAGATATGACATAACTACCTTCATTGGAAGTTCAGTTTGTGGTTTGTTTTTTTTTTTTAAGCCAGCCTTAGTCAGATAAAACCAATGAGAAATGTAAGTTGGCCATTTTGGTGTCACTTCAGGAAATACTACTTTTTTTCTTTTTGATAGGCAAGGAAAAGAACACAGGACATGAATCTCTCTGATGCAGTTACAGAGCTGAAATGAAACTAAACAAATGCACTGCCTCAGTATATTTTTTTTTGTGTTTTTTTAAGGGGGTTTCTATAAACAATTATTTTTATAAAGCACACTTTAGTTTACAATCTTTCATTATAACTGTTATAAATTTTTTTTTAAACAACCCGAAATGCGTTCCATATAAAGAAATGGCAAGTTATTTAGCTATCAAGATTTTACATGTAGTTTTCTTATAATTTTTGTACAATTGCATAGACGTGTAAAACCTGCCATTGTTAACAAAACAGTAACAGACTTAGGAAACTACTGAAATCTACAGTATAGTACCACTACCCTTCACAAAAATATAGATTTGTTTTCTTGTAAACTCTTACAGTCTAATCCTCTTTGTAGTATGAATATTATAAAAACCATGCGGAACGCCTGAAGTTGTAAAACACATCTTGCTATTCTAACACCTTGTCGTCGGTCATCACTGTCACTAAGGTTTCCATCGCTCTTCCCAAGTCGTCTGCCATGTGGAAAAGGCTCCCTACATTGTGGCCTGAAAAAGAAATTCAAAGAAGAGGAAATTAAACGGAGAGGACAGGGCAGCACGTTGGTAGGAACATTTTACAGATCCATCACTCTCCACGTGCCGCTCGCCGCCACCTCCAGGGCAGTACACTGGAGAGCACTCTTCCCAAAAAGTGGACTCCCAGATGAGTCCAACACGTTGTTGTTAGCAAAAGTTGCCAGGTTTGCAGTACACTTCAGCAGCAATACTGGCTTGAATGGCTATAGTAAACCATGATGACAATAAGCCATCACCCCCCATAGTGATGAAGCATCATCATTATCAATGTTCACCAAAAGCAACAATTAAGTCCATCGACATCACAGAAAAGCTTCTGACTGAGGCTGAAAGTGTTTGAGCATTCAATGTTCTATCAAGGAGAAAAACAGAAACAAACAGGTCAGTAGTAATTAACTAAATCATTAAACCCAAGAGGTCCCAGCAGGATACCTGCACAGACATTTAATAATGACCAGACTAAGCAGCTCAGCTCATTCAATCATTTTTAAAATATCTTTTCCTTTTCAGGCAGCAGTTCAGCAGAAACAAAGATGCCATAAGTATCAACTAACTACTCTGCAGTGGTTCACTTACACACTTCTCCTCACCCATAAACACCCTAAAGTCCTAAGATGGTATAACCACGATCTCCTATACAGAAGTGATAAATAAACACACAGTACAATTCTGGAGATGAAACCTGCAACTTCTCACACTCGTGTCACCACTGCTTCAATGGAAAGGAAAGGCAGCAACACTAATGGGCGGTAAGGAATGGATTCATCACAATTAGAGACCAAACAGACTTGAAGACAGGGAGATAAAATTGCCAAAAGTTGCCATTTTAGTTCCCTGGCATACCCTGTCTCATCTCCCACTTTGTTCAGAAGAGTGGGTGTCTCCTGCAAGTCCTCTGTCAGATTTTCAGCCTTCTATGAATGTCTCAAATACCCTCTGGCACTTCAAATGACAGAAATATCACATTTTAAACAGCTGAATCCCATCTGGAATCTCCCTCCAGAAAAAAGTATGACTGAAGAGGAAATATGACAGAGATATAGTCACCATATAAGATGAGCATCAAAACCAAGGACTGAATGCTCAAGATTTCTTGCAAGGACAAGGAGGAATGAACAGACAGAAGGTCTTAAAACAAGCAGAAGGAAATTATATTCCACACAGCACATAATTGTATTACTGAATTCATCGCCACAGGCTGATGTTGAGGCCAAACACATAAATGAGTTAAAAGAAGAGTTAGAAAATAATTGCTGAAAATAGATTTATTTAGATGCAAAGAAGTGCACGTGACCTCCAACTCAAGAAGACCCCTTGCTTCAGAGTGTCAGCAACTGAATATTTATAGCAGGTGAGGTATTACTCAAAAAAACTGTTTACTGCTGTGGCCTGAGGGGGTTTGATTTACTCTCTGAAAGCACTTGTGACAGAGTACTTGTCTGGAAACACATAGGAGGTGCAATGCCATCTGCCCACAACTCTGCTTCCCAGAAATGCTTTGCAGGAGCCTGGATGCTGAGTCCTCACCACGGTCACTGAGGAAAGAGCACCCAAATGAAGGAAGGACGTGACCAGGGCACCCAGGGTACACCTTTCATGCACCTCTAATGTGCCAGAGCCTGACTGTTACCACTGCACACTTACATCGTGGGTGTCCCTCCTGACACAACTGTCTTCTCTGACAGGAGTGAACCTTCCCTATGGGGCAAATCAGACTCACCATCCTTTTCCGAATGTTCATATATTATGGTTTTCATGCACTATTGACATTTCTACAGTAAAAGAGCTTGGAGTGACATTAGTTCAGCAGCATTTATGGAATAGAAAAAAATTGCCTGAGAACTATTCAGAGAATCAGAGAATGGTTTGTCTTGGAAGGGACCTTTAAGATCATCTAGTTCTAATCCCCCTGCCATGGGCAGGGATGCTGTTCAATTGATCAGGTTGCTCAGGGCCCCATCCAACCTGTCCTTGAACACTTCAAGGATGGGACATCCCCAACCTCTCTGGGCAGCCTGTTCCAGTGCTTCACCACCCTCTGAGCAGAGAGTTTCTTCCTAACCTGTAATTTAAACCTCCCCTCTGTTTAAACCATTGTCCCTTGTCCTATCACTATCTGCCTGCATAAAAAGTCCCTCTCCCTGAAACCTACTCTTCTCCAGGCTGAACAACCCCAGAAGTTTGTTTCTTCTGGAGAACTACTACCACCTTCTACATTCAAATACTCATTTTTAAAGTTGTTAGACTGTTTTTTTTTTTTAATGTAGCCTTCATTGCTCAAAACTTGGATGGATATAAATGACAACTATTCAACAAGCTGCCCATTCGACAGCGAGCTGTGCTATGTGTGGCACAGTTTGCCAGATATCGATACAAATACTTGCTTTTAATCTCATGACAGTTTGCTGATTGCACTAATGCACAGAGAAACAGATGAACCAACCAGCAATTTTATCCATAAATCATTAAAGTACAGCCATCCTATTCATCCTGAGCAAAAACTTGTAATTTGCTCATCAGCATGACAAGTAACTGAGTATGAAAAATTCCTGCCAAGTTTTGGTCAAAATATACTTTACTTTAAAATAAATGTATCCTACTACATGTATTTTAGATGTAAGGGATAATCTCTCTCACTGGCATCACGCAGGCTGAGATCAACCCAGCAAATTACACCATGAAAAGTGAGAATCTGACAAAGTCTGATGAAAGCGAGAACACATATATGGGAGATGCTTATGCAAACAGGAACGTAACTGCCCCTGGGCTGCTCTACTTACCTGAAACTCTGACAAGGCTTTATCAGAATGACCCTGGTATAACCAGAGTGAGGTTAAACTGGCTTGCCAGCTGTGAGAGACTGGGCTGCTCGTGGGGTCATGGTCTCTCATTCAGATTTGCTGTCATCTGTTGTTTCTAGAAACAACAAAGGGACTCCAGGGTCTTCAGGAATTCCAACACCACTCATTCCAGCTCAGGAAGAGTGATCACCCTTTCGTGGACTTAAGAGCAACCCAAACCGCTAAACCTAATCTTCAGAAAAAATTAGTATTTGTTAATACTATTTTTTTTGTCTGAAGAGGCAAGGTGAGAAAGGATAACTTCAACCAAAAACATATAAAAAAAGCCTTTCAGAAGCATGACACAGTAGATACAAACTGCTGAATTGTTCAGGTAATTAAAACAAAAGTCAAGAAGTCCTTATGCATCCAGGAATCCCCAGGTAATTTTGATACACAAACATTACAGAAATGTCTGGTAATATTTTTTTCTTTGTTAAGTCGTGCCGTATTTTTGAAATAACCATGTTTTGAATCTCCTCAAAAGGTGTGCAGAGACGTGCTGGGTGATTAAGGAGATACGACTCCCTGTCCCCCACAACATCCACACTCCCTCTCCAGCACAGCTCTTAATTTCCTCTGCATAAAACCTGTACAATCGTGTCTTCTCCTGAGCCATCTGAGTTTACAGCTCAGAGCATGACCATAAACCACTGCTGACTGCAGTTTATATTAATAGCTGGGCCGTAAAGTGCAGTAGCCTGGGGACTGTGGTCTCCAGGACAGCCGTGGGATGGCAGGATGGGCCAAAGGAGTGGGTGATACAGCTGTTCCCCAGCCCTACAACTGGGTGTCACTGCACTGCCAACAGCTTTTTTTGCCTCTATTGCACAAGGAAGTAACAGCCAGGTTAACCAAGACTGCAAACAGATGAGAACAAAATATATGATAATTTCCTGGTATGGCATGTGCAAGGAAGGCACCCCTTTCTGTAATGTCTGTTACCTAAATAAGGGCCCAAAATTCACTGGCTATTTCCATAGAGCTCTGCTGCCTCTATTGAATGCTGCTTACTTGCCCTCTCCAGTACTAAAAATGTAGGACATTGACATTTTTAATTAAGAAGCAAATGAGAAAAATACTGTCCTAAAAGCACTTAGAAAAATACAGATCAGAGTTTTCCATTATTATTCATATTTCTAAAGTAATGCCATCAAAGAAGGTATTAATTCCATCCTTTTTTTTTTTTTTAAAAAAAAAACACTGAAGCTGAAAAGTCTTCTCCATGCTTGGGGCACTAAAAGGTTGAAAAATGCTGCTGTGAAAGAGAAAAACTAGCACACACTTTGAAATGCAGCAGTAAAGCTCAGAATGGACATGGACAGTATTAACTTCAACTTATAAAAACCACAGCTGCATTTGAATGGAAAGCAGAAGACACTTATTTCTGTAGACATTAACTACATCACTTCTGGTCACATACAAAATGACGTGTTCCATATCTGCTGAATTTGCTTTTGAGATTCTAATGGAATTAAGACCCGTGGGTGTGAGCACAGTAATGGAATACCAATCTTATCCTACAGCTTGTCAGAGAAATACACGTGGAGCATTCAGACTGGAAAGAGTGGATAGAAAGTAAATTAAGAAACCCCAACACAATGCAGGGCCTTTTTCAGCATCACAGATTTCTAACCCTTCCCTGACAAAGGAAAAATCCTTCCTGTTGGTCGTTTGGATTTTGATACCCTTATTCATACAGAGCAATTACACCAAATCCATGGGATTACACACGGAGACAATACCTAATGTGAGTAACGGGATCAAAACTTGGCCAGGTGGGTTTAAAACCACATGCCCTGCCTTTGCACAAATAGATTCACACATAAAACAAAAGCTGTTCTATACCTTAGCTCATACTTCATAAGTAGGTGAACAATTGAGTTTTATATTCAGCTCTGCAAGTTGCCGAGGCTGCTCTGGAACAGTCAGTGAGCACAAACTCAGCTGGAGAGAGGAGAGCAATTCACTAAAGTCAGATTTTTAGCGTTAAGCTGCTGGAATCGGATCAAGTAGAACATACCAATTTTTTTTTTTTTAATAATTTTACCAAGTATTCCTTCTGCATCAGAAGCTTTTTTTGAATAATATGCAGAAATATGAATGAGGATAGTGGAAATCAATGACACGTTTTGCTGAATTGGAGAACAATTCTCAGCGTACGAGCCGAGAACATGCAGGGTTGAATTTGAAATAATTTACCCAAAATTTCTGGACTGGTGCAGCCTGTTGATGCCATCCCAAGCACGCTTTTTTGATCCATGAGAGGACCTGCCATTTGAAGATGGACTTAATCTGTACTGAAGATCTTACACCTCAAAGTACTGACCTGTCCCAGCTTCTACAGCCAATGCAGAGAACCTCAAGGCACCACATCAGGACAAATCCTGGCTTTCCCAGGGTAGCCTGTCAGTGACTGGGGGTTCACAACAGCTCTCCTAAAAACCCCAGTGCAGTGTGTTTCCATGAGTCCATCCCTCAGCACCAGCACAAGTCTGGAAACGGGGTTACCCTTCAATTTCTGCCTCATCCACATGGAACATCTCCTGTGCAGGAAAGGTCATTTCACAGCTACTGCAACTGCACTCAGGCAGTCTCTGAATATTTTGTCTTTAATAATAATTTTCACTAGAAATTAATCTTTCAAACGTTGTATCTGGTTGGCAAGTGAAGAGCAGCTTCACAGAGGAAAAATCAAGGCTCGCTGGAAATACTTTCAAAGGTGCTGTGGCAACACAGCACAAAACGCTTCCCTTCATTAATGAGCAGTGACATACAAATTCCAAAACCTATTTTGCATCAAACCAACCATGTCTGAAGTGCACAGTGAAAACCACCACCCATTTGCATTGCTCAGTACAACACTGTGGAGCTGGTGAATGTTAGTAGCATTCTTCACTCTGCAACAGTACACCAGGAAATTAAAACACCTGAATCTCTTATACCTCTCAACTCTCACTGTTCTAAAGGAAAAGAAAAAACCCTCTTTGGTAACTGGAGATGATAGTTGGTATATTGGCACATATCTGTAAATAAAACTATGATTATGTCAGCAGAACAGCAAGAGACATGGGTCTCCCTGTTGTGCTTACATACCAGAGCATCGGAACATAAGTCAATGACTGCAGCATACTTGCTGACAATATTTATCATTCAGAGGCTTAATTTCAATGTATTATTTTTTTCCTCCCCGTTCCTGATTTTCCACCTCTGGGAGGATGTAAGAAAATGCAGATCCCTGAGCTGACATTGTCTCCGTCGAAAGTTGAGAGGTACACCACTGTTACAGCACACATGGGGAATGCACTCAGCAAAATCAAACAAAACCCAAAGCAAAATAAAACCACCCCCAGCCCTCACCAAACCCAAGCAAACCCCGTGCTGTGTCACATGCATGCTGGGCACGGAAAGCAAGCTGTGACAAACAGAAGCCGTGGCAGTGAGCCTGCGTCTCACTAACCTCTCTCACTGGCTTTCCAGGGGCATTTCTTCCTTTAGGAACAGAGAGAGGAAGTGGAATATATATCAGAAAAGAAAGGGAAAAAAACCACACATGAACATATATTTTGTACTGTAAGAGACACTTCAATTTCCATTTAGATATTTAATATTAAGTAAAAACGCATTTCTGCTTAAAGTAAGACTGAAAGTGCATTGAAATCCACCGATGATTCTGACCTGATTTATTCAACAGTTCTGTCACCTGTGGCTTGGCTTAACCTCGCAAAACACTTGGGAAAACCACCAGCCCCAACTCATAGGCCTTTCATTTGAGAATAAGGATTGCAGAGAAGATCTGAATTCACTTTCTGGGCATCCTAATTTCCTCAAGTGGAGTACTTTTGGCAATCAGTGTAAGCAGTAAAATATTTTTTTCCAACATCAAATGAACTTATCCAGGCACTTTACATTGTATTATGGCCTACACACATAGAAGTATGCATTAATAAATATACACGTATGTGTACACACACACTTATTTTACACCTAGAGCTGTACACTGGAAAACAACATGCTCACATTCAAGATAAATATATTCCAAAATATGTTTGCCACATGCTTATCTGCAAGCATGGTAAAACTGAAGAGGCAGAGGGAGAAAGAGAGAGAAAAAAGTTCAAGTAAAAAAGGGAAAAAAAGGGAAAGTATCTCATCACGTTCAAGAACTGCCAAAATGGAGGAGTCAATACTGAGTTTATCTGAAAAGATGTTCCTAACAAGCCTTCATGGAAGCCGCATTATGATCACACTGATTCTTCTCAAACACTTCTCATAGCATATTTTCTTTCAAACATAGAAAGCCACGTGTCAATCAGCAGCCAACACTCCCTTCCCAACACACAGCCAGTGACAATAAGACGCTTGCTGTCTCCAGCAGTGTCCCACTGTCACTGTCACATCATTGCCCACACTGGTAGGGCCAGACTTGCAGTCTGAGGTGACAAAGTCACTGTGGTAGATGCTGTTCAAGAAAGAGGATGATCTTTGCCCCAGAGCTGCTGCAAACGATGTAATTGTAAGCAATGTATGAGACAACGGGGAGAGAGACAGATACCTATGGGAGAACATGCTGGTCACAGTAACATAATTGCTATCGAGTTTTCCTCTAGGTATGGAAGCCTGCAGGAGAAGGGAAGGAAGGGAATAAATAGCTTTGCAGATATTTTACAAGTTGCAGAACAAGGGTCAACAGCAGACCAGAGCTGGGCAGAGGCAGGGAAGCAGAGGAGGAGAGGGCAGAGGAAGGGAATGGCATCACTGACCGCCACGGGCCACAGCCACAGCTCAGCCACAAACTCCAGGCAACGGAAAGGGCTGGGGCAGCCTCTGAAGGCCTGGACAGCAAAGGTTACCATTTACTGAACACAGGGAACTGCATTCTCTTCCCTTCCTGCCCCTCTCCCTCTCCCCAGCAGCACACTTACTATTAGAAATTACAATAACAGGCTTGATAATAACATGCTCTGCATGTATGTGGGCTTTTGTTCTGCTCCTCAGCGGAGCCTGGACTCTGGTGAAGTCTGTACCAAACGTGCTGGTGGTGCACAGAGGCACCTGGGCTTGATGGCCAGGAGAGGTATCCCTTCACTAAGGACTCCTACAAGGTGTGCCTACAGAGCCTGCGACCTCCTCTGGCACTTTCATCACGAGCCATGAATTCCCTAAAAAATGCCTTCTGGGAGGGAATCTCTCACCAATATAAATCATGCAACGGTAAATCTTTTAAGATGTAAAATCCACTGCATGCTTTGGTCATCTGAGGAAGGGCCCCAGAGTTTAGGTCAGCAGGTGGTCTAGTTAAGGACTCCAAGAAACTGCGGCCTGGTACAGCCTGGTGTGCAAGAGTCCTGGGGCAGGAGTGAAATCCAGCAGGTGACAGTTTAGTCTGGGTCAAGAAGAGAGAAGGAACTGCCCACACGGAAAATACTGGATCCTTTGGAGGTCTTAAGAAATGCCTACCTGTCTGGACAAGCCTCAACAACTGCAGCTACACAGTGTTTAATTTAAATCTACATGAGACAGAGTGGATTCTGCTTGAAAATTAATGCATTTGAAGGTAACTGGGATAGCTCAGCACCACACAAAACAGCTGGTGAGGACAGTCTGTGGTGAGTAATCAGCCCTAGAATTTGTTAAATGCAAAAAAGAGCAGTGCTACTATAGTAACAGCTAATTTCTGCTGGAGGAGATTAAAAAGGGTTTAATGGATTTTACGTTACTTCCTTCTTTGCATATGAATGAATGTGTGTTTCTAAGTTTTAAGGCAAAGAGTATTGTTTGGCATAAATTGCAGAGGAAGAAGACTGTCTATACTGCTGCAGTTCTGAAAATTTGTGTCCTATAAGGCATCAAAATACTGATACGTAATCCATGGGTGCCTAATTATCTATTATTCCTGCTCAATTCAAGATTTCCTGCTCTTAAAAAAGAGAAGAATTTTTCTTCCTTATTCTTTTTTTGGAAAGGTCATCATTGTATCACAGGCAAAGGTACACATTTGGGCATTATAAAACATGAAAGACCTAGTCCTCCCCATCACCATCCCATCTGCAGCTCCAGAGGCTCAGCCAGACCAGTACTGTTGTGCCATAGGGGCGTGATGAGGGATCTCAGTCACCCAGGCTCACTGCTGTGGGATGCAGGACCACAGCACAGACAAGGTGATACAATCCAGAAGGGGCCAGGATATCTCAACTGGAAGAATATTTCCAGAATACCCTACAGTATAAACTCCAGGGTACTCTTGCACTGATTCAGTAATGTGTGAAAAGTGTGTATCATTTTGCCATCACAATAAGAGAAACTGCATTATTTGCAGTGCTGAAAGTTGCCAGTTCCACTTAGGACATTAGTCCTGTTCACAACAGAGCTTGGCAAATGCAACAGCGAGAGGAGAAAATGTGACTGGTGTGTTTTAGTGTGAATGAGATAAAAATAAAACTTCTAAAAAAATAGTGCTATTCTTAGTGCCATTCATTTATTGCTGTGGGGTCTTGTAATTTCACTGCACAAGACCACATCTGTGTTAAGCAATACCACTCTAAATAGTAAGTGAGTACTGATCTCTCTCCAAATGTTTTCATGTTATGTCAAGTCCTCTTAGCTCTTCTAAGTCATCGTGGTCTCATTTCTAACCACTTCTTGGCTCCCACATCTTCATTATTCCCCAGCAAGGGCCCTGCACTGAAATCTGGGAAGTGCTCTCTCCAACTTCAGTCAGCTCAAGAACTTCTGCCCCTAAATTCCTCTCTGAACATCATTCACAGAAAGCAGTCACCGTGGAACCACAACTGCAAACCTCAGCCTGGTCCACCATGAGATCCACCAGGAGCGGTACAACTTTTTTGTCGTCAGTGCTGCAGGAGAGATGAATTTGGCTTTAAAAATACTAGCCTGCCAATCTTGCTTTCTAACTGCGAACCAGTTCCCTGGAGATTTAGTAGTTTGGGCACAAATACAGCGTGAAAATGTTTTCCTCTGTGGCCCATTATCAAGCAGGGTCAAATAAACCACTGAGGTGGTATTTAATGGTAGATTTCCACTAAATGTCAGACCTCTGGCTTTGACATCTGTTTTGAGTTAGCACAGCAGCTGTTTGAAGCAGCTGCAGCAGTTGTGAATTTGCTGGGAGCAGCAAAGTAAAAGAGGAATGGATGGGAAACCTTGCAGATTAAAAGGAAAGAAAAATTCCTTAAGGACAGCAATCATCAGGTATTCAGCAGAATTTCTCTCTCCAGAAACGAAAAAGCTTTCGGCACCAACAGTCAGCTGTGCAAGGAGTACAGAGGTCCTGTGCTCCTTAGGAAATGGCAAGAACTGCCAAAAGGTTAAACTGAAGAAACAACAAACAAAACCCCTATAAAAGGTATATAGTACACAAGCTATTGCATCTTAGGTCTGCTTATGTAGGTCTACAACACAATTTGTTTTACACATGCTTCTCTAAAATACATTAAAAAATGATGCTATAAAGCCTTGATGACCTTTTAAAAACAACACTATGCAGCAAAAGCTTGAAAAATATCATAATCATAAGGAATCTATGTCCAGGTGAGTGACAACTAATTAGTGCTACATTTTACTGCTTTGTTTCAGAAGTACAAAATAAGAGCCACTACTTGCTTTAGTAAATTCCTTTCCAGCCTGAGCAAATCTTACTCTTCAGGTGCTTTTGACAGTATGTAGACTAAATATTTTGCTGATAATTTGTATCCTGTGATGCTCAATTACACATCTGTGCACCCAAGCACAGAAATTCAGTCCTTTTCTCTCTTCACTGCTTATTCAGCTCTGAACTTTTTTCACAACCAAAGCTTCCAGAGTCCAGTTTGCTCTTGTCACATTGTTCTGCACTCCTCCAAGTTGCTGTTCTCCTACTGGCAACAGGACACCCAGAATCACGTCCCCGATTCAAAAGGCATGTCACTCTATGCTGTGACATGCTGGATATTTAGCTTGAAATTTAACATGCTTGTTGTTACAGGACACAAAGAAACCACATTTCATAGAATCATTCAGGTTGAAAAAGACTTTCAAGACCACTGAGTCCACCCCAGCACTGCCAATTCCACCAGTTGTATCCACCTCCTGTATCACAACCCATTTCTGAATGTCAGACTGATTGTGTTTCTTTCATCTGACGATGTTTTAATTCTACTTATTAAGAAACAATATAAGAAAATGTATTCCTTATGGATCCATGCTTCCTATTTGTTTGGTTTTATTGTTGTTTCCCAAATACCTACTAGAGGTATGTTTTCTACCTATACCTTGAGATTCAATCCAACTTGTAATGGAAAGAAACAAAATTTGACTTGTACCACACCTGAGTGCTCACACTCAGCCCTCTTCGCAGGCTGCTCTGCCGAAGTGCTTTCACTCTTTTGCAATTACACTTTGATCTTTTATTATAGATTAAAACCTGAGATACAGATTTGTTCCTCTCAACAGCAAAAAGGCTCCTGATTCAGTAGTTTGTTGAGACCAGTCAACTCTGCTTCCTTTTCTTCTTACTGCAGTCTTGTAAATTATAAGTCAGATCCCTGATGCCTGTGGAATCTGACTAACCACAGCATCCTTCATGTCATAGTGAAGGTTTACATGTGGCTGAGGCAAATCAGCTGTGGATGTGAGCTTTGTGTATGTGGGGATCAGCTGACTATAATTTAATTGTTCAAATTGGAGCAGAAGAAAACTCCAGTAACAGAAGTTTGCATGAGATCTCAGCAAAACTGACAATGTCAGTAGCCTTCTGTATCAACTAGTGAATGGAAATCCATCTGCTCTGTTTTTAGGATGACCTGTTTCTTACAGAGAGCCTATTCAGACCACTCCTATACCTCATCCAAAAGTAAAAACACAAACCTGGCATTCATGCAAGTGTATCAAAAGATACACAAAGAACAGAGAAACCTAATTGTTCATGTTTGATGAATATTTTAACACATGGGCTATCTACATCTCGATACATACAATTATGCAAGATCTCCTAAACACAACATATTTACACAAATCATGATCACTGATAAGAAAACTGTCTGGTGCAACATCATGTACACAGCAACTTTAAAAATAAGAAGTCCATTTTCATCTTCATATGAAAAATTTTTCATCTGTTGTCTCTCATAATATTGAGACAAAATGAGGGTTGGACATATGAATTTTTCACATAATGTTGAGATGAAAACAGTCAATTTATTGGCTTAGATTTTTTTCAATGAGATCTTTCTAAATGGTTCCATCTTTTTATCTGTAGCATGAGATCTTATACGGTTTTTCCTGCCTTTTTTTCCACTGCTCACAGGTGATGTCTGGTGAGAGCTGAACTTGCTTTGAAAACAAAGGATGGAGAAAACTTGACTCCACTGAATGTCTAGTACAATGATTAATGCATTCTACTGAAGAAGAACCTCTGGGTGATGTGTGAAACTTGTGCAAAAGGCCCTGTGGAAAGTCTATGCCCCTACTGAAATCTTAACAGGCTGCCAATAGACACCGGGACCTTCTCTTGCCAAGAGATTTATGTCTGAGCCTTCCTTCACAGCAACAGGCAATATCCCAAACTTCCCATCTCCTGCTAGGAACCTAAGCCATTTTTCTTGGCAGCAGAGTATTTTCTCTGGTCTCAGAAAAGAACTTCTTAAATGAAAAAAGGCTGAACAAATAAATCCCAGTAACACAAACCGATTATCTTTAGCAAACAAAAGGAATGAGCAAAATGGAAACAAGTGAAAGAAATGTTGTGGCTGTGCACACAAGGGCGGCCCATGTTGCACAAACAAGGAGGCCACTCATTTTTCCTCCATCCCTCTGGACCCAAGTGCTACATGGTTCAGAACTTTGACTTAGAGCTTTAATATTATTTCACATCAGATTCTTCTTGGAGAAAGATAAGGAAGGACAGAAGAAAAATGTGCTAAGACATTTAATGAAAAATAAATCAGCAAGGGGACTGACCAAAAAGGAGAAAAGCTGTGAGAAAAGGAACATGGCAAAAAGGAAGAAAAGAAAATGCTCAGAGAACAAAGTCTCATACAGACATTTTTTCATCCACATATCTAGCAAGGGCTACCTGTGGAGGCAGCTTCTCCATTCTAAACAAGACAGGTTTCTCTACAGCTATTGTTAAAATGAAAACAACGAGCAGCAAAAAAACCTGATACCAAAACACAACCCCCTGAAAACATCAAGGAACAGAAAGCGCTTTTATCTTCTTCCCTCTCATCTGCCACGGGCAGCAGCGCTCACCTCTGGAGCTGGGGAAGGAGTTGTTCAGCTGCTCCATCACTTCCTCCAAACCTGTGCTTGTGTCCTGGGGAGGGCTGAGCAGCTCATCCTCACCTGCAAATCAAATCCACACCATTGCCTGAGAGACAAAACCCTTTGCTAACAGTTTGCTACTGCGTAAGTCCTTCACAAAGCTAAGGATGTCCATTTAATAAACCCATTTTCTGCTTAGCATACAATCAAAATTTCAAAGGTGAATTTCGTTGACTGTTATGTGTCTCTTTCTTTATAATGATCTAAGTGAAATTAAACAATGAACTTGAAATAATCAACGCTGATTTTAATTTGTAAAAAGGGATTTAAGAAATAATCTACTCTGGTAGAAGAAGCAGAGTAAAATGTCTGCTAGGAGCATTTAGTTCCATAAATGACACTCGTCGTTTCAGCTTCTCTTATTCTATTAATGGAAAAAGAAATTGCTGTTGTGAGTGCTGCTGTTGAGCAGCTTTCTAATAGTGCTGGATTCATGTTGGCACTGCTTTGCCTAGCTGCACAAATCAGTAGAAACCCAGATTCACATCTGCATCAGTATTAATATTTCTGACAGTTTAATTGCATCAGATTGGCGCTCCAAGAACACTCAATTGTACTGTAAAAGGGTTTAGCAGCAGTTTAATAAAGCGAAATACATTTCTCCCACTGAATAATTTCTATAACCTGATTATAGGGCAGCATCTTAATGGGAAATTCAATACATTTTATTTTTACTGGAATTTTTTTGCTCATGGTTTCTTATAACTAAAATCCACATGTTGTTTTTACTGTATGCCCTAGCCTACAATACAAATAAAGCATCTGGAAAAAGAATACACCTAAGGGATATCCTTCGAATGAGATTCTCTTTTTTTGCTAGATGTCTTTTATCCCTATTAAAACACAAAAGTAATTTTGCCTGCTGTAATAACCACAATTTTGAAAATGACTTAATGACCCTTTATTCTAACACGTCTTGCCTTATTCAACTCAAGTAATAAACTCTGATTTTCTGTTAACATTTATGTTCTTTAAACACTGAGGTGCTCCATGCTAGTGGAAAACCTAGAAAAAGGGATACTAAAGGAACACTTCAGGGCTGCCTATATTTTGGCCAGGAGTTTCACAAGACTTATTATTGACCAAGAGTGATTTCTCCCACTCAACTACAAGAGGTGGGGTAGAGTGTTTGCAAGAAGCACTTAATTCAAATAAATGATAGTCTTTGTATCAGCTTCTTTTATTCCATTAATGGTCTAAAAATAGCTGCTTAGACTGCTTGCAGTTCTTTCAGCTGGTACTGGGTTCACACAAATCAACTCACACCATGAGTTACTTTCACATCACTGACAGAGGTGTCTTAGGAAAAGTAATGTCCTTCCAGCCTTTGCTGGATGTCAGGGTGAAAACTCAGAGCAAGATCTTGCTGCTTCTACCCAGGCTGAGGACTTTATCAGCCTGCAGAAAGCCTCCTGGCCCTAAAGATCAGAAGAATAGGGCAGTGGTTCTGCTGTCCTGGTCAAGGATAACTGAGGATAGGTACTGATTTCCAAATGTCCTTGTAGGCGCTGACACAAACCAAACTCTGTTGACCCTCAAAAATGCTTTATCTTTTATTTAAAATGCGTTATTTTTATTTTTTCCTCACTTGGATGATTTTTCTGAGTATTTCCTTGTAAATGACAAAATAAGACATTGGCCAAGCAACCTGACAAAAGTAAAGATACCTGCAGACCCCAACCTCCTCTCTTTACCAAAACAGCCTTCCCCATTTGTGTTCCTACAAAAGGCTTAGAGCTGGGTGAGTGTCAAATGTTCTGGTGGTAGCTGAATGAACTGAAGTTCAGTAACAGCCTCTAGCTTCACAGGCCTCAGAGAATCTCCTCTGCTGCTACATTGCTGGGAGAGAAAAACCAAAGACTTTCCCATTAGGGCTCTAAGGACCCTGCAGCAAAACCTTTCCATTTGCCCAGGTGTATTTCAGGTTACCAAGGAATAAGCTCTTCTATTTGTAAACTAGGATCTGAGTGGGTCACTGCTGTTACTAAATGGACAACCCTGCTGGTGGGAAACCTTTCACAGTCATCTCTCCCTGGGAAAGCGGAGAGACAGAAGGGCAGTGGGTCTACATTCAAATAAAAAAACCAACAGCTAGCATCTAATTTTGAAGAGAAAAATGTATGAAAGCTACCACTACACTACCTCTTTACCTAAAAGACCTAGAGACGCTCAGTATTTTCTCAGAAAGGATGGCTCCCTCATTTTCAGGGACACGCTTTCTGCATGGGAGCATTATTTACATCACCGCTCTGCTTCCCTTCACAATTCAAGAGTATTTTAAGCTGTTCTTCAGCAAACTCTCAGACTAGCAAGCAAAAGCCTTCTGGTGTGAAAGGAGACTCGATAAACTGAATTAGCTGCGGTTTGTTAGCTCGGTCTGTAATTCTTTTTACAAGCTCCACTCCACGTTGCCAACGGTGTGGCTTTGCTGAGTCTCAGGACAATCATGCTGATAACAGCTCAACGTCTCACTGTCCTGCCACATATCAGCTCCATCGAACAAATCAAATAAAATTACGTCATGTATAAGATTTGCTTTATAAAGTTTTAGCAGTTTATATGCCTCTATCATGTTAATTAATTAATTCCAGTCTTACAAGTTAAATGGGAAAAATTTTATATTGAGTCAAATGAGAAGAAGTACATTATTGTATTTTGTCCTACTACAGGACGACATAAGAAACTACAAACTACAAGACTTCTAATAAGATGGCTGGGAACCACTTCCTTCCTATCTTTTCCTGTATATTTTAATTAGCATATTTTATGTGATGAAATTCATGACATTTCTTCAGAAAGCTGATGCCAGTTACTCCACTGATACATTTGGTCTCTCTGTGTATGCCATACACAGCAAAATATTTCCTCATTGGTAATACGAGTAATGCAAAGTCCAGATGAAATTGCTGTTACCTGTGATTGTACTCTCACCCCCAAGATTTCAGTTAAGCATTCTTAAAGGTATAATTTATTTCGCATTTTTTGTTGCAGGGCATACAGAACCCATCTTGTTTGATACTGGCACAGGCTGACATATTGCTTACACTTGGAATAGAAGAAAAACCCCCCAAAAAGCTGCATTCCCCACCACAACAGCACTTGAGACACAGTAGAATGCCCTCTCCCATTCAATCTCTCACTGCCATTGACACTTCCACTAACAGCAGTTAAAAGCAAAGCTCTCACTTAAGCCTCTCTCTAATACATATTAAATAAGTTTCTGTGTATGAAGCTGAATATTATCATCACACTTGAAACAGTATCTTGTTGAAGTAATGTAAGTGCATTTGTTTAAAGATGATGCAATGATTGATTGCTTTTTTACTAGCAAAAAATCCTTACTGCTTACTAATATGTAATACATACTTACTAATTATGTAACAGATAAGAAATCAGGAAAATGCTACAGAACAGTTACTAAAATCACCAAAACAATAATTCCAGCCTCTAGCTACAGAATATTATTATTTAACCTTACTCCACAACTCATTTGATGTTCATTATCACATCTGATGTGATATTAAGAAAAGGCACTAGAACTGCCTGTAAGTGACAGTTCAGTCCTACTGACTGAGCCACAACATATTAAAAATAAGATCACATCAGTTAACACGGGGATGACTAATACTACATTTAGTCTCCTAGCCATAATTAATACTGTACACATTTAAATCAGTCATGCTTAATAACGGAAAGTCAGTTTGAATAAAACAGTTAGCTTTTCAGTGATACTGTTTTCATAAGTCAAGCCCATGCTAAGCTTTGTGTTTAATGTCAAAATATCCAAGCTACTCTGTGCATCATGATCAAAAGCAAAAGTCTGAATCATAATGAACATGTAAATAGCCAGATGACATCGAAGATCATTGCAAATGTCTACTTCATTCTCACTTGAACTAAACAGAAGCCTATTTTCCTTGTTTAAGGTTTTTTTTTCTGGAAAATTAGACTATAATTGTTTTTTACGACCATCTGAACTTTGTTATCTTACCCATGGTTTCTGAAGTCTGGCTGCCAACTACACGAAGAAGCATTGGCTGACTGCTGCCTGACCTCTGCAAAGAGGTAGAAGGAGATGATAGTGTTGTACCATTCACCTTGGCATCTGCCTGTGGCTGAAAATTGAAGAAAAAAAAAAAAAANCATTCCCCTTGGACTTTCCCTGTGGGGAAAAATAAAAAAAAAAAAAAAAAAAAAAAAAAAAAGAAGAGGTTGTTATTAACAGCTCACTACTTCATATCTCTGTAATTTTTATTTATTCCATGAATACACACAATTTTCTGTCTAAGTAAATATATCCATGCAACCAATGGATTGGAATTCTGAATAAAACAAGGAAGAAGACTAAATAAGAACACCAAAACCTCATTTCCCATTCTCACTTGCAGCCTGTAGAATAATTTAATATTTTTCTCTGACTAGCCTATACGGATATGATTTCTTGGTATGCTGTTATTGATAATGCTTCACATTCGGATAATGGCTCTACAGAGACCTAGAAGAAATGCCTGAGGACTCACCTGCTCCAGCAGCTGCCTCAGCCTGTGCAGCTGTGATTCCAGCTGTTTGTTGTGATCCTCCAGGATCTGCATCCTGGCTTCCAGGCGGCCCTTGTGCTGGCGAAGCAGCTTGGCTTCTGCAATGAGCTCAGCATCCCGAGGGCTTTGCGGAGAGACCGGCATCATCTCCGGCGGGGACGGCAGTGGAGACAGTCCTTTGTGGTCATGCTGCTGCTTCAGACGGTCATACTCTGCTTGCAGGTTTCTGTTGGGAAGTGACAAGGAGACCAAAGCTTTATGAGGCCGAATAGGCGGGTGCAGAGCATCACAAGGCACCTCCTCTCGTGTGGTGTGATGTGTTTAATTCCCGGGGGGCAGAGGCTCACCTGCACCACCTGCCTTTCCTTCTGCTGAATCCACACACGTGGGCTTACACCTTGCAGATCTGCATGGATCTGGTGTTGTACAGACCTGTGATGAAACATTGCCTAAAGGCTCTCTCTGCAGCACCAGAAGGCTGGCGGGACTCCAGACATCCTCCAGCAGCCCGGGTACAGTGTGTCCTGGGCTCAGCCTTCCCTCAGCTTCCCGTGCTTTATCCTTCCTAGCAGAAGTCGGACTGCACCTGTTCACTTTCACACATGACTACACCCGAGGAGTAATCAGTGCTAAAAGAGGACTTTGAGAGATCAAAGCACTTCACAAACACTAACCAACGTGGGTGCCACCTGGCCAGCCTATCTGTTTTACAGGTGAGAAAGCTCAGAGAGGCAGCCACACAAAAACTCAGAGCAGAAAGCACAGAGCTCTGCTGTCATCAGTCAGGTCACATCACTCTCCTCTCTTCATATCTGCAACTGCATTTCCAGCCTAGGGCTAAAATTATCAACTTAAGATGAGAAAAAGACAAATTAGAGAGCCAGCCAGTTAAATCAAACCGCACTAACTTCTGGGGCTATAATTTCCATCTTCATTTGGAATGTACTGCCGGGAGTGCTGCAGCCTACTGTAACTTTATGGCACCGCTAAGCTTTTCCTTTTATTCTGTAAAGATCCAATTTTTCCTCCAGTAAAACACTCCATAGATTAATATGATCTATACTGGTCCACATAAAAAAAAAAAAAATATCTAACAAGCAGGAAGAGCATAGAAGGTAAGAAACTGAACCCTTGTTAGGGATAACACAGTCCAAAGCCACAAAAACAGTAACTTGTAGCAGAAGCCTTGTAAGCAAGGGAGGCCTAACAAACTGCACTGGGATTTTGTTGCTGTGATGTTCCTCTACAGCTTCCCAGAGGGAGAAAAGCGGCTAAACGCTCTGGTAACTGCTTACTCATCACAAGCAGTGACCCAGATTTTAATTTTACCAGCTCACTCTTATTTGAGGTTGTGAGAACAGGCAGCTTTTGCCAGTTCTGCCTGCAAACCACAATACACATGGACAGTTTGCTCTGGAAGCTTAATAGCACCTCAGAAACCTCCCAGTAAACTTCATTAAACTCGGAAACACTTCTAAAGTGTGTTGTGATGAGGAAAAGAACTAAAGCAGTATGCATCAATTCACACGGGTGAGAGAGCAATGCCAAGGACAAAGACAGGCTTGTTCTTCAAAGGTCCCCGTGCTCCTCAGCAGCTGCATAATGGACAAGCCCGAACCTGGAACTGTGGCATCCCCCACAACATCCCTAAGGGATGTCTGACCTATATGATCCCTCCTCTGCAGAAGTTTTAAAAGGTTAAAAAAAGGGGTTGATGGTTCTTAACTTCAGGTTGTTCAAAAATTCAAGATTTCCTTCTCTAAAACCCACACTAGGAAGAGGGTTTGTTCAAATGAAGTTATTCTTTTAGTGAGACCATGAAAATTATCTGGAAAAAAAAGAAGGGCTATCTATACTGGATATAGATGTAGTCATATAAGTTATGCCTTCCGCATGACTTAATGTCTTCTGATTCTTCTCGCTGAACAAACTGGTGAATAATTAATAAAAATACAAAAGGGAATAGGAATGAACATGAGAAGAGTATCACACAGGGTCTTATTGCTGATTAAAGCTTATACAGGATTGATCATTAGGTGTGTTTTTCAGAAATCCGGTAGATAGTGGCTATCACTATCCCATGAGGAATTTCCCAGATGTATGATACAGGCAATAGTCTATAAACAGCAGACTCAAAAGTCTGAAGTGCTGCAAAGCAAAAGATAAAACATCACCCTAAGGGCAACTAAATAAATGCACTTGGTCATACTTACAACATAATCAGATACCTTGTTACAAAGAAATCCACCATTATCACCTCTATCAATACAGAGAAGTCCTTCCAGCAACTGAGTATTGAAATACAAGTAAGGACCAAGGAGTAATTCAGATAAAAATGCCCTCATGTCTGATAAAAAAATAGTTTAAAAATCTTTCTGAAAGCCTACAGAAAAAAAAAAAGTAATGTAAAGGATACCGCGTATTATCCAAGCAGAGGTACGTCTGAACTGGGGAGTTCTGTAGTTAAATGCTGTAATATTGCTGGAACAAAGGAATGTCATTTTGAAGGATGCCTGTGGGCTTGCCCAGTGCACCTGTATCAGTGGGTTTTCCAGCTGCACCTTTTCAGTCCAGCTGCACAGTGCTTAGTCCAGAGAACTGAGATGCTTCGTAGCTTCAGAGCCATAGGAGAGAACGGGAGTGCAGCCGACCAATAATATCACAATAACTGGGATCTAAACACACAGCTATGAGGACGCGTATTAACAAAGGGGAAAAAAAGCGCCGGAAAATAAGAAAGGAAGGAAAGAATTTGGAACCTGCGGTAAGAAAATCCTAAGAGAGAACAATTAGATTTTACTTCTGTTTTAAGCTGTGTGGTGAAAAAGGACTGCTGCTGTGAACGAGGTACCCAAAGCTCTGCCCACAGCCCTCAGTGTCCGAAGGAAAGGCGCCTCTGACACTTTCAGCATAAAATGGGACATAAGAGACAGGGGAGATAAAAACAATAATCCTCTCTAAATGAATGCAACTGAGCAAGCACAGGCAGTACTTGGAAACCCAGCCTCCCTCCACCATAGCTCAGGCTGGGTGACTTCCACGTCTGGCCGTGACAAACAAACAATGCTGCCGCATATTCTGATCACTGCGAAAATGAACCCTTCTCCAATAAGAGAATATTAAGGAAACCCAACACACATATTCCATTTACAATGTCTGCAACTCTTTGAGGCATTCATGAAGCAAAATAACAGAGGAAGCATGCAGTGTAACCTTGATTTATGCAACTGTAAAGAGCTGGGTAGTAAAGAGCTCATGAATTATTAATCATATCTATCACTGGCAGCATTAATTGCCTGGTGGCGGAAATCCTAGTGGGCCCCACTTGCTGAGTAGTCCTCTCAGAGGCAACTGAGAATTTGTGAATTCATGTTATTTCTCATCTCCCTACAGAAAATCAGTGGTCTGAGGAAACAGACAAAACTGGTAACTGAACCACCTACCCCTGTCCCTCACTAGGATGACAATGTTTACTCATGATGCTTCACACTCAGAAGATATAGTTCCCCTTCTTCAATGCCAAAACAAATACCACAGCATGTTTAGAAATGCATCACTTTGTCGCTATTGGCATCTATACAGAAGGAACTTCTTTGAGGAGTCCATTCATCAGTCTTCAGATTTGAAGGAACTCCATAGCTACACCGAAACAGGGCAGCTTTGAGATTCAGCATGTTAGTGCTGCTCTGGTGGCACACAGCCCACTGTGTTCCCAGTGCAAGTCAGGAAATCAAAGGAAAGGCAAAGAGCTCCGGCTGGAGATCTCATTTACTTAGTTCTTGTTACAAGACAGCTAGGAGCTGGGAGGAAAAGAGAACACAAGAGAAGTCTCTCTCTTACAGAAGTATGTCAGTGACCTTGATTCAACTAAAATATCAGGAAGCATTCACTTTCTTTAGTTGTTAAAATAGCAGGAAAGTGTTTTAATTCTTTGCAAAAAGTTTGGAGTCTCTGTTACTACAGAACCACATGCTTTCTTTTTAATGCCAGTGTAGTACATCCTAGTCAGTACTACCTATTCTACCACTTAACCTATGTAATGTAGTGCTTTAGATGGACAACAAAAATGTCTTCTCTGTCTCTGAAATACATTCACTCGAGGAAATCTCGAAATGTTTTTGAGAGGGCTTTATAATTAGACTTTTCTTTTATATTGCAATATAATTATAATGCCTTCGTAACAAGATTACCTTTGGTCTACTGAATACACAAGAAACATGTGCGATGCAAAATTCAGCATAAGCCTGAAGGCCTAAAACTCACATGAAACACTTTCAGCAATTGAAAATATTCTCTAAAATGCTCACATTTTAACAAATGTAAATTATTTAGCAGTCAAATCTTAGGCATAAATTATTTAAGGAAGTCATACTTACAAGCTACAGAAGCACCAAGGTCTTAAAATGCTAGCAGATAAATAATGAATGTCTAACAAGAGCTCCTTGGAACTGACAAAACCCCCAGTCAGAACCATGTCACA
Organism: Oxyruncus cristatus; assembly: GCA_013399855.1. Taxonomy (NCBI): domain Eukaryota; kingdom Metazoa; phylum Chordata; class Aves; order Passeriformes; family Cotingidae; genus Oxyruncus; species Oxyruncus cristatus. The sequence goes on along the minus strand of VXAY01001361.1, from coordinate 1,213,066 downwards.
GCTAGGTTAGTTTGTAAGTCAGATAATGCAAGAAGAACTCAAAATAGGGAACAGAGCTTTTTAAATTGTCCAAAAGCAAAACCTCAGAATTACAATTTCAAAGAGTTTTTTTCATTTAAGTAACAAGTCGAGATGGAAATATTTGGAGACGAGAAACTGCAGCTGAAACCCAAATGGAGGTCAGAATTCAATAAGCAGCTCAAAAGAGACAAAGCAAAACAGAGAAGGGCTTTTTTGAAAAGCAGGAAAGTGTGGAGAGTGAAAGAAAAAGAGAATGACAATGAAGTGCTCTGAATATCACAGTACTGCTTCTTGTTGTACTTGATGCAGCTTTCTCAGGAGCTGCTGAGAAGTGACTGCATGTGCTGACTCTTACTGTAAAACCATACAAGATAAAGCAGAGAGCTAAATCTTCACTATCAAAAGCCTTTGGCAACCACCAAAAAAGGTTTGCACAAACTCAAAGGAGGAGAATGACTAGAAAATAAAAATCTAAAGGGTTTTTTAAATATAAGGAAGTTACATGAATGGCTCCTGACTGACCCTGTCTCAATAGCTTATTTTTCTGAACAGGAACTAGTGTTTAATCCATAAAATCAAGGATATCTGCCTGTGACAAGCTATCAGGACAACAAGAACTTGTTTGCTTTTCAGCAGCTACCGTACTTTTCAAGGACAAGTTATTTATAGCAGTTTGCAGAGACAAAAGTCATGATTTTGTCATAATCAATGAAAATCGCAGCAGTGTGACCTCCACACTCCCACAGAAACAGACGTCTCTGCTCCTGCTGCATTGAGAACTGAAGCACCCATAAAAGGTGAGGTTGCCTGTGGTGGCATCACCTCCGTAACTGTGCCTCCAGTAGTACAAATGAGAAAACAACAGGCTATAACCAAGTTTACAGTCTACAGTTTTTGTTTAATCCAGGATTGGTAAACTTTAAACCGGGTATTTTTAAGGTGTAATTCCTGACAGAGACCTTTTACCATGATATTTCTCATCAGTAGTTGCTATATTAAATAAAGCCCATGCTAAAATTCAAGGCACCCTGAAAAGGACTTTTTAGCCTGTTTAGCAATCCAGCTCCATCTTACACTAGTTTTTATATGCTACCTTTCTAAATCTAATACTAGGCTACTTTAAAAGTCATCCCCCTTTCTGGTAGGCAGCTTATTTTGTATACAGACAGAAAAGCATTATGATATTTTTTTCTTCTTCCATGATTCACTACATACACTCATCTCCTGAAAACTAAGCTATCTTATTATCTGTATTATACTAGTTACCAGATATGTCAAAATACGGATTTTTCTCGACTTGGGCTTTACGTGCTATGCAGCAGGAAGTTTGTGGTTTGTTTCAAACAAAATCTCACTGCTGCTCAGTGAGCAAGAGCTTTGTTTACTACAGCTTTCTGTGTGGAACACTTTCCTCATCCTTGACGCCTACAGATCCTCCACATTTTCCCAAATCCTCCTGATAAGAAGTGACGGAGCCACTATAATTGATTAGTACCATCCAAAGACTTCTACATGGAGAGAAGATCTATGACACTGCCAACTCTTGCATTATTTCCTTGACATGCCCAAGGTAAATGATTACTGCATTAAACCCTCAATGTAAACAGAATTACCTAGCTCTTAAAGAAGCAAGAAAAAAAGAGCAAGAAAATGCCTCTAGACTGTACCATAAAAGCTGAAGATAGTAGAAGCCAAACAAAACCATGTTTTTTTGTAGAACTAAGTGATTTCTATCTTACAGTCTGCTTTTGGCAGTTTACAGTTGCAATTACAAATCTCCTGCAGAAAGAGGACTGCAGTGTTGTGATGCCTCAAGTATCGTGTTGGGGGGTTTTATGGTGATTAATGAAGATCATGTCAATTAAATTTGAAATTAGAAGTAAATTATACTTGGTATTTAAAGACTAAAGAAATGGCAACAATCAACACCAAACAAATAGAAAGAAAAGAGAACCCAACTTTTACCAACTTTGAAAGTAGTTATTTGTTGGGAGAAAATGCAAATTTATAACTAATTTTATTCCTACAAATACTACGAAACTGAATTCCATATAACTGTACAGTGTAATTATCTCACAGATATTTTACTTCAAAGGCAGCATCTGGTGGTGTAACCCACCTGTTTTCCTCCTCCAGGTCTGCGAGGATTCTCTCCAGTTCCCCTCTTTCCTCACTCTCCAGAGAAATCAGGATCTGGGCAGGGCTTCGGGGCTGGCTCAGTGGGGACTCCTGGTTCAGACTTTGGCAGTAGTGCTGGATTAACAAGTGTTCATCATCACTGGAAAAGAGAGAAAGGATAAAACACGCTGTTCCCTTCCTTCTTTTTAACTTCACAGTGAATACGAGGAGATGATTCACTCCCAGTCTTTCATTTCTTACAAAGAGATTTGCTGAACTCTTTGTAACCAACAGCAGAGCAATGTACCTTAAAGCAAAATCTGCTGACCTGTTTCACTTAGTCTCTGGCTTCTCAGATATTTAAAACCAAGTCTGCAACAGCTGACAACCTCAGCTTTCCTCTTCTGCCTAACTTTAATTAGGAATTTGCTTAAAAAAAAAAAGGTAACCTCTCCTGCTTGATCTGTGTCGTGGAAGGGTCATTAAAGCAAAGGCAATGCATTTATTTTTGTACCAACAAACTCTCCTTATGTAATAAATGTGTGCTGTATTTATCTTTTTTTTCCTATAAAATTGTAAATGAGGTAAAAAAAAATATTGAACTAATCTAAAAAAATATGCTATTTTTCACTCAGGTGGGTTTCTTTTTAAAATTAAAAGTGATGTACACTGCCAGAATACAAATATATTTGGGTTAACATGTGTGATCTCTATTTTTATTGCCCCTGAAGCTGTCTGGCATTTGAAACAGAAACATCTCTGGAAGAGAAAAGTAAATCCAATTCTCAAGGCCCTGATCACTTCCTAGAATTAAATGGATTGCTTTAGGTGTGGTTTAGGTGCTAAGGAGATGCATCCAGGCCCGATGCCATGCAACTATCACCAGCATTAACTGTGAGAAACCATGAAAGGTTTCCCTTACCACTACAAGACAGGGACATTAAAAATGACAGTGCTGTTGGAAATTTTGTCTAACAAAATAATTCAGTCTAGTTTTTTTCCTGTTATGTTTCTAGACCAGAATTTAACAGGCATTTTGAACAGCTGTTATTGTTCAAAAATTATAATTTTCCTTGTTTCCATTTGTTCCTGAAAATGTTAATGATACCATTTTATGACTGCAGGAGTGCCAAAGCAATATAGAGCACATTAACATGAGTTCATAAAAGAGAAGTATTAATTTTTCACAGAAGGAAATGCTTGCCAGTTCCTAAATTTATACTTTTCATGAAACGCTTCAACTGTGATTTCCTTCAAACCATTGCTTTGCATTTATAAATATTCTTAGAGATCTTAAGTGAATTAGCAGTGAACAAGTGGCATAACTATTGCAATATGTCACTTTACAAGCATACTCTTTTTCTGTGATTTTCAGCCTGCACATATTTTTTATACATAATTGCAGTGACACTATATACGGAAATGTTTTGTGATTTTTATATATATTATATATATATATATATTATATTTTATATATANTATATATATATATATATATATGCTATGTTTTTATTTCCCACCTTCCTTGTCTCCATCTATCACTCGACATGCACTTATTAGCCCAATAATCCAAACCTTGTAAGAATGGCAACAAATAAGACTTAAGCATAACCTGACACACAAAACTGAAAGAATTACAGTTGTAAATTCATGGTAAGCTTTCATTTTGCTGCAATTTGTATCTACCTGGATAATATTTCTTCTAAAATACAGAATGTGCAGATTTGTTCTCATTTTAACAGTACGAACTGAGTAACAAACGTGGATAGTCATTGGTTAACTTGTTAACTGAGTCACACTAATACAACTTTTAATTACTCAAAGAGTGAACTGAACAGCAAGACCAAAGTGTAATACAAGAGATACTGCGTACACAAGATTTGTGTGACGAGGACATTGAAATATTTCAGTGGACAACACAAGATTCCATCTATTATAGCATTACTACTATTCATAACAATACAAAACTAACATGCAACTTGGAGACAATTTTCATTAACTGCGTGAAACTATACTGACGTTACATATATACCAGTTTTGAGACGTCATTTTAACTTTCCCCTTTTTGACCAATACATTAAAACAATGTATTTGGTTGTACATGGGATTTTCTTTCAAAACTGGCAGGCAACAATCCTGCCAAGTCAAGAGAGAAACTATTTCAAAACAAACAAACAGCTTTATCACTACCCAGGAACATCTCACAGGCTCAGAATCAAACTCTTTAAATGCTGATTTGGAATCTCAGATTAAGTGAATGAAAACTTCCCAGAGTACTGTGCTTTAAAGGAATGCTACAAATTTACATTCTGTTTCTATTTTCAAACATGCCAATGACTTACATGCTTCTATCCTGTCTTCAGAAACATTACTCACAGTTAGTTTCCTAGTTCTATGTCCTTTCATTCGAGAATAAACAGGATCAAGAATTTCATCAGTGGAGGAACATATTACCATGTCAGAAAACCAGAAAGGTATCAGTGTGACATTAGATTTAACTACTTTTCAACATTTAAAACTTTTACTTATGACTTTTCATTTGAAGTAGTACAATGAATGCTTGTCAGAGATCTGTCCAACTTACACTTTACTACTTCAAATATTTCATGGTGAGGATGAGTCCCTCCTGGCTTACACTCGCAGTGCATCTCAGGTATTTGTAGACCAAAGATTTCTGTTTAGCCTCAGTAATGTTTGGAATGACACTTTGCCCACACCAACATTTTCTAGCTTACAGCAAGTTTACCACGACTAACCTTGCAGTACAGACAGAAGGGTTTTCTTTTCATCTTTGTCCTTAAAAAACATCAGATGATGAGCACTTTTTCCTAGTAATATGGGAACTATTTGCTGAATAACTCAGTAATTTTTTGAAAGAAATTAGTCATTTTAATTTTGAAGGTATCAACCATTTGTTGTATAAATTTGGTATTAAGCTATAAGCCATAAATCTAGGCACTATGATACAAATTGAAAGGACATTAGTTCATCATTAAATTGAACCAGATGTGGTACCTGGCCACGCAAATTCAGCACTACAAAATTTCATTACAAGTTAATAACCTTCCCAAGAAAATATGTGTCAAAACCAGTAAAACAGCCTACTTACATGCTCTCATTAGGTGAGATACTGTCATTTAGATAAGAACCATTGGTGTTCTCCATTTCTGCTAGCCTGTGGAAAAATAAAAAGGACTCATTAAAACCAATTATGTTTTCCAGAAACTTCATCTGATCTAACATTCTGGAAAGAATTAAAGAGCGTGATGTTTTTGATGAATTTGAAACTCAAATTAATTTACACTCACTGTTGATTACCAAAAAGTTTTGCAACAAGCTATCGCAAAGGATTGTTTGTTTGTTACAATCACCTGGCTAAACTCACATTTAAGTTTATATTCCGCTCCTCTTGGTTAATTGATTCCACAATCAAAGAAAAGCCTTACGATGCCAGGAGATTACACAAATTTGCTTTGTACCTGGCAATATCATCATCAGAACTAATGATCAGTGATTTCTCATTGGTTTTCACACTCAGCCCCTCCTAAACATCCTGCATAATTCAGAAACACCTCTCCAGACTAAGTGATATTGGGGGAGAGAAAGAGGAGGTTGGAATAACCATTTTTCATTACCTCAATCCTTGCAAAATTTACTTGCTTGGTGAAAAAAGCATTTTCATATTTGCGCAATTGACCCACTTTTTGATTTTTAAGAGCAGTATGAAAGCAGAGAACCAAACTAAAGCAGCGATATAACACTATTATAATCCTCCAAATCAAGGAAAAATCCTGTTTGTGATATTTCATGAGATGAATTACTTAATATTATAATGACGCTTGAGATTCATATAAGACTTTGGAGGTTTCTGCTATTCTCATTTGTCCAATTATAGCAGGGTCCTTATTAAAAACAAAACCCTATGCAGAATCATGGAATGGTTTGGGTTGGAAGGGACTTTTAAAAGTCATCTAGTCCAACCCCCCTGCAATTAGCAGGGACATCTTCAACTAGACCAAGGGGCTCAGAGCCCAATCCAATCTCACCTTGAATGTTTTCAGGGATGGGGCATCCACCACCTCTCTGGGGAACCTGCTCCAGTGCCTCACTACCCTCATTGTAAAAGTTTCTTCCTTATATCTAGTCTGAATCGACCCTCTTTCAGTTTAAAACATTACCCCTTGTCCTATCACTACAGTTCCTACTAAAAAGTCAGTAACTGAGTGCCCAGCTTAACGATGACCCCACAGAACCTAAAGGCCACTTCTGACCACACAAGTGCTCTGGCATGCAGGTTAGGACACGCTGGTTAGTAGCAACCAAAGACAATGCTCTGCATCCCAGAGCCTGGAAAGCAAAACCCCAAATTCTGTGTTTCTTTAAGAAGTGCTCAGGTAGCTGCTAGCCCTTGGTTTTTTTTTTCCTTTTAATTATTTTCTATAGAAAGATCTGCCTAACATCCAGCTGGTCTCATACCTGCTAGCATAATGTTCAATGCGTGAATGAGTATCATCGTGTGAGAGCTGAGGGGACGAGGCAGGCCTATAAGGCAGAAAACACTGATTAATAACAAACAATACCCCTTTAAAAGTAAAAAGACACTTAGCCATGCCTATACCCTCACATCTCTATGCCTTATGCTGCATTTGGTAAACAGCAAGTTTTAACTCCAGGCGCTGTGTGTGCCTCCTCAAGCCAGCGGTGCAATGTTCTGCGGTACCACACCAGGGATTTTGACCATTTCGCAATCCGTCTGCTGCCACGACTCTTCTTCACACCACTGCCTGAAGAAGCCTTTTCCAAAGGATTTATGGAAGAGCTTTCACCCTGCTTTACCCTTCACACCTGCCCCCTTCATTGGCAATTCTGCTTCACATGCAGCCCTGCACCGGCTGCCAAAGTCCTGCAGGGAACTTCTCCTCTACCTCCTGTCCTGCTCCAGTGCCTGCTTCCAGCACATCACACTTAAAAGAGCCTTTAAGGATTACTCCACGAGCAGCTAGAAGTAAATACAACAAACATACAATGTCTGAAATGAGCCTTTAATAACACACTACAGGCAGTGATGATTTTGCCTAGTGTCTTTCCAGTTGCCATCTGAACTGCACATCAGTGTGTTATACAGGGGGACATTGTCAATTATTTTAGCTTTTCTGCCTGACAAATCAGATGGTATGAAGTCCTCTTCACTTTTTTTGGTGACTTTTCTCATCAATTAGAGCATTGATTCTTACAGCCTCTACTCTGGAAAACATCAACATTAAATTATGTTGCCTATGCAGTTCAGGCAGCAGCCTTTGCTGCCATGAGGGATTTTACCCATTTACACTTATCGGGATGTGCTGAAATAACAAAAAATGATGCAGCTCCACAAACTGTATGGCAATTTTCATATTTTAGCTAAATTTCAACTGCTCTTTATTCCACCTCTGTCAATTCTCCTTCTGGAACTCTGGACTGAGGAAAGAGTTTCACCCCACTTTAAACAGTTGAAAACTGTGATTCAGGACGGGGCTGCCCAACAGTGGTAACTGCACTGCATAAGCAGGTGAGTTTTGTAGTTACTGGTTATAAACCAAAACTGTAATAATCTTCTGGTTTGTAATGCTCCCATATTAGGAGTTTGCTGTAAATCTAGACTGGGCAGCTCCTGGTTTCGAATCAGCCTGCAAAGGGCTCTAGGTTAGGGTCCTGAATTCGTAGAGCTGTACTCTGGATACAAAAAATTCATCATCATTAATGTCTCTTCTCACAGGACAGCAAAGCTTTTCCTCTTCAAGACATTACAGGCCAAGTATCAGAAATCCCATTTTGTCTGAAATGTGCTTCGGCCTCCAACTGTGCTTTTAACCACGACATGTTCAAACATTACTGCAGCACACCAGAGGATAAATACTCAGTTCACAGGGTTCCTCAGTGCAGTAGCAGAGATTTGCCAATGGTTTCTCTGCAACTGGACATCCCGTTTTGTGTAAGAACATGTACACTGAAGGGAAGGGAGGGGGAAAGGATGCAATTTCTTTAGAGCAGTGGATTATGGAGCAAGATAACAATGATTTTCTCTTAAATTTTTTGTTTGTCATACAGCAGATGTCAAGCTGGTCTAAATAAACTGGTCTTATTTTCAACATACACACAGATGTTGCTGCTAATACTGTGCATAGACTAGGAAATCTGTCTTAAAAGTAATTACAGTTTTGAGCTGGATCATACTCTTAATCCCTCTCACACTGGCATTGCACATGTATTTGTACCAGCATGAAGGAATGGACAGCACTTGGTTGGGACCTACTGGACAATGAAGAGATGTCTCTCTTGGCAGTAGTGCAAGGCAAAAGACAGGCCTGACTGCATGACCACATCCTTGCTGCCTTGAAACTACGCTTCAACTTCAGAAGTGGGCAAGTTATGCAATATATATATATTTTTTTTTTTTTTTTTGAAGACAACCCAATGTTGTGTAACTTGTTGAAGCTGATTCTCTCTGCCAGCTGGAGGCAGGGGGTGAGGCTACATTTCCAGGTTTGTCTCCACTTCTGGACATATTGCAATGGAGATCTACCTCAAACAGCTTTCTAAGAGTTTGCTCAAGAAAGCAAACCTATTGGAGAAGCACTGCTTTGTGTTGAATTCAGAGGTAAACTTTTGCAAGTATCTGAGCAAGCTTGAGAACAACTATGCTGAACTGTACATGCTCTTAGTGATCACCTCTGCTAGAGCTCAGAGTCCTTCCTCTCTGAGCACACACACCCAGCACACCTAATCAGCTCCAACAGTCAGCAAGAAGGCTGAGTGACACAGGCAATATTTAGCCAAGATAACCATCCCTTTTACAAGGGCTCCACAGCTGCATTGCTCAAGCTGGGCTCTGCAGGAACAGCCTGGGAATTCTAGTCAAGTGGTGACCAAGTGGCAAATACCACCTCCTGCAATCCCCTGCACTCCCGGAGATCTGGTTGGCAGGACGAGGGCACTTTTCCTTGCTGTTCAGCATTTTAGTTAATGCTTCTTGAAAGTGCAGAATCAACTGAAATGTATTTATATCACTGAAAACCACCCTTTGAGTAAAAAGGTAAAAATTCCCACAACTTGTGAGCTGTCTAATGCCTGGAAAGCAGAGTATCTATGCAAAATACTGGATGATAAGCAGTCAGAACCACTAAAATCCAACAAAACCCCCAAACTATCTATTTATAAACAGTTCCATGTATACCACATGTTGATGTCAGGATAGCACTAGCATTGCTGACTGCTGCCAGGTGATGCTGTTCTGAAGTGCTTCAAAGATAACCAGAAAGCTGGCATGAGAGCACCAGAAAAAGGCACGAGTGTAGAAATCAGAGGAAAGTTTTATGATAACTGGTTTGACTGCTGAAGCTGGAATCAGCCCTGTAACCAAGAAACAGCTTTAAACCTGGGTAGCTGAGTAACTTGAGTTGTAAGCCAAGTGCTATAGCATGAAGGAAAGGAAAAAAGTTAGCAGAACAAAATAAAGAGCAATTCTTTCCAGCCACTATTAGTTTCTTATTTTTCTGCTTTCTTGTCACACCAGATGAAACGATGGTGCTCCGGAAGATACCTTAGTTGATCTGACAAAAGGTGCAACCTCTCTGTACAAATCCTGCTTCTCAGTATTTCTCTCAAGTTTTCTCAAGTATCACAGAGGAATTAAACTCCCTGTGGTGCACACTACCAAACCCGCAATATGAAGCCATTGGTGTAGGCATAACATGAGGTTATTACTGTAAGTAACTACAATTAAGCATGTTATGACAGTTTAGTTTCATGTCATGTCAGACATAGCAGTGTTATTTCCATATGATCCAAGCTTTCTCTAAACGTTACTTTTAACTTTGCAAATGTTTTAAAGGTTAAGAAATGTAGATCCCTAGCTGCATTTAAAGCTAAAGTGCATACTGAAGCTCAAAGACAATCTATCTCAGTCTGGATCCAGCCTTCTGGCCTTTTTTGTGGGTGAATCCTCAACCATATAAGGTTTGCTGTACTGGATGTGCGTCTTCATTGCTTAAATTTCCTAGAGGTAGAGCACTTCTCAACCTCCCAACGCTTTGTGCTCCAAATGAAAATTATAAATCAGTATTCCAATGTATCCATTTCACTCTTGTTTATTCTACAAAAAATTCAATGGAGGTGCAAGCCATATACATTTCACCATATAGAAATATATAAAAGTCTATTTATTAGTTTCTCATTAGTTATCAATATGTAAATTAAAATTAATGCTTATTTAACATTATTCTAGAATCATCCATGTAACACTAGAAGTAGCATATGCCACAATGGCAAGTATATATATCTTTAGTTTATGCTAAGGCTATTACTACAACGGTACGACAATGCACGTGCAGGAGTGGTGCAAGAATGAAAACCTGTTTCATAGCTGAAAACCCCTGTCTTTTTAACTTCTGAAAAAATACAGTGAACATTTCTCCATTTCAACCTGCCTTCACAAATCTGATTGTATCTAAAAGACTAATAAAATACCCAGTGAGCTTCAGATTAACTGGGGCACTCGAGTGTGCGAGTGTGCGCAGTTGCACATAAAACCAAATTACAGCTTTATCTACAAAACGATGTCATTCCTGAAACTGAATTAAACCCATCAAGCTCAAACTCTGTCTTTCAAAAAGCATTCAGTATACATTCAGAGGGATTAACACTTGTTCAGAAACACAGGCTTTTAAATGACAAACTTTCGTAAGCATTAGTAGGTCTGCACAAAATCCCTGTTAATTCGATGAAAATACACACTCCAGAAAGAGTACACAGTACACAATCCACGATTGCTGGAAATTCCAGGATTCATCCCGCTCTACTCTTTTGGGATCAAAACATTCCTTCAGAGTGCATCAAGGAAACAGTCATAAAGAAAGAAGGAAAATGATCATATGTAAAACTAAACAAAGAAACAAAAAATAAAAAAGTGAGGGAGCGCAGCAGCAGTAGCAGCAGCAGCACACTTCAGCAAAAGTACTCACGCAGAATCTACTGGCCAGAAGTTGATCAGAGTAACAGGACTGCAAGACAAAAAATGAGGAGGTGAAGAGAGAGGCAGAAGAAACTCAGCAGCAAAATAACTACAGAAAGGTTTAAAAAAAAAAAAAAATCACAACAACTAAAAAGCAGAAATCCAACGGACCAACATGAATGGCTGTGAAGAGCAACCAACCAAAAGTGAGGGGAAAAAAAAATTGATATTTAAAATTTAAAAGAGAAAGAAAAAGAGAGCGAGAACAAGCTGTGTGCAATTGCCATTAAACAACTGAATAAACTTGTAAAAAAAACAAAGGGAGCTGGGTTAACTCATTGATTTCTCCATGTGCATCATTATTGCTTTTTTTTCCCACAAAAGACTTCAAAGCCATTTAATAAGACTAAATTTATAGGCTGAGAAAAGACGAAATCATCTGGGAAGCTCGCAGACACAGTAGCCTAATTAAAAAAATAAAATCAAGGAAAGATACCCATTTGGAAGAAAATAAAAATTTAATGAAGATATCATTAGTCTCCAAATTGCGTATCAAACTTAGACATTCATAAGACTGTTGGTAAGATCGTGAGTATTTTTCTTTTACTAAGTGAAGCTGAAGTTCTTGTATAAGGACAGGTGAAAGCAGATAAAGGCAATGGCAACTGGAGGCCCAGCTTGTCTTGTCCTGCCAGCCAAGGTAAACAGAAATGAAAGACATAAAGAGGCTTTGTGCATTTAGGAAGTGAAAGGAGTTGGCACCAGCTGGGGAGCTCAAATAGTGTACCAAATGCATTGCTATTTAGATACTTCAGAGCTACTCACGTTTCCATGTTGTCTCCCTCCAAGACAGTTTGCACAGGCAGGTAGCCCATTCGTGGGTGCTTTGCAAAATATCTTTTTGTTCGAAATTTGTTTTTTAGTACCTTGGCAAAGTCACGGACGTCTTCTCCTGAAGTTGTCTGAAAGCCACAAATCACAAGGAAATCATCTTTCATGAGTTTATCACTGTTTTTCAGTTGCCTCTTCCTTTGCTTTGTTACTTGGAAGAACTGTGGTCACACCAAGCAGAGCCGCCAACGGCTTGAGCCCCAGAACTGCGGATTTTGTCAATCACGGTCACCTTACACAGCCACACCCATAGCAGGGAGGAAGGAGGAAAAGGGAAGAAGCTCCAAAAGCCCCTGACTGGCTCATGTCTCACCTCACGCGATCTCAAGATAATAATTAGACAAGAATTTGTCATTTCCTCACCTGGCTCCAGGGACTCTCTGCCTGCGTTTTGTTCAGCACTAAAATAGTTGTAGGGGAGGACAAACAGCCAGTCTTTGTGTCCAATATGGTGCTTCACTGGCTGGATCCCAGCTCTTAACACATCTCATGGACTTGTCAGTCCACAAAAGTCTCTTGGTACGTTTTCTTTCTAGTTTCCTTTCTCAACCTCCTCTGCCATTAGTATTTTGATCAAAGAGAAACAAAAAGCAGGTGAGAGTTGCTGAAGGCTCTTAGATCAGTTGTTTCTTCCTGCACCTGTTCCATCTGAAGCTATCAGGCATTTGAGATCAATACCCTGAGGAGAACACATTTTGCAGGAAGTTTTCCTCTCCCTTGCCTGCAGCAGCTTTCCTTGCTGCTGTAGAGACCAGCAGAGGAGCGCAAAGTGGAATTAGTTTCCTAAAGACCAGAATGAGCCAGAAAGAGTTCAAAGGATGTCTGCTGGGAAGATGCAAGACTTATTGAGGAGCCTGACGAAGAGTTGGGCAATTTTCTGATGAATTTTAATGTAAGACTTCAATTACCTTAGTCAGGCTGCACTCCCTTCTCTCCACCTTGCAGAAACTAGACCCTGAAATATTGCTCTTTTACAGTAAATTAAATTCTTCCTGGCCCACATAACAACATTGCTTCTCCAACGTATCTACTTTAAACGAAAGAAATGAGGGAAAAGTTAATCTTTCTGACATTTTTAGTGAGTTCTATGCCTTCTACTTAGAGAGGAAGGAGATGCTATCAGACCTATCAGTCAAGCCAACCTTGACAGAGCTGCTCAAACACAGACATAGATTTTTAACAACTGCCCAGGTAGAAAAATTAAGGATGCCCTGAAAAATAATCTGAAGAAAGACTCAAAAGCATTAACAGAAAAGACAAATATTATCCTTATTATGACACCTATGAGCTTCATGTAAAGCGGGAAAGTCTGTCTGGCAGGAAAATTCAGTAAGTAATAACTGGTAGAGAAGTGACACAACAGAACCCACAAGCCAGTACATCAGCATCTGTATTTTCAAGAAACTGAGATAATGTTTGATAATATTAAGTGTCACTTCCTTAATACATCAGAATTAAAGACATTTGGGGAAGAGAGGGATTAAGTGTGGCCAGACCACCCAGAGGACTCTGGAAAGGGGATTCACTGAAGTGATGCTCTGCCCCCCCATGCCCCAGCAGGAGGGAGTTCCCTCTGCTGAATTCGATTTGCAATGCCTGTCAGGACAGCTCCTAACCAGGTTGTCATCAGGAGAGCACACAGAGCTGGAAACAGAGAAAAACTTCTCTGTTTAGTCTTGGTATAAATGGATTAAGCACAGCTTTCTGTCCAGCTTGTTCACCTGTGGCATTTATAACCATTTATTCCTGCCTTGCCTATTTTCAATATTGTGAACACTTTTTATTGCATTTGACTGTAATTTCGATTAAGTGTTTTCAGGTATGACTAACAATAAAATATGCCTTGCTTCAACCTTCCTGGGACTGTTCTTCCCCCCTCACTCCCCTGAACCTTATGCATAACAACAACACAGTAAGACACTGTGTTAGCACAGAAACATCCTGACCTATCTGGTACCACAAAAATCCCACGAAGAAAATAAGTCTTCTAGTGACAACTACAAGCATCAGGCACCGATCATACGATCCAACTGTCCTTCAAAAAATGTCTGAGGAGCACAAGAAAGGCAAAGAAAATGTGATGATTATTATGTGGAAAAAATGATAAACTGAGGCTATTTTCAGCCAAACTTTCTGATTTACTGTATGGATGCTTTATTACATATGATTTTCAGAGTAAAATCACCCCAACAAAAACTCACAGCAGAACTGGTTTATGAAGAAGAAACAGTGGGGTTTCAACATCCCAGCTGTCTTAAATCAAAGCAACATACAGGCAGCTGGGTCGAGCATGTTCCAAAACTAGTCTGAAACGAAGACTATTTCATAAAAAATAGTTCTTTTTATTCACAGAGGAATGACTTCACTACCATCCGACTTTTCCCAGTTTGGTTTAAGAAGTGTCTTGACAAACCCCACCCCAGATCTCAGCCCTGACTTTAAACATTAGCTGTGGACAGGTATATCAGTTTGACATGGTTCCTTCTAACAAGGTGGTTTCTATGTTTGTGTGTCACTGTTCATTAAACCCAAACAGAAAAATGATCCTACATTTACATCTCAGTCTCTAAGTTGTCTTCTAGGCTTTATTTGAAACCTCTTTAAAAGTAACATCTCTTTGAACAATAAATTGAGCTGTATTGCTTTCAGGAATAATTGTTGCAATTTTTCTGTCTAAATGAAAATTAGTCAACTGCCTTGCCCTTATTCTGCCTCAGCCTTTTGTGGGAGAGGAAAAGTTATCACCTCCCTCAGATATTTAGCATGAGTTCTCAAACCAAAGCAGAATTAAAGACTGCAGTGCCTGAAAATTCCTGAAAGTAAGAAGTAGGGAGAACAAAAATATCAAAACACTTGACTATGCTCATCTAACTATTGCAAGGATATTATCAAAAAAGGCATCACAAATCTTATGTCTGCCAAAATGCATTTTAAGGTGAGAGATAAGTCTGGAGGAAGAGGAAAAAATGTTCTGGCATATGCAAACCCTTTTTCCTTTATTCAGGAAACAATTACATTCTAGACATGATAACTGCACTAGATGCTTTCTTCAATCTCCCAGTATTTGGGTTAATATTTTTTAATAGCAGCAACATAAAAAAGAATGGGGCTTGCTGTGTGTCACATTCACTTCCCTCCCCCACTCCCAAGTTAATCCTTCTCTAACTCAACTGGCTGCTGGTGCAGCCAGGCACAGCACATTAGCACGGGCTGCTGGAGTTCAGGATTCACAAAAAAATGTACTGGCTGTGAATGGTTCTTTATTCTGATCCAGCAAACTGGATGCCATGGCAGGTTTTCTGTTCACCACAGTTTTCTCCTATTAGTAATCTGTACTTTCAGGGAGAAGGTAAACCTGCCGGACACTGCGTTGCAGTGAGTTGCTGCAGGCTGGGGGTGTGTCTCACAATTCTTTTTCATTTCTCTTTCCTCAAAACACACCAACAGGTTAAGAAAACACATGGAAGATAGTTTTGTGCTCTCTGTGCACCATTCACAAATCTCCCGTGTTTCTTATCAGCAAAAATAAGAGTGGTAAAGCGCAGAGCAAAAGTGCAGTTCAGCAGGGAGCTGGAAGGAACGCTCCAAGGTGGTCAGTCTCTTGCTCACTCTGGTTACGACTCAGATCATGAAATTCTGCTCTAGGAATTCTTGCAGTGGAGAAGTCTGTTCAGACCTGCCTGGGCAGCACCAGCAATTCCCTCTGACTTGTGCAGCAGATCAGGTAAATCGCCCTTTCCAGTAACCTCAGTCCCTGGGGCACGACACTGAAAACCACAGCCAAGGAATACTGACAAAGCACCAGCAATTGTGCTTTAGTGCCTCTGCAGAGATTCAGGTGAAATACTGCCACTGAAATGCTACAGTAGAAATTGATAAGATAATGTAAATAACTATCCATAAATTAAAACGAACAAAAATACTGGCTTGCTTCATATTTTAGAGGAATAATTTTTTTTTCTCTCCTTTCTGTCTCCAAATAAAACTGAGAGTCTTTACTTCATTTTGGCCATTCCTTTTTGGCTGGCTGAAGATGTAAAGACCATTCATATAATTTTATAAGGCTAGCCCATGTATAATTTTGATGCTTTATTTTCACCATTTATATTTGACCAGCAGATCAAAGTACATGACTAGGAATTGTCCCTTCTCACCAGGAAATGCCAACCAGAGAGTGCACTGGTTCAAGACCATCATGAACAATAGCAAAGGCAGCTGAAAGCTCAGTCATGCTACATGGTGGAACAATAACTGGAAAGCACCTCTACACTGGTCATGAGTGGCCAAAAAGCAAAAGGAGCACACTGAGAGGGGAATACAGAATTTCCTTTGCCAGCTGCCTGGTATGAAAGAAATGTTTACGCAAAAATGATCCTTTTGTGAGGTCTGCAAGAAGGGTGAAGGCCCTCACCACACCCTCACTGCCACACAACTGCACTGCGCTGCATTAAACTTCCACCCCTCAGAAATTAAATCCAGCTTGCTACCTTGAGAACTTCCCTGCTATTTTATACCATCAAGAGATCATACAATACAAAGGTACTACTAAATAGTGAAGGACGGACTTAAAAATGCAACCATAATGTTGTGTGGGAGAGAAAGTGAAGCAGCAACTTGCTGAGGAGAGGAAGGAAAATCACACACTGATATGGAGAAGACATTGGGACCTAAGATATGAATGAGTATTTGTGCAAATATGATTTGCACAAATCACAGGCTTCCAGCCAGATCCATAAGGTGAACTACGGCACTAAACATGGAACAAGTCATTAGCACACAAGAATACATTACGACTCAGAATTGTACAAACAGTGAACTTCAACCTACTTCAAACCATTGGCACATATCCTTTACTAAGCATCAGAAATTGCTGGCATGTACAGTATATAAAAGGTGATTTAAATACGGGAGAAGCAAGAAAAGCCACCCAAATGCTCCATTACCTTGTGGTAATGAAGGAAATGAAGTTTTTCCTTTCTATGTAAGAGATAGCAAGGGTCAGTAAAACAGGTACTTACTGGTGTGCAGTATTCCACCATGGGATAGTGCATTTTGTGACCTTTTGCAACACGGCCAGAGAAGAAGCAACTTTGGCAGATGTCATAGTTAAAGTGCTTTAAACTTCTGTACCTGAAAGAGGATAAAAAAAAGTCACAGCTTCAGAGCTTTGTATGTGGCTGCTTCATATCAGTCTGTCAAGTTTTCTCTGTTAGTAAGTCCTCCTCCCTGAGATGTCACACGGTGTTCAATGCCCAGGAATGCTCCTCTGCCCCTGAGGGACAGGTACTGCTGCCTCAGATGTTTGTCAAAGGTCTGAATCTTCAAAAACATTTCTAACATTGCGCAACAGTGAAGATTTCTAAAAAATCACTCTCCTTTAACATACGAGTGACACCACACTTTTTATAACACTAACTTCAGATCTTTTGCTCCTTATCATGATTCCTAGCACAGAATGTCCTCATGGAGGAAAATTCCAGAAAGTAATGCCCTCTCAAGTAAGTCACTCCGGCAACCCCCTTGTGTCCTTCCTAGCACCTCTATAAAAAAGCAATTTTCCTGCAGAGCATTCCATCCATGCAAAACTCCAAATGCACTTTTGGGCCATTAATTAATCTCATCAGCTCTGTGAGGCAGCTAACTGTTGTATCTGCTGTGCTGAAGTGCTTGAAAGAGCCGGAGGCTTAAGGATTGTCTTGTTCCAAATACACGAAGCAGTTCAGCCACAATGACCTCAAAAGAACATTGTTTTACATGTGCCGAGCGCACAGTATTAGCTTTCTAAAAGCCTCCCGATACAGTGTCTTTTTGTCAAGTGTGTACACAGGGTTTCAATGACTTGCAAAGACAGAGAAAAAATCTGTGACAGACAGATTCTACTATCATGATAATAGATTTGTTATATAAATTTAAGAGACAGATGAGATCAGTCAAGTAAAATGAGACGCAAGCACAGAGCTCCAGTGTCCGCCTGCCGAGTTCCCGATGCCTACAACAGACTATCTATTCACTTGCCACCCTTTGATTTTTCCAAGTGCCGCATTTTCCAATTCCACCTACTTGTCTTTGGCTGGTTTATACAAAACCGTGTCAGTAATACAGTTGTTCATAAACCGTATCTGGGAGCAGGAAAATTAGACTTTGTGGATGTGCTGAATTACTCACATCCAATCCATAGCTCTTCCTTGGTAATATTTATCATTTCCCAGTTAAGATTTTCAAGAATAATAAAAGAAGAGGGAGAAGAATTTACATGATTAGGGGAACAGCCTCACTGCAGAAAAGCCCAGATTCAAAACAAAGCAGTACCTTCATTAGTTCCCCCATTTCCTACTGCCTGTGAAAATGCACAGCAGAAAGCACTGCCCCACTACATGCATAAAAGCAACATTCATACTCTCCCAGACCAGAGCAAAATGATGGCTTTTCTGTGTAGCATGGCTTGCTGCTGTTATCTGTCTGGGTTTTAGAAACAAAATTACAGAAAGTTCTTTGTAAACAACATGATAACATAGAAGGAGAAATGCAAATGTTAAAAGAAGACTGTGCATAAAAAGGACAGAAAATGTACAAAGCAGCTACTGCAAAGCAAAGTGATAAAACAAGTCCAGGCATAATTGAAAGTGAGTATTTACTTAGCCCTTAAGTGGATTCTCAACAGGCATACCAACACACAGCCATTTTACAACACAGTGACTTATTCATTGCCATAGTAACCACGGTGTCAATCCAGATGTTTAAACGGACCAGCAACATTTCCCCCACTCCAGGTTAATGTTCCACCACCAACATTCTTCTCTGAGAAATGCACATGTAGCTTTACATGTCTGAGAATTTTCAAGGCACTTCCCTGCTTCATACCATGACAGAAAGCAATTCATTAGGATCCAAATCAGAAAATGCAACTGCATGCATAGGACATGCTGGATGTAATGCAAATTGTATTATTTGTGTAATCCAACAATGCTTTGGTTGAGGCATGCAAAGACTGGGACACAGAGGAAGGGCCATATCTTAACTGAGAGATGATTTTTGTCCTCCTCAGCTCTCACATCACTGTCTAGGTGTCACTCTCCCTCATGTCCCCATCACAATTATTTTTTTCCACGAACATGGATAAAATCAAGTGCATGATTTCCCTGGAATCAAGCAGAGCTCTTGATCCACCGAGTAGCAGAACACATGGCTGACAGCGAGCGAGTCTGTACCTGAATCCAATGATGGGGCACTCCTTACAGATGTTACACTTCGCCTGGTGTTTGGCAGTCTCGGCAGCAGCCACCCTGTGCAGGACGGGCAGCCACACCATGGACTGAGGTTCCAGCCTCATCCAGTCCAGGAAGAGGGCTGCTTCGATCTCTGGTTTGTTGTTGGCCTGTAATAGGAGGGGAAAAAAGACAGGGGCTGAATACAAATGATCTATTACCAGCTAATTAACAGTTCATGCTATTCGCTTCCTGTCGACTCCACATCTTCTCCCTGACTATACTCCAGCTTTTCCCCCAGTCCAGTCAGTCATTAAAAAGAAATAAAACCCCCAAAAAATCTCCAGGATCCTGCTTTCAAGCCAGAAACTGAAAATGATTATTAATGTTTCAAATCTCTCTTTCTGTTATTCCCTATTACAATAGACAGCACTACCATGTACTTTGTCACAGAGAAAATCATCCACTTACAGTATCACCTTTGATGCCTGATGTCACATTCCCCGTCTCTCTCATCTGAGCCTGCATAGGACTGCTTCTCACCTATTTTAAAAACTGTTTTATCCAAGCCCTAAAAACTGCATGTCTTTTGATCAAAATTCCTTTCTCCTTAACATCCTTCATTATCACACTGCCCTTTCTACAAAACACACGTGTAAGGGAAATCATTCAAATCCCTTCTCAAGCCTTTTGTTGAACATGTAAACCCTCTGCCTCCTTAAATGCCCCGAAATCCCTCTTCCCACCATGTCATCCCAAAATTTCCCATCACTGACTACAAACACAGTATAGTTCTGTCTCACAGAATATGAGCCTCATGTTCCATTACATCCCATGTTCATCTCTTTGCCAACAGCAGAAGAGTCTATGAACACTTCCCAGCAGACCCATTAATTTGCAGTTTTCCCACCCCATCCTAACCAGTGTGACATTTCAGGTAACCCTTCTATGGTAACTTTAAGGAAGCTCAGTCGCAGAGACAAATCCCATTGCAACAGGTACCACGCACACATCAAAAAATGGTATGTTATCCCTACCCGGCAGCACCTACAGAAGAAGAAAACAGCAAAGAGACAAGAAACACAAAGTGACAGGAGACAACAGTGACCTCTCTGCATGGGTAGAGGTCTGGTATAGACACTGCAGAGATCAGCACAGAATAAAGGTAAGGAGCATGAAAAGGGATTTTAAGGAAAACAGTGAAATGACGGAGTCAATGTTTACAGGAAGCATCTCTGTGTCGTGCATGGTGGTGAGAAGCCTGCACAAAACTAGTTATCTGAGAACCCGGGAGTTGGTTCCAGTGCCGAAAGCGAGGTGATGCACCAGGAGGAAACCACGAGGGACTCTGGTGGGGAGGGCTGGAATGGGGAAGACGTGTCTGCACAGGGAACAGCCGAAGTGATGAAGCAGGATACCATCCCGCTCTGTTTCTCTAAACTATCACAACATGCTAATTCCAATTCCTTAAGACATTTCCTTCCATGCTACCCACAGAAACAGCATATTTATGGTCTGAATATATTTAAATCCTCTGTTTTCCTTTTTCTCTGGGCTTTCAAATACAGCTCTCAGTGGGACGGTCTTTTATATTTCAGACTTCACAAGGCAGACAGTCTTCCTTTGTGGTTCCAAACCTATTTGAAGCATTTAAATAAATAATAAGCATTAATGTATCATGTACATGGATCAAGATGAATAGGGGATTGAGTGCTGGGGTATTTTATGCTTGCTCTCAGTTATTTTTCCAGTTTCTCATGAAATCTGAGTTTAGTATGACCTAGCTCAAACCTTATTCCACTAAAAATGCTAGCAACAAATTTGGAGAAAAAAACAGCCCAAGTGATCTAAAGGAGAGAGAGCTTTAGGGAAAACCAATTAGTTGTGTGTTTTCCTTTTTTTTTTTAATCTAACACTGTTTATAACCTTGACAAACAAATTAACTGATCAATACTTGAAGACTGAGAAAAATGCAAAGTCTCCCACACAGAAACCCTGAACGCAAAAAAGACGTGGAATACCAACCCCATAATATTCCTTGAATAATGCATTGCATTAAAATTGGCTTAAAATGCTGCTGCAATACTTCGGTTCATTACAAACCACGATTCTCGGTCAGGGCTTTCTTCTTGAGATGCTACTTTGGGAAACCATTTAAAGACTTCTGTGACTACATTTAAGATCCACATACATGGATTTCTAGTACAGTCAGAAACATTCTTTTTTGGATGTTTGGGGTAAAACCCACAAACCACAGCATATCTAGAGTTATTCAGATAAAGTCTTTCACAATTTGATAGTCATTACAGATCTATATTAAATGGAATACACATTGAAGTACTTCTGAAGGCTTCTGCATTAAATCCTACTGTTTCTTCATGTTCTACAGGATTTAGAACCCCCCCCACCAAAGCAAAAGAGAGAAAATCAAAAGCACAGTAAAGTCCAGCCAACACTGGCAACAGAATTTGTTCAGAACAGCAGATACTGCCTTCTGCCACAGAACATCAATGAATTCAAAGGAATTGAATTAATTCTAGAACTCTCCCAAGAGAAAGGCATATTTATAAAATATGATCATCTATATGTCTATTTTTCAGCCAGAAGCCCAGGCATTAAAGGGTCTGGGGAGACACTTTCTGCGGCTCAGTCAAGGAACCAGCATCAGCCAGAAACTACACTGGCAAACCATTACTCTGTCTAGCAGACTACACTTTCTACACAGAGGTCCTCTAAGCCTCAAAAAAAATTTAAAGAGGATCTCTTTAATATACCATTTCTAATAGAAAAACATGAAGTGTACAGAAATGCTGCAGTGCAAGCTGCAGTCAGAATAAGAATGAGCCGCTCAAAGCCCTGCTCTCCACTTTTAGCTGCTTTAAATGTGCAGGGAAAATGCTGCGGCAATGAAAGACTTTCTGTAACACCCAAAGATCTATTTTAATTTTGCAGTCACTGTCAATTGCCAGCAGTCCCAATAGCTGCCTACCCAGAGCTCTGCACGCTGGCTGTACAAGACCTGTGCTCAGAGAGATTAGGTGCATTAAAATGTATCAGAACTGGTTCCGAATTATATTACATGAAGATTTAAAGCCACGTGGAGAAAAGCTGGTCAGGGTCAGACAGTACAGGACAGACAGTTCTCGACTGTTCCCTGAGCTGCTATTACGATTTTTTTAATAATCTCTAAATCCGGTAAGGCAGCAGCTGAAGATTTTACATACAGGAAAAAGGCTGAATTCATACAGTTCATATCCGAACCAGCAAGATCAAGCTGTAAAGAATATTAATGATTCTTCTCTTGAACACATTTCTGTGCAAGTCCCAATTTTTATGGTAATAACAGAGTGAATCATAAAGTAAAATTCATAAAGGCTTACAAGTGACAATTTGTTATGGAGGACATTCAAATTCATTATGTTCCAGACATCTGTTTTTCAGTATTTACTTTGCAGAAACAATGGGGGAATAGGAAGTTGGGTGGTGTTAGCATCTCTATGCAATACTTGGGACTTGAGGTTTTTTTTTTTTCTTCTTCCAGCTAGTAGTTTAAAAAACATTCTATGCTATATTAAGCGTCCATAATATGAAATACGCTCCAAAATACAGTTGGGATTTTACACGAACAATGTGATATGTTTTTGGACTAAGTCAATGAAGAGAGCAGAAATCTCTGATAACATTTCTGATGAGCTATATTCTGTTTATGTGCAGTGTAGGAAATTGACTGGAAATAAATCAACATTGTTAATTTAATCATGTTTTTCATCCAGGATGGAAAGTTTTACATTAGCAAATGGCACTCTGGACAAACCAAACTGAGGAATGGGATTCATACAACTTTTTAAAGTATAAAAGTGCAGAGCAAGCAAGTAACAGCAGCTCTATCTCCCCAGAGTCATATCTAACCCTGTTCAGCCTTGTCTTCCACTCCTGTATTACACTTGATTGCATTGACTAGTCCAGTCACTGTTTTTAGTGTTGTGGCCAAGAGTAATAAAATAAAATAACATGAACTCAGAAGTGAATTAGTGTAGTTTTATATCATCCACACTTGAACAACACCATCCTGCTGACCCCCATCCCCTAAACCATTTTAAAATAGCTCTTTAAAGCAGTTCACTTCTAGGACTCTTAAAGTCTGCCTCCAAAGTCAGGCACAGGTTCACAAAATCTGCTGAAATAAAACCAGAATTGCTGGTTTATGACATTTACAGCACAGCAGCTTGAGGAAGGATTTGCTAGTTCCCTTTGGCCAGCTCTCTCTTGTCAGAGCCAAAAGCAGAAGAAATATCCTATGAATAAAAACAAGGGCTGCCTGAATATCTCAAAAGAGATGAAGTTCATCAACAGTAACACTGCATTTGCAAGTTATTTTCATACAGACCTACATATAGTTATTTGCACATAGTATTGGTATTTCTTAACTGTTCAAAAAATAAAAACAATAAACAACCTCATGAAACTCCTCACAAAACAACTGCCCAACCGATTTGAATTCAAAGCCCTTATGGTCAAATTCACTATTAGGGTCCTGACCCAGGATTTCCAAAACCCAAATGCCACCTAAAAGGACATTCTGGCTTTTATTTGTCTGCAAAACTACACTGGATTTGGAAACAGTTAAGTGGTGTTAGAAACCAGGCTGATCTAGCCTTACCATTGATCACGTACAAATCTAGGAATGCAGACTATACAAGACAGAATACTAAAATACTTTGCTTTGTCAAAGTGAAACAAAAGACGGTTTAAAATACATGTATGAATGAACTGCACATATTTTACTACTCCTTGTAGTACAGCTTCATCTGTACTGGTTTTTAATATCAAGTACATCCTTGAAGGAAAGCATAAAGTACTTTATAACCGAGAACCAACTATCCAACATTTTATCGAGAAATGGCAAGGGACATTTTCATCTGAGCTGTGCTCTGCTATCACATCACATTTCTTAAAAGTCCCAATGTCACAGTAACTCATCCAAGACAGTGATGTGAATTCCTAGGTCCTGTTTACACTATATGAGGAAAGCATATTAATAATTTTCCACTGTGATTAAAACACTGTGTATTTGTCCTTGAGTCCATATAATTTCCCTATCCTGTTTACTTAAAACACATACCCATCACAGAACTAAAAGGAAAGTCCTTTCACACTGCAGCAATACCAAATTCACTCAATTTTTCATGGATCTATAGATTGCTTTGATGTATTCTGATCTTAAGCAGAACTATATAGTCTTCAAGTGGTCACTGGATTAAGCTCTTTGCTCTCAGTTAAAAATATTTTTTCTTTAAAATCTCAAAGCAGAAATTACAACCCTCTGCCCCAAACAGAAAAGACAAGTCCCGTGATATCCTTCTCCTTCCAACAATTATTACCAGCATCTTCCTGTAAATGAAGAAAATTGTGGAAAGCACAAGTCAGTGCTGGGGCAGTGAGAAGTAGCAGGACAGCAGCAGCAGCCCCTGGATAAGGGGACCCAGTTCTCAGGAGCAGCAGTGGGCAGGCTGCTGCCAACAGCAGGGCTGGGCTCCTCCCTCCCCAAGCCCCATTCCCAAGGACTTGCACTTTGAAAAGCAGGAGAGATTTCCCCTGTTATCGCTGGGAACAGTAAACATCCCCTTTTTTTCTGCTGTTGGGAAGACAGACAAGGCCGTTGCCAGGGCGCCTAACCTAAGGGAGCTGAGAGAGTCATTTGTGAGGCATAGAGTTGTTGCAGACTCTGACATAACTGCAATTTATTGCTGGCTTATCATCACCAGAAAGAATCAAAAAAAAAGAGGAAAGAAAAAAACCACCCCTAAAGAAAAAGCGTTCCTCACTGTGAGGATACAAAGACTTAATTTAGTTTCCATGCAGTAAACTATGAACCCCCACAACATTTTTTAAAAATAAATTATCTCACTTTGATAAAAGGAGATCACCAGGAGCCCCCCGCAACACTCCTTGGTTGTCCAACTTCTCCAGCTTCTCCATTTCCTGGGCTGCTCCCTCTCCCCCCTGCCAGCACCTCTCTGCTGCTCCCCAGCCTGTGGATCCTGGTGCCCACCATCCTACACTGAAAGGATGTTTCTGTGTTTCCCTTCTCCCTTTCTCCTGGAAAGTTCTCATTTCTTCCCCCATCTCCATTCTTAGCTGCTCTTTTCTTTCATGCCTCATTCTACCCACCCTCTGTTTCCTTTAGCACTATTATTCCTACTGCTGTTATTACCATCATTCTCTAAGGGTGGCCCTTATTTTTCCACTTCTTAATTCCTTCTCCCTCCCCTGCATTAGGCTCACCCTTTGCTTGGATTTTGCTCCTCTCCCTCGGACTCCATCCCACCTATTTTTTTATTTCCTCTCCCCTGTTGAGCCTCCCTTCCCCTTTCTGGCCCTCCTAGAAGACCGTCTATTCTGCTGCAGCCCAGGTCAGAAACTACACTCCGAGAATTAAAATAAGGCTTCATCCAGAAGAAAAAAGAGAGGGTGAAGTTCCTTTTACTGCAGGTAAGAAGAAAATCTATTTTTCAGCACAGGTAAGAGAAAGAAGCCTCAGGTTTTCCGATGTTCTGATTTATGAACAGGTCAAGGTTTGTGCCCAGCTGTGCTTGGGCTTCTTATAGAAATACCAGCAGCTGGATGCAGCACAGTGCTCAGCCTGCTGGCATGTCTTCATTTGTGATGACAGTGTTGCTAACTCATTTTATTCAAATAAACAGTTGTTCCAAAGTCTTCTTCCTGCTTTATAAAAACTGGCTTTGCGTCTTCCATCGCTGTGAGTTTAATTGTTTTATTCCCAGTATAAACACACAGGATGACAGCCCCCCTTCACAAAAACCATGGTTCTGCCAGATTCTGAAGTCACTTTCCTTCAGTTTTTCAACAGTGTTCTTAAGCACTGTTGCGATTCACTTGGGAAGAAAATAGAATCTAGCGAGTCCTAATTTCTGAGGAGGATCATTTGTACAAACTTTTGACCACGAATTTGCTGCAGCATCAGTTTGTGTTGGTGTCACTTGAAAGCCCAACAAGCCACAGCCCCCTTACTACATGTAGTTTATGAGCATGGTTTATCCACCCAGGACACAGTTCCATAAAACATTCATTTTGAAATGGCATCAAATACATATTAGAATTAAAAAAGGTCAAGACATGACTGATGGAAACAGGAAAATGTGAATCCTCTAGAATTAGTCTGTTGAAAGAAATTAAAAAAATACAGAAAGCAAATGTCCCATCACAACTGAAGTTTGTGATGATTTTAGAATTAGATTCTTTTCATAGTCACTGTGTGTAAGCAGTCTACTTCCAAGCATTAATATTCATTGAAAACACTTGCTGTGTTTTGCTTACTACAGAACTGAAACTACTACATAATGAAACTTGAGCAGCAGGCAAAAAAGTAAGCAACCCCCTCTTTTCCCCAGCCAAACAAAAAATCCCTCAGGGACAGTCAGGGGATGGGAAAAGAGCTTTCTTCTATTGTAATGCAGAAGATGCATTTAGAGTTAATCACAGACCATACATTACCTCCCCTCCTCTACCTTTTCATTAAGCAGCTGTCTTCATCTTGAGCATTCTGCTGGTAGTTATGATAAGGATGAATAATTCCCATAACTCTCTTCCTCCCCAGATTAAATAATTTACAAGTTTCAAAAAGAGCCTTCAGTTTGCTGTGCATTCCTCAACAGACAGGACAGGAATTCTTTCAGCACTCTTTACAGAACACTGGCATTACCCATTCAAGGAGTGGAAGGAGCTCATCGAGCACTCCTCGCCCCTAGAGAGCACTGCAGGCAGTTGCCTATCACTCCCCTGGGCACCTGGCTGTCACCGGTATGAACATGCCCAAAATTTAGATTAGCCACTGCTGTTCACCTACATGGCAGCAATGAGCAGTGATCTACTGCTGGAAATAGAAAACTGTAAAACCAGAAGCTGCTGTAACAAAGACTTAAACAGCAGGGTTCAGTTACAATATAAGCCCTGACAACAATTATCTGCTGTCTGAGCTAATTCAAATACACCTCGTCAAAGGAACGGCTTAATACACCGATGAACACCACCAATAAACAACCACAGTGCCCTAATCCTTCTTCTAGATTTTCCATCCTCTACACAAAATCAACAGTGAGCAAACGTGAACTTACGAACTGGAAGCAGCTTCTGACGCTGGGCTCGATGTTGCTGCCCCCGAAGGAGGCCACTTCCCCCAGCTGCCGCGGGATCTGGATGGAGTCGTGCAGCAGCAGCCCCAGCCGGCGCTGGTCACAGAAGCCAGTGGAGCTTGCCACTTGCTTGAACAGGTCTGGAGGAAGGAAAAGGACCCCAGAGGTAAAGAATCACTACCAGGATGTGCCAACGTAGCGCAGAAGTTTGCATTGTTTCAAAGGCTCACAGGCGCGGTCAACAGCCTTGGTGGACATGAACATAAACATGTGTTTGTTTTGGTTGCTTCTCTTCCCAAAAACACTGTTGTTTTCCTATGAAATATGCAGTCTAGTGATAATTTTTAATAGTGTTACTGGCTTGTATTGCACCTGGGAAGAAAGGCCACTCTAACACAGCACCTGTGACATTAGGGATGACAGAAGCTGTGACTCCATAACACAACTTATCAGACAACAATCTTTGAGCCACAACATAGATGTTTTAAAAATATTTTTTAACAGTAAAATCATTTCATACAACATAAAGCACCCTTTTCAAGTCTTAGCAATCAACTTAGCAAAACTCAGAGAATCCATTTCTCCTTTGGATGAGTTGAAGTGATAAACAAGAGCTCCCTAACTTTTATATATCACAATCTTTTAATTCAAGAGAATTTCTAAAATAAAAGAACTACAGTATGACAGAACCTGCCATCCACCAGGAATATTAATATCACATTAAGTTTTCACTTCTGAAGTGAAATGTCACTTGAAGCCATGTTCTGTTACTGCAGCATTCTGGAAAAGAATCCTTACAGGATAGAATTATTATCGCTTCATAAGATCAATTTAATTTGGTGGGAATTAGTTATACTACGTGTATGTTGAGGAGGTTATAGAATTTCTATTAATAAGAAAAACCAGGTTAGCATTAACTGAAATATTTGGTAACACCTCTGTTGACAATACATTGCCTGAATATATTCTCCTTACTTTTCAAAAATTAAAAAAAAAAAGAGCAAAAGAAGACTAGAATAAAATAATGCTCTTTTTTTGGAGCCACCTTAATATTTCACCCAACACGAGGGATGCAATTATAAAGGTGCTTCAGCACTACTCAAGATAACTTTCCCAGTGCTGCTTTGACACCTGTTTTCTTCTAAAGGAATAAAGGAATGGATAGAGAAAGGATTATATTTTAATTACATGAATTTCAGTCTTGCAAAGTCTAGTTTTATAATAAATCATTTTGGGATGAAACCTTCCATCACCTCTGCAAGCCTGAAGAGTTGTGCTCTAACACAACTAACTCTGCTCCGCTGCACAAATGAGGGAAAAAATTTTAAGGGCTTCAACTCATTGCATACTTGCAGCAATACTAACAGCAACTGCACTATGACCTCAGCACAGATGGCAAAGCCAGACCACAGCCTGACAGGCACAATTCCTTCCTCTCCCACAACTGTTCAGCTTTTGATTTCCCCATCATTAAAACATTAAGTGTCCTATAACCTCGAGAAAGTCAGAGGACACATAATAGGTTATGCATTACTATGCATACACACTGCAGGAGAATCTAAAATATGAATGAATGTTTCCCTTTATCACTTTGATAATCCTCAATGAAACATCATTTTGAAAAACACCTGTACTGAGTAATTTTCTTGAAAGATTTTCTGAATATTTTTTCACAACACCCACACAGAACATCTAGAAATCTAAACTGTGACATTCATTGTGATTGCCCTAAAATCTGATCCAATTATACACAGTCACGCACAGACTCTGTTGTTGGTGCTCTTTTCTCTTTAGAGTTCTTCAGCCTTCATTAGTAGAGAATAAAAGACAACAACTGATGAAGAACTGCTACGGCATTGGGTCAAATACAGAGGTTCGGTTTTTAGAGGTATTTTTAAATGCATGAATGAGTGATACTATCTAATTTAATAAGAAAGTTACTCTTGAAAATTACATTTATCAGTTCTTTTCTGGATCCTAGTCTCATTAATGAACTGATTCATTGGTCAGGTAAAAATAAGACTTCTAGTGGAATTTTTTCAAGTATTTCGTCTACTAAAATATGCATAATTTGCAACTTTTAATATTTATTTAATGGTAGCAACTATATTTAAACACAACGTACATAATAAGACTGATCACAATGTGAAAAACATTTTAAAAAGTTAATATATTTAAAAATACATTTATGCAAGTGTCCTGTAGACATGCATTTTTGTGTATGAAGGTGTGCCAAAACAGTGGTCTCCAAAAAGAGGTTCTTGTGCCCAAGGGAGTGTTCAAAACAATCCATTATGTTGCAGTATAGAAATATTTTTTGGTGTTATTAAATAGATCAAATTAAAACTTTCAGAATAGTGTTTATTTAATCTTTATCACATTCTTTCTAACACTTTATTTTTTGTATGCTTTATAATGCACACAATACATTAATACACTGGTACAGGTATATAAGTTATAAATAGATATACATCTATTGGAAGTGCATGCTCAAAAATTTTTTACTGGTAGGAGTGTGATCAAAAATGTTTGGAGACCATTGTGGTAAACTACATAAAACCATAACATAATAAATAACAAAAAGCAAAAAGTGGAACAAACTAACACACTTTGCATCCAGAATATCTAAAACAATGACTTTGTATGCTATTTAAATGTTTATGCAGTAAATGAAAGGAGGAAGAAAACAAGAATATAAACACAAGGTAATACCAAAATAATTACACTGACTTACATCTATATTTATCTTCCAGGTGTGCTTTACAAAGGGATACAACACCAGTTTTGAAAGATAAGACACGGATCCTTCCTGTTCGACCCCTAATGGAAAAGAAACACTGGCTGATAATACGGTCCATTCATAGCATGATTTGTTTACTGTAACCAAGTTCACTGCAGTACTGTGTGCCTTCCTAAATTAAGTCCCACAGAGAACCATGTTGCAGAGCACAAGCTGGGTGGTTATTAGCTAAGCTAGAAACAAAATATAAAATCTGGTTGTGGTTTCACAGGCATAGCTGAACTGGACTGTACTACTGTATCAGTTTCTACCACAAATAATTGCTCATCCCCTTTGTTCGGACAAAAGTGAGTGAAGAGCCTTTACTCTACACTTATATGAACAGGCTTCTCTATGAACTGCTGCTGAGCAATTCTCAGAGACGATGAGGTTCCTGACAGAATAGCAAACCAGCCCCTCTGCTAAAGACAATACAGCTTCACCTTCACTAGAAATGTGATGTAGCAGTCATTTTTAGGCAGCCTTCGCTTATCGTCTGTCAGCCCTACCCTGACTTGTTTGAAAAGGCAACAGGGAGCCAAGCACAAAAAGCACCCTCAGCCAGCAGGGCACAGCGACAGAGACACTTGCAAGACATTCAGGTGAATGATGAGACTTGCCTGGAAATCATGGCAGGCAGGGAGGCATGGCAAGGCAGTTATGCCATTAACACCACGTGTGGTTTCTGAGCTTCTCCTCGCAGCGCTCAAACCTGCGCTGTGCAGTGCCATGGGCTGCAACACTCACTCCAGTCAGTCCCCCCTGCTGCCTCTGGTCAGCCTCCCCCTCATGCTCTCTCCTGCCTTGTAACAAGCTCACACTACTACGTTTGCTTTTTAATGTGACTGTGAGAACAACATCCTCCTCTGAGCTGCAGGCAACACAGTGACAAACCTTCACATCTTCTCTCAGTCATCTGGTTTAACTCTATTTACTTCCAGTTGCTAGCTTCGCCCCCAGACTTTTATTTCTGATGGCATTTCAAATTTTTAACATCTATTGCAAACCAAGACATATACAAAACCAACATTTTTGAAGCAGAGCCTTATCAGCAGTTTTGAAGCATCACAAGTCAGACCACCATTGGGAGTAAGATAAATCATACAGAGGCATGCCGTGGTCATGCATCAGGCTGCACCATTCCATAATGATGCAAGTTGTCTTTTTAATCCTATGGAAGTGTTGTGGAACCAGTGGTGCTCATTTACCCACACATCTCCCCTGCAAACCCTATAAAAGGTGCAGACACAAACTGATGGACAAAGCCAAATTTAGAATTTGCTAGCTTTTACTAAAGAATCCTGTGTTTGCCATCACAAATAAGCATTTGTTGTTTACCTATGCTTTCCATGTTCCACTCCTCTTACTTCTCTCCCTCAAATCTTTTCCAAATTAATTATAATCTGTGCCCTGAGAAACTCCTCCTGATGAATACCAGGCTCATGCAAATTATACAAGAGAAGAATGTAGAATGATGATTTCTCTGCAAGGCATATTAAATTGAAACTTGTATGAATCATGAGTTGTTCAGTTCACTCTCCTCTCCTCCCAAGTCAAACCAATAATTTAGCATGCGACTGCAAATGAGCATGAGTGACTGATCAATTAAAACAAATCCGAAACGAGCTGGATTTGCAGAGATGTGCCCATAATTAGATCAGTCATTGACTGTGAATTTGATTAATATCTTTACAAATGACAGTTTTCAATTATAAGAAAAGTAAAGATTCAGTACATTTAATTAAATGTCTCCGGTACTGCTATGCACTTCGGTTGATCTCTGCCTATTAAGTTTACAATGAAAACTAAACACGTGCAACCCCAAGGTCATCTCTCTTACCAGTGTAATTCAAACTTGAATTTAGGTAAAATAGCTACAAGCTTTCCTCATGCATAAAACACCTCTGTGTTTCATTGTGTCCTGCAATGTGCAGCTCCCTAGCACACCCAGGGAATTGCCTGGAGGCAGGCAATTATAATTTCTAATGTTGTACTTGCAGTACAGTGCAACATGAAGAAAACCAGACTGGACATGCAAAGCTAAACCGGATGGTTCAGCTTAGGAGCAGCCTGTGGAATGACCTTTAGTTCCCTCTCTGCTTCTGATGTGGCTGATATAGATTAACATCCCTGGCATATCTGTTTTTCACAAACTGTGTGTCTTCGTCTATATGTTATTTGTGGTTGATAACTCAGGAGTGGATCAGAGTTCTGTGAAAGCTAAAGTAGATTAAAGAAATAAAACCTGGTTCTTAAATGACTACAGCCCCATTCTGCACTGGTACACTACAAGAAATATAATGTAATCTGTGTAATCCACTTCACAGGGTACTGCAGTTGCTGCAGAAGATGTCACAAACAACTGGCTTACTGGAGGTGATCCCGCAGGAAACCAGGATCTGTACAAATCTGTAATTTTGTTTTTTGCAGGTGATCACTAACGCTCCAGTGCTGGATGGGATAACAATGTTATGCCACTTCAATATTGTTCAAAATATCAATGGAAGTACAGTAGTTGTCCCATGTCCTTCCATTTCTATAAGTAAATGTTTATTCTGCCACAGTGATGAGTATGTCTGGCTGAAAGTGTCTGATAAAAACCTTAAAAATGCAAATAATAGACTTCTAATGACATTTTTTTCACTAAATTCTCCAAATAAAAATATAATGGCTTATTCTAAAATTAGCTTACAAATGTGTGTTGGAATTTGCCTATGCACTATGAGTAGCGTCATTAACCCACTGAATAGGAAAATGCATAAATTTTCTTCAGGTAAATTTAGTCTGTTGTATTTACACTTATAGGTACACTTTTTAAAACTGAATTTTGAATTAAGCATTTCTCAAATCTCCTGACTGCTAAGGGTTGTAAGTACATTGGAGATGAGCCTCTTCCATTTTGAACAAGAACGACAGGTTGAAAACTATAAAAAATTGACATATTTGAAAAGGTTTAACATCAGAAGTACAGACACATACGAGAGTTTATATGATGATGATCATTCTGTTGTGTCTTGATAATTCTCTTGAACTTCACCTAAATAAATTAAAAAGCCACATAAAGCCATGACCTACTGAGGACATGCAGTCAGAGAACTGGCCCAAACACACAAATTGGTCTGAACACAGAAGCTTAAAAAGTTCTCTTTTCCAGCTCTCTCACTCCTTGGCTTAATAAATGTAGGATTGTAAGCCTAACCAAGGGCTGTATTGATTCAGCTAAATGCAGCCATTAAACCATTAGGCTTATTATGTTTATTAAACTTTCACTTCAACTGCCCTTTTTTTCAGCTCCAAGCCATCCATGTTATAATGAGGCAGAGCAGCTCGTTACTTCCCCACTCCTGCCACTGGTAAAGCTCCTGAGCACCCCAAGTCCAGAGCACCCAGACATACGTGTCGTAGACATTCAGCAGCCAGTTGAGGCACATGTCCACACAAAGGGGAACGGTGACCAGGTTATTGTGCTCTTGTTCCAGTCGATCGTAAATGGTGGTCAAGCAGTTAATGATCTGCAGAATATCCATCGGCTGGTCATTTTGTTTGAGGTTGTGCTGGTCCAAGGCATCACATGCAGCAGACAGACTCAGGAGATCCACTGTCAGAATTAAAAAAACAAATCACGATAAAGATCGAAGAGAAACAGTGGTTGTATTACCCGCATCCAAAAAGTAAATAGCACATTTACTTGGCTTACGGGCTGGGCCAGAGGACGTTTTATGTCCTCTGAAAGTCACATGCAAGGCTGGTTTCAAGACTCCTACAAATGCACTGTTTATTCAGTTATGACCTCAGAGACCAGTGTGTATCTGTTTCATTTTCAGCTGTAAAGTACCTGTTGGGATCTTGGATCCTACGGAAATATTACACATAAATTACTGTGTAAGTAAAAATTATATATTTCATGCTTTATGTCCCTACAGATAGACAGATATTTGATTACTGCATTCACCAAGTGTGCTGTCGACATAGTACAGGTCATGAGCTTTCCTGAGATGTGCTGTCCATTTCTTACAGAAGTCCAGGGATCTTAACTGAACCAAATTCCACAAGGAATACACAAACAAATAACAACTGAACTGTGATTAACCTCTCTGCTACTTTTCGCTCTGGTAAGAACAGGGAAAAAAGAAGGTTCCAGAAACATTAAATGGCCTGGTTTATTATTTCTTAATTAAATTCATCCATTTTTAATTCTGAAGAGCATTTAGAGTTATAAATACCTTTATGACATTACAGAGTAAGACACATTTAAATATATTAGTCAACATACAACAGGGGTTTTTGTCACAGACACTTAAAAACTTGGTTTTCATTCCAATTTAAGTCAGCTGCATTTTGAAATTAGGATGTCCAAGGCAGAACAGCTCTTAACCTCTGCATACTAATATCACCAGCAGCATCACACTTAGGGGGACACGAAATTATGGGATGGTGGTTTACAACGTAAAACAGGAATAAGAACAAAGGAAATCAGAAAAATGAGAGATCTTAACACAGGTCTTCCTGCTGCCACATGAAAACCCCTTGCAACTCCTTGCAGTGAATTTCCAGAGTGTGAGCAATGGGGATGTTAAAGCGCAGATGCTGTTAATCCTGCTCATACCATGAGCAGTCACAAAGTGCAGCATGATTCAATATGACCCAACTAAAATAAAAGTGGTCCAAAATGAACTGTCCAAAATCATCCAGGAAATTCTTCACAAAACTGGAAAATAAATTGACCCAACTGCAAGACCAGTTTTTCTTGCATTGGAATAAAAATGTGCTCCTTGAGTTCTGGTAAGCAACATCTTAATGTCAAAAAACCTCCATAATGTGCAGAGGCTAAATGCAGAACACCACAGAGGAATTTTTTTAGAACTTGATCCTGTTTAAGGGCACATTTGCCAAATTCACACTTGAGTATCCACTTTTACCAAGGATGAAACTGTCCCTTTGATGTCCTAGTGGGAGATGAGAAACACCTTAGCTGCCCACAGGGCTGCTTGGTTATGCTGCACGGACAGTATGCTGGGATTTCATAATTCCAAAAAGAATTTCAGGAGTATACATTGCATTGGAAATCAATAGGGACTTACTTCTGCTACTAAATCCCTTAAGCACTTCTGAAAATTTCATCCTCTGGGGCCTGACATACCTAGTGCTAGACTGAATAAGGAAAGCTTGGAACGCTATCCCTATTATTAAACCAAGAAATTTCACTTTGACTCTATGATTTTGTGCAGGGGTTTATTGGAATTTTAGCTTTTTTCACATTAGCATACAGATATTTATTAAAAGAAAGTATTTTGGAATATTATGTTTAATCTAGTAGCATACAAGGTATAGCTATTCTAAGGTCACTTAGAAAAGCATCAGACTCATTCCTCAGACTCTCAGATACTTTTCTTCTAAGAATTTACTAGTCAAATTGAAAATAGAGCACAGCCCTCTCAACACCTATAACTGAGCTTTATACTGAACTCTCGGTTCCTTTGAGACTACAAATCAACGGTAATTAAATGAACCCCTCAGGCATCTGAGTGACAGCTTAATTATACATGCAGCTACTGCTAAACATGGGTCATTCCACTCTGTAAAAGCTTTTCCCACTAATAAGCAGCATATTCTGAAAAGCTTTTCAGCCCACTCTTCATCAACCTCTTGTCCTGTCCTGAAGTTAATAACACATGATCATCTCCTAACAAGCAGAAAGTGCTTGCCACTACGCTCTGCTTTAGGGAACCTCTTTCAATGGGAAAAAGGAAGGCTCTGGCCTCGGCCACGTTAAGTTCCCCCTGCATCTTTCCCACTAAGACTTAACGAATGTGGAGGGGTCCTGTCCCAGAAGATGAAACTACGTATTTCTTTCCTAACAGCAAATATGGAAGTCCCATGAATGACCAACTTTCAAAAGACAAGCTCCACAGTCAGATATGTATTGAAGAGTTGAATATTTGGTGCCACTCAGTGATTTGAAAAGCCTTAACTGAAATAAACCATACCACTTAATGCTTTGCACTTTTTGTGGGTTGTCTGCCACTCTTTTACTCTTTTCTATTTAAAATCCCAAAATTTGACTCCAAAATTTGTGTGAGCAGTGGCTTCTAGCTTATTTTGAAGTCTAGGTCCTTTATATAAATACTTCTTTGGCCTCTAAGGCAATATAGAAAACGTTAAGATGTTTGTAACTAGACGCCTAATCAACCTGTGGCCAGATTGCAGGAAAAGGCAAAAAGACAACCTGGAATAAGTAACCAGTTGAAGGACAGAAGTGACAATTAACAGGCAGAAGAAAGTACACCGTGGAGGGCACAAGCTGAACTAGAGAAAACTCAACATACGGCTGGTGATAAAAAGTATTAATGGTCTTCCCATAACACAAATCATCTCCTCTAACCTGCTGCTGTTGGCTGATACATTAACAAATGTATTTAATCTAGCCTGTATAAAATTGAAGGAAAAAAGACCCCTAACAGAAGTTCTTGGATATTTTCTTTTGCTGCATCTCCAAGAAAAGTTTGTGAATACATCTCATTTTATTGAGATCACAATGTTCTGATGTGGTTTGCACCTGAAGATCAGATCTTTAAAAGTAGCAAAACAAGAAAGTAATCATGCTTTGATGTGATTATCAAAGGAAAACATACATTTAAAAAAACCCTGGTGCAATAGTTACACCTGGCATGCTCACAATAATTTCGAAGGCTGGGATAATATATTAGGAAGAAATTCTTTACAGAGAGGGTAATCAGACACTGGAATGAGCTGCCCAGGGAAGTGGTGGATTCTCCGTCCCTGGAGGTTTTTAAGATGAGACTGGATGTGGCACTTAGTGCCACAGTCTAGTGGATCAAGGATTGGACTTGATCTCTGAGTTCCTTTTCAACCGTGTGATTTTGTGATTCTGTGATAATAGTCACACACTAGATTCTTCTAAGGTAACACAGTACACACGAATTTATTTGTTAAAGATTACTATTTTCTATATTCTTCTCTAGGTTTAATATCTTAGTGTCTTAATGTTCACTGGGC
The DNA here is from genome assembly GCA_013399855.1 of Oxyruncus cristatus. Taxonomy (NCBI): domain Eukaryota; kingdom Metazoa; phylum Chordata; class Aves; order Passeriformes; family Cotingidae; genus Oxyruncus; species Oxyruncus cristatus. The sequence continues at coordinate 1,175,893 of VXAY01001361.1, read as the reverse complement.
TGATTTATGAACTGAAAAGAACTCAAGTCTAAGTATAGTTCTTTTTTAAAAAAATGTTTCTATTCTTGCCACTGAGAAATAGGCTGAACCTTTATTTCTGCAGGCCTTCTACTGTGCACACATTTTTAGAGTGCTCCTCAGTAGACAAAACTGCTCTGCTTTCTATGAAGTTTGCAGAAAAGAATATATAAAATCCTGCAATTTTAAAACTGAAATGAAGAGAGCTGAAAGCTGCACCTACTGCAAGTGGGATTTTGGTTTTGCGTAGGTGTAGGAGCACTGAAATCCAGCACTGTGCTCTAATTCTACTAGTGCCAAAATGCAGGAAAAGAATTTTGTAATGAGTTGAGGGGTTTTTTTAAAAAAATCTAATTAAACTTAGTTCAGAAGCGACACTGAAATGATAGAATACACAAATACAATGATGGTGTCTCCAGGCAAAAATATTTTTAAGAACAAAGGCTGCTAACTAAATTCCTTAAATACTTCTCCTTAGATACAAGTATAAAGAATGTGCTAGAGTAACCAGTGTCAGCGCCACTGCTTGTCTCTGAAAGCATCAATTCTCTGAAAATTTACCTAAGTGTAACCTCAAGAGATGAACTGACTGCAGAGCATAATTACAATTTCACACGGCAAAGTTGTAGCAGGTTGACTGACCCTGGCTGGATGCCAGATACCCACCAAAGCCATCCTGTTACTCCCTTGCTCAGCAGGACAGGGGAGGGAAAATACACCGAAAGGCTCATGGGTCAAGATAAGGACAGGGAGATATCACTCACCACTTACCAGTACAGGCAAAACAGACCTGACTTGGGGGGATCAACTGAATTCATTACCAATCAAATCAGAGCAGGATAATGAGAGATAAATCTTATATCTTAAAACACATCCCCCAACCCCCAACTTCTTCCCGGGGTCAACTTCACTGCCAAATTCTGTACCTCCTCCCCTGCAGCAGTGCAGGGGAACAGGGAATGGGGGCTGTGTCAGTTCATCACATGTTGTTTCTGCCACTGCTTCCCCCTCAGAGGGAGGATTCCTCATACTCTTCCCCTGCTCCAGTGAGGGGTTTCTCCCACAGGAGACAGTCCTCCATAAAATGCTCCAACGTGAGTCCTTCCCACAGGCCGTAGCTCTTCACAAGCTGCTCCAGCACGGGTCCCTCCCACTGGATGCAGTCCTGCAGGATCAGATTGCTCCAGCGTGGGTCACCTCCACGTGGCCACAAAGTGCTGCCAGCAAACCTGCTCCAGCATGGGCTCCTCCTTAGGGGTCCACAGGTCTGCCAGGAGCCTGCTCCAGCATGGCCTTCACAGGGGGTCACAGTCTCTTTCAGGAACCCACCTTCTCTGGCATGGGGACTTCCATGGTGGACATTTGCTCCACTGTGGAGCTCCATGGCTGTCAGGGACATGGCCTGCATCACCATGGTCACCACGGGATGCAGGGGAATTTCAGCTCTGGCACCTGGAGCACCTCCTCCCCCCTCCTTCTCCACTGACCTTGGTGTCTGCAGGGCTGTTGCTCTCACATATCCGTCCTCCTCTTTCCCAGCTGCTGTTGCACAGCAGTTTTCTCTCCCACCCTTCTCAACTACATTATCCCAGGGGTGCGACCATTATCCCTGATGGGCTTGGCCTTGGCCAGCCCCAGGTCTGTCTCACTGCCAGCTGGCATTGGCTCTGTCAGACACAGGGTAAGTTTCTAGCAGCTTCTTACAGAAACCATCCCTGTAGACCCCTGCTATGAAAACCTGGTCACGCAAATCCAATAGAAAAATCCAAGATGAGTCCAGAATTATCCAATGGTGGGGAATCTGATACTGAAAAACACCTGAAGGACAACACATGGTCATCTGCCACAGCCAGCATGCATTCATGAGGGGAATGTCCTGCTTAACAAACTTAATTTCCTTTTATGACAAGGTAACCCACCTAGCTGACCAAGCAAAAAGCACTTGATGTAATCTTTTAGGATTTCAGTAAAGCTTTCGATACTGTCTCTCAAGATCCTTCTGGACAAAACGTCCAGCACACAGCTGGATAAACACATCATGTGGTGGGTGAGCAACTGGCTCATGGGTCAAACACAGAGGGTGATAGTGAATGGGGTAACATCAGTCTGGTGACCTATCACTAGCAGGGTTCTGCAGGGCTCCATTCCAGGGCCAGTGCTCTTCAACATCTTCATAAATGACTTTGACGCAGGACTTGAAGGTATACTAAGCTTGTTGATGACACTAAATTGGGAGGAGCTACTGACTCCCTTGAAGGCATGGAGGCCCTGTAGAGAGACCTCAGCAAATTAGAGGGCTGGGCAATCAACCAGCCATAAATGATGTTTAACATGGGCAAGTGCTGGATTCCTGACCTGGGATGGGGCAACCCTGGATGTACATACAGAGAGGGAAATGAGAGGCTGGAGAGCAATGACATGGAAAGGGACCCGGGGGTTGAATACGAGTCAACAGTGCCCTGGCACCCAGAAGGANGGCAACCCTGGATGTACATACAGAGAGGGAAATGAGAGGCTGGAGAGCAATGACATGGAAAGGGACCCGGGGGTTGAATACGAGTCAACAGTGCCCTGGCACCCAGAAGGACCAACTGTGTCCTGGGAGGCATCAGGCAAAGCATCGCCAGCCAGTCGAGGGAGGGGATTGTCCCGCTCTGCTCTGCACTGGGGCGGCCTCACCTTGAGTATTGTGTGCAGGTTTGGGCACCACAATATAACAAAGATATTAAGCTCTTAGAGAGCATCCAAAGGAGGGCAACAAAGATGGTGAAGGGCCTGGAGGGGAAACTGTATGAGCAGTGGCTGAAGACAATTGGTCTGTTCAGCCTGGAGGAGACTGAGGGGAGACTTCACTGCAGTTACAACTGCCTCACAAGGGGAAGAGGGGGGGCAGGCACTGATCTTCTTTGTGGTGACCAGTGACAGGACCCAAGAGAATATAAAGCTGTGTCAGGGGAGATTTAGATTAGATATTATGAAAAAGTTTTTCATCCAGAGGGTGGTTGAGCACTGGAACAGGTTCCCCAGGGATGTGGTCACACTACTTGGTGGTAGCACCAGGCCTGCCAGAATTCAAGAAGCATTTGGACAATGCTCTCAGTCACACCTTGGGGCTGTCCTATGCAGGGCCACGAGCTGGACTTCAGTGATCCTTTTGGGTCCCTTCAAGCTCAGGATATTCTATAATTCTAATACAAACAAAATAGAATGCAAAGTTTTGCACTTCCAGTCATAAAAACCTGTTACGAGTTACACTTGTGCACTGCCAGCCAGTGAAACTTGCAATTACAGAAATTTTAGTCTCTTACTTCAGTGCTGCACTAATTATGAATATTTTTCACTGCATGTCACTCTGGTTTCCTTACACCAGGTTTCCACAGTGAGTGTGGCGGAAGTGCTGTACCATGGAAAGATGTCTCTATTTCTGATCATTATAATTCCTTCTTTGTCACTGCATTAACATTGAAATCTTTCATTATGTTACAAATGTTTTCACCTGTTGTTTATTTTTTCCTCTTTTTTTTCATATTTTTTTATACATTCAGAAATTAAGTCTGTTCTTTAGTGGAATTCACCCATGCTTATAAGCCTAAAAGTAAACATACACAAAAATACTGTGGTTTGACACAGTTCCAGAAAGCATGTGAGCACAAATCCAAACTTGAGATAAATCAACAGTTGAGACATTTGCAACTGTGTCAGACATTTAACCCTGTAATTAAATGCCAGATAGTGAATGTTAAAATATTTTAATAATCCTCCCAATTGGACTGCCTAATAAACTGCTTGTTTTGGCAACTGACTGGCTTATCAAGAAAACTCTGAGCAAATTATTTAGCTATCAGGTTACAATAAGCTGAAAAGGAAATGTAACTCTAGTGACAAGTAGAATACCATAAGGCAGTTGGAAGAATTAAAGTGTTAGAACATGCACACCACTAATGTACAGCTGATGAGAGACTTCTCAACACAAACGAAAACTAGGGAAAAATGAAGGTAAATGTTTATTGTGATGATCTCACTTAAAGGCAATAACCCCTCAGGGCTCAAGATTCAACTTAACAAACCATTAGCAACTCCAGCTCTGGAGCGATTATTTCACCCAGGCTCTCACTGTTCACAACACACTACAATTGTGCTCCTTTCCACTGTAAAGCTGTGGCTGACACAGGACACGGCTTCACTACTGAACACAGTAAAAATACCTGGCTAAAGAGCGCAAAGGTAAGACATATGCAGGGAATGTTAAGTTTGGTTTCTGATCTGCTGCTCTGTCTTACGAGGGACAGATCTGATCATCCCCAGTGCTTTGGTTTTCTAAGGACCATACAAACCAAAGGCAGCAAAGATCCTTCAGGTGAGAGGCTTCCATGCACCAGGCAGAGCAGGGGTATGTGTGGGAGCGCTTTTCTCCTTCTGAAAGCTGAGAATAAACCCGTGCATCAGTCATGAAGCCTTCCTGGCAGCGCGTGAGGCACAGACAGATACTTACGGCAGAGGGCTTTCTGCAGCCTGCGGAGTTTCATGGCAGTCCTGTACGCCGAGAACCTGACGTTGTTCAGGTCAGCTGCAGGGGGGCAATATCAAAATAATAGATCAGCTTTACACCTTACAAATAACCAGACTCACAAAGACGTCGCTAAGTTGAACGACAGAGTTATACTTATTGGTTAAAAGAACAGAGGAAAAGTTAGAAACTCTACTGAGCTAAAGCCCTCAAATCTTGACAATCAACCATTCAAAAAGAAAACACTAAATCCTAAAGTGTTACTTCCTTTTGTTCAAAGGCACCGAACTTAAGAGCACTTGAAAGCACAACATCAGAGACTGCAGCCCTGTGTCTGAAAATGCCACAGAGCCTTTCACACCAAAGGCACTATGAGGGAGATAAGACCCTGAAACTCCTCCTTGTCTGCCCAACGCACCAGCCAGACTGAGTGCAGGCAGCCCCAAGAGAAGAGCTCTGCCCAGGCAAAAACAGGTGACTCTCAGTTACTGCTAAAAAAAACCCAACAAACACTTAAAAAAATTACAATTAAACTTTTGTGCTTTCTGCCTAAGCAAGCCCCAGCCATGCCCTGAGATGCAAAGCCTTTCTGGAGAGAAGACCACTCACCCAGCCAGGTGAGTTCCCAGTTCCCACTTGAAAAATGGCAGGGAGCTGATGGGCTGGGGCAGCATCCCAGGGAATGGCACCCCACTAGGAATGTACTGTCTCACATGACTTTTGCTAGAGCTGTCCGCATACATTTAACAAATTATGGACATCAGCACAAGTCCACACTGAATAGTTTAACCACGACTTGCAAAACCTCCCGGGACACTGTGGGGACAAAGACACACCAGACCAGAGCAGAGAAGCTGTCTTCCAAGGGGCACTGGCAGTGGCTGCACTGGGAACCCAGGGGTGTGTAGGGAACACGCTTGTGTGCTACAGCACAGCCAACCCCAGTGCTGGAAAAAGTTGGCTGCTGGCATGCTCCTGGTCCTGTCACCTACCCAACTAATTCCTAGGCACAGACACTCCTGTGCAGCCTAGGCATCATTCCCAAGGGATTGCTTGGCATCTTGTAATTTAAGGGTTTTCTAGCACAGAAATGCACTCGCTGCTTGTGCCAGCCAGTTTCAGCGCCCGACAACACTGCTGAGCGCATTTAATTTACTGATGAAACCCGTGGAGCCTAAGGAACTAATGATGGGAAAGTGTTTAGAAAATTTTAACTACTATGTAAATATAAAAAGAACATTAGGAAAAAAAATGTAGTGGCTCAAAATAAAGGCCCGTGTAGCACAATAAGCTGCCTCTAAGCCTGGCAGACTCTTAGACAAAGAGTATGATGAAAAACAGGGAAACACAAAACAGTTCCTTGCTGGCATATGAGCTGAGGTGCTATAAAGCTGTTTGAAATGTGGTAGCTTGGGTATAACTATCCCAACATCATTTATAATGCTGTACAGGTATAGGTAGCAGAGGGAATATAGTCTCAATTACATTAATTTTAATTAAGCTGTTCTGAATGAGCAATATGAGGTATGATAATTCAGTAGTTCTGTATACCTTAATAAAAGCTGTGGAACATTTCTGAAACACGTCTTAGAGCAGAAAAGAAAGTTTCGACTTTGTATATAATTTCTTTTTCTTTGCACAGCTTCATACACTTTTTTAATGGGCAGTTCCCCTGTGTATTGCTCCTGCCAGCTCTCTCTCTCTCTCACAGTCATCCTAACAGGTCCTTTATGCAGTGTAGAATACAATGAGCAGTTTAAGTAAAGCCACTTAATTTGTCTTAAAGAGAAATTAATAAAGCAGTCTCTCACAAACACACCATGACTTCAGTTACATTTTGTACCCTTGCTGTAAATCTGCACTTGTATTCTGGAAAAGAATATTATGCCTAGCATTTGACAAAAATGAAGAAGCTTTCCCTAAATTTTCTCTGAGTATTGTGAAAAATGCTTATATATTTATTATTTACACTTTCAGAAATGTGAGTAAATAGATATGCATATTTCAGGCCTCAATCAGGGCAGAAAGCACAATCCATGAAGACACTTAATCCTGGAAGTGCTACAGTTTACATCTATATTCCTGTATATGTAATACACACTGAATTTATTATCAACCTTAACGACATAGCTGCCAAGAAGCATCTGCTCTAAATGACAAAGCAGCAATGTCAGGAGCTCATTTTGGAGTCCTCATCTCAGGTTTTGGGGAAGTAGCAGCAATGCTGATCTTTTGGCTCTGCATGTCAAGGCCAAGCGCAGCCGTCGCACATCTCCACTCCCACCTTCGCTGCTGTTACCAGGATCATGCCCAGTTACTGCCCCTGTGTCAACTGCTCACCTCTGTCTTCCTTATGCCACCACCCCCATGCTCCTGACAGACAGCTCTCTTACCAAGTGGTGACAGTCACTTAAGGTCATTGGATCTTAATGATCTCACTCTTCCACACCTTATTCTGGAAAAGAATATTATGGCTAGCCTACAAAACTGCCAGTGGTGTCTTTCCTCCCTGGAGCTACTGGTGGAACAAATGTGTAGCGACGAAGAGAGTCCAAGCCCTTCCCAATTGGGTTCCAAACACTTCCCTTGCTGACGTGACCCCATTTAAACGAACTACAGAACATAAGACGGTTAGGGAATGAGACTTGGACACTGGGCTGGGGAGTACTGGATGTAATGTCACCCCTAATAGCGAGGGAGGGGACTTCAAGTGAAGCAGCACAAGGCACTGGCTGGTCACATGCTAGCTGCTCCTGCTGGGAACAGGGAGAGGAAGGAGTAAGGAGGCTCAAGCAGCAGCAACCTTCAAAAGGCACATGGAAATACCAGTAGGTCCGCCTTCTGTGTGTTCCTGGGGTTTTTTTACCTTTCTGGGTCCTAAGGGAAAAAATGATGCTATCTCCACTCCCAAACAACCCAGTAAAACAGTAAGGACCCACTAAGCCTTGATCATCTTGGAGCAGGCTGGGGAGTTCAATGTACCACACAAGTGTTCCTTCAGCCCTTTCCTCCCACTCCTAAAAGTATGCACCTCCTCGACATCTGAATGGGGTGGTCAGTGGGAAACTTTTCCAAGTTGTTTAACAATACTCCCTCTCCTCATTGCTCAGAACGTAACTTTCAAGCTTTTAACAAAAAAAATGCAAATGCTCAAGAGCATAATCTGTTTATGGTCTGGAACAACGATGCAGTGGAAGAGCTTACCTGGCCCCTGGAAAGGAACAGTCAGCGGAAAGGATCGTGAGACAGTATTTGGTGACATATTTACATGCCACAGCAAAAGAAATCACAATTTTCCCATCACTTGGCCATGAATGACCTCTCTCTTCAAGTAAACACATACCTTTCTATATATAACAACACAGAACAAGAACTACCACATTTATTACAAATGCAGCTTTAATGAAGGGGACTTCAGAGTGCAGATAGGAATAACACAAACCAGAAATATTATGGAAAGATGATCAGATAGTTAAATTCTAAGCTTTTTTGCATAATTCTGCACATTGAGAAATCCCAAAACGCAAGGGCTATGTTCTATTTCTACAGTATTCTAGAAACACCTGCAATTTCATATAGCAGATCCTTTTGCTAGTGGATAATCAGGTAAAAAGCCCACTCATCTGAGAAGCGGTTAGTGCTTCAAATCACCTGCTGGAATATCCCACTGACTACCAACACAGTATCAATAAATAAAATCTTTAGTTTTGGGGTTTTTTTTAAATTCCAGATTTTACATTGAGATATGAGTACTATTTTAAGAGGAAAGGCAGATTCTCATATTCTTGAGTCTTACTGCATAAAATAAATAAAAGCAACACAAAATTAAAGAACAGTAAAATTTTAAAAATAACGTATTTAACAAGAGGTTTGGTGTCCAGCATGAGGGCACATTTGTTTTTATTCTTAAAGAGTCACATCTATAACCCAGACAACAGGTTCTAAGTACGGTGTTAGAACTCAACTGCTTTCCAGGGTAGTTCTTAAACAGATTAACCTCCCTAGAGCTGCTGCAGCTGCTGAGAGTGCTGAGTGACTGGGATGTTCCATTTGATACTGTACTGTCCTGTACAACCGAATAATCTCCCTCAGTGTTTAAAAAAACTCTGGGATGGACCAGACTATCTCCCATCAAAGGCTGTAATGTCATCTCTCTGTAATGTAATCTGAAGGCATCTCAGAAAGTCCTTTCTTACTTGACAGAGGGTTCCTTGTTTATATTATTGACAATATTATTATTATTGCTTTTTCAATTAATGAGGACAAAATACAGACATTTCACTTGATTTTATGGACAGCAATATTCTCACTGTCTGGACTCCATCTAATTGAAATGAGCAGCTTACATGCTTCAGGTGATAACAGTAAAATTTAGCAAGTTAACAACGAAACTCTTTCAAAGAAATTAGATGTCATCAGGTCAAATCCTCATCTTCATTTGATAAGGTTTACAGAGTTCTGAGGGTCTTATTACTCTCAGTTGCAAGGAAAGAAAATGTAAACCTAGAGTGATGTACCCTGAAACCTGAAAGTCTTACTCAACCATAGCTTGTGACATGCTCATAGACTGCTCATAAATACACTGCCTGCAGTGGATAACTTATTTTGGAAATTACATGTCACTGTTGTCTCTGAAAATAGAGGTTAAAAACTGTTTACTGGACAGTCCTGAACAGACCATAATTCCACTACCAGCCACTAAGCTTTCACGTTTCATCAGATATTTAATGGCACTCTTGACTTTTCAAGAAGCTTCATCTCACATTGTTTCAATATAGCTGAAATTCCCTGACAGGCTGATAACAATGCTGGGTTTCTTCCTGCTTCCCAAGACCTGGACCTAAATCTTTTAACGATGCCCTACAGTGACATATATTGCCTCTTTAGGAATTGTAATTTTAAAATGCAAATGAGACAAATGCACAAAGGAAGGAAATTAATCAAGTAACACTGCTTAATATCAGTTGAGTCTCGGCCATTGACTTTTATTATAACAATAATTAATGCTATCATCTCCACTGCTTTGATAATAAATAACAGCAAACTGTTATTACACGTACAGCTCAACCACTCTGCATGAAACAACACAACATGTTGTACTAGACCTGTCCCACTGAGTGAAAAAGCCAATAGTGTCTCCGCAAATTAGCAAGTGGGAGGTACCCAGGACACCACAATAATGCTTCTGATTGCATCTGGGCCAAGTGGCTGAACACCTCAGCATGTGTCAGCATCCCTGTAACCAGACCAACTGACATGTAATGTCTTTTCTTCAGCCAGAAAACCTAAATGTGTAAGAAAGTATATGATGTACACCTGGGTTACACCCCGTTATGGGTTTGGGATGTGAGTGGAGTTCGCAGTCAGAAACCCTTCATACATGCTAGAGGAGAAGCAGTCATACTAGCAAATCCTAAAATAAATAAATTACAAGCAACTTCAAAAAATATTAATAAAAGGTGTCCATTTGCAAACCAAGAGTGCAGTTATCTTAAGCAAAATGTTCCCACACCGGTCACCAATTCCATAACAGGACATTACTTCACTCTCTCTAGAATACCCTCCTTCACTGCTAATACACCTATGCTTTCATTTTCAAGGGATGCAAGCTTAAATTCTACCATTTAAGTTCTACCTCTCTGCCATAAGCTTATTGTCTGTTACATGATGCTGCATAGGATGCAATCACACAGTTAGAAAGATGACCTGCTCTAGGTCTGATTACTATCCAAGGCTGACAGAACCCAACCAATCCTATTGTCTGAAATGAGCTTGAAAAGAACATTAGTGAATAAGAAACCTTTAAAGAAAGGTCATATGTACTGGCCATATCACTGGATTTCAGTAGAAATCAGTAGAAATCAGATGATTGATGTATGCAATAGGCACGGGTCTTACTAGTACAAACACAGAAAACAATTAGTTGAATTTGAATAAAACCTCATAATAAAGGTATGATTTAGAAGTTGCTAATAAAAACTGTAACAACGGCAAGGGGCAGTTAAGCCTCTTCAGGCAGCATTTTAGAAGGACAAATTAAATAGACAAACCAAAGAGGATGACGTTTATCCGCTTTGGTCACTGGGAGTCAAAAGCTCACATTGCTGCACCAGAGTAGCCAGCCACAAGACCAACACAGCAGCTGCTGCCAGAAGCCCAGAGGAGGCTCAGAGGTTCCTTCCAGCATTCTCCCACCTTGTGTTAAGCAACTCTGACATTTCTTTCACATAATCCACAGAGAACTGGCCCCCACAACCCTCCAAATTAAACGGAGAGCTGTCACCAGTGCACTGCGGCCTGCAAGGGGGAGGGTGGTTTTCACCCTCTTGTCTTGCCTTGGTGGATTAGGATTGATAAGCAGATGCACACGGCAACATTTCTGACTGCACCCTGCCACTGCAATTACTGTTCAAGGTGACACTAATGCACCTTGAGGAGACTCGTACTGACATGACATGGAAGTCTGAAGGAAGGGGACACTCACAGTATGGCATGGCAGAACAAGTCCTCCTGGGCCATCGCAGCAAAGCTTAGTCATTTTCAGTTTAAAGGCAAAATACCACTATTCTGAACTAATCTGCCTGACATCAAATGTTCACTGATGTTCACAGAAGATAAGCTGAAAAAAATTAAGCAACTCCAGAGCACTTTCATTCCTGCTCTTCCAATCTCTCCCCGTATGCAAAGGCCCTTGCCCCCCAAGACAGTGAAGTAACACAAATTATCTTTTCAGTGATGCCCTGCAGTCATCATGAGGATGAGAAAATCTGTAAGGGGTTTGTAAAAGAATGGTGTAAAAACAGCAGATCTGCTGCAGAGGAACTACTTTAGGAAAGAAAAGCAGCTGGAGCAGTTCTCAGCACTTGGAAGATTTTCAGATGGAAGTTAGAAGAAAATGGGAGTGGCTCGTAATGGTGTAAATACAAACCAGGGGATGTCTGTCAGCCTCTGAACCTTTGAGACTCACCAATTTTTATTACTTTTCCTATCTCAGCATTTATTATTTCTCTGTTTTTGTAATTCATATGATTCCTTCTTATTTAATCTACACCATCTACTGCCTGTTGCCACTTTGACTAGACATTAAACAACAATTAAGTAATTCAATATAGACTTTTTTAATGTAACTGTAAGTAGCCATAACTTTAAATGAAGAGTGAAAATTGTCCAACTTGAGTAAGGAGTAGATGCTTCATTAAAACTGATAAAATGCTACGTTGTTTTAAATAATAAAGAGCAGTCAAGAACAAGCGTTTTAGTATCTTAAAAGGAAAAGCTTATGTTAAAAAGAACAGCCAGTTGGAAATTTTTGATACACATATTAAATTTCAAATGAAGTATTTCACAGTTATTATGGATATCTTTATAACCAGCAATATTTCAGCAAAGGAACTCAAAGAGAATTTGAGAATACTTCCTTCATGGGCAGATTATTTTACAATTTCTTCCTATGGGTTCTTCCTGCAGTCTCTGATGCAGTTCTATTGAAGACAGGATACAGGACTTCCTCAACCGACCATCTGATCACTCAAAAGTGTACACAGCACATTCCCACCTTCCTTTATTACTACCAAATAATGCTCCCAAGTAATTTAGCTTCATTTTTATGAAGCCAAATCACTAAAGACACTAAAGTATGACACTTGAAATTCACCTATTTTAGCAAAATATAATGCAGCAATTTGTAGGTGTGTGAATTGGATATGTGAAGATTAAAACTGTTATTGCTCCTCTTTGTTAGAGAAGTGTCTCTTGCATCTCAAAGACATAGGCAGATAAGAAACATTACCTTGTGCCAGGATGCAACTTCCTCATTCACTTAAAAAAATTAAGCTTTTAGTAATTTGTAAGAATTTAAATTAGACATAAGCATCCCCTAGCAAATTATAAAATACTGGCATGTAGAGAGAGCTACATCACAAAGCACAATAATTCCCTACAGGCTAAGTGTAGGAGTTGGAAAATGGAAATGAAAACTCTTGACAGCATTGATGTACTTGGTCTCACTTTTTTACATTTACCCAGATTGCAGAATTCATGTTTTCTACCAGATTTTTAAAATGCATACATACTAAGCTCTTTACTAGTTTGTTCATATGAATGAAAGGCAAAATTTGGATCTTAATGTGGGGTAAAATAATAGGATCTAATGAGTATGCAGTACAAAATCGACTTTAATAACATCTTCTCAGATAATATATTACTGAACAGTCTGAAAAGACTTCAAACATCCCATTATTACCGTTTTGACCTGAGGCAAAGCAAAGCACTGAAAATACATCAAGGGTTCTGTTCAAGGACTAAATGGGTTATACTTGTATTATGCATTTTGTGTGAGAGTTAGGCAATGATGATTACACCCAGTTCAAAAATAAAATAAAATAAATCAGTAGGTTATTCAGTAGCACTTTCATCAAAGCTTCACATATGTGGCATTGCACAAAGAATCACCTTGTCTAATCTGTTTTGTACATATATATGGACACCTCAGTTTACTCAGAAAAATACACGTTATTCATCCTTTGCTAAAGTCAGTGTTGCATCCATATTAATGAGTATTTGGTCTCAGCTCCAAAAGAAATAAAACTAGCCAGACAGAGGACTGCTTTTTTGGACATTTCTTGCTCCTGAAAAGGAAAATAGCAGGAGAAAAAAAAAGCTCACAAGTAAGTAAGAAAAAGAAACAAAATCTGCCTGAACATGTTCCTTCTTTATGCAGTAAGAAGTAAGGCTATCTTAAACTCCTGACATTTGGGTGGTACTCACAGTAATAAAACTCAGTTAAAGTAAATGCAAACTGACTTCAGCAGTCACACGTCTTCTGAACTGCTGACCTGAATCCATCAGGACACTTTTCTCCCTTATTACCTTTTCACTTCTTGATATTCAAGAGTACTCTAGCTGAACGAAGAAACTAACAGAAGAAAAGCAGTTGCAACAGGACTTTGGGTCTGACCAACAACAGTATCGGAAATATCACGCAAACCCTGGATCAAAGGCGGCTGCAGAGTCAGAGTGCAGTTCAATTAACAAGCAACTGTTTGAAGACCTACCTGTATTAAAGGGATGCCTGCATGTGCAATTACTGCTTGTCCTGAAACTTTTAAACCACTCACTTTAAGAGCAGAAATATAAAGACAAACAGGCAATACATTATAATTAAACGGCAAGTCAATGCTTGTCTTCTTTTGCACTTGGTTGGCCTGATCTTATACATTGTATATCACCTTTTGGCATACAGAGCTGTATTCTGGTTAATTTTTAAACAAACTGCTGCCACACTGCTAATGCTATAAGGAAACAAAAAATCTTCACACTGTCCCGTTTCACTTTATCATATCAGTTTTCTTAAAGAATTTTTAGTATGCCTTTAACTGCAGAGCACCATAGAGATACCTGAGTTACCTTGAAATAAGATTATACTGGCATAATTAGACTGTTTTCAACAGCTAAACTAGAGTTTAGCAGGTGATAATTTAAGCTATTTTTCACCATGGTAAATAAGCCTGCACTGAATGCTACATTTGACTGTCCCAGTGCTCACACTGGCTTGTTCAAAGCTGGTTTATATACATGTGCTGAAAAAAGGTAACCTTCTTTATGAATGTAACATATTCACTGATATTTCTTTCACCGAAATAGCTTAATTTTTATTATATCCTCCATTAGTTATTAACAGAACCATTAAAAGCAAAGAGTTAGCTATTAAATGATCTGCCAAGCAGCCTACACTAGAGCATAGATTAACCTATTTTATCTTATAGATGTGCTTCTGTTAATAAAATCCAGAGCTGCTAAAATATGGAAAAAACCCCCTCCATCAGAAAGGCACATCTGAAGTCATAATAAGCATGCAATTTGGGTATTCAAAATGACATCATGACAGCTGCTATGCCTTCTAAGTATTGAAAGTGCTTTAAAAATAAAGCAGTGGTAACACAGTTTGGCAAATTGCTTCAATTGGCTTCCCACCATCCAAAAGTCAACATTAACAGCAGCTTGGTTTGATTTTTTTCATCTGCCTTTTGTAAAGCAGATTAGACAGTGAAAAGATTCAGGATTTTTTTTTGTTTTAAATTCTGTCCCAGTCTTTCAGTAAGAGTTTGCAACAATACACCCAAATTACTCTGTAAACCCAGCACACAGTCCTAACCTGGTAATTGAAGTACGATCTTTTTCTACGGCGTGTTTGAAATGTGTTACTATGCCTCATATATTCCCCTTGCAGAGAATTTTAACCTTGATAAAAACACTTTCTCTGTCTTTCTCTGTCAGTTAATTTCAGTTTATTTCCACTGGAAAAAATCTTTGCCTTAACAATTCATCCAACTGAGAAACCCCCCCCTCCCCGAACATCTGGTAGAGATGTCTTACCTAATGACTGGTAAAGCTCAGTCATCTTGGGATGATCCCAGCAGGTCGTTTGCGTCTCATGGCTACAATACAAAACATGACAGTTAGTAAAGTAAAATTTCTCTCTCCATCTCACAGCAAGCAACGCAGGTTGCACATCAGAGCACGGCGCTAGAGCGCTACCCACATCCTGGGCTGCTCCAGAGCAGGTTCTCAGCAGTGGCAGGCATGTCTTCTTTCAACATGAAGCACTAACTCGGAGCACTTTATTTAGGCAAGGGCTCATGAAACAAAATTAAAAGTAGTGCTAATATTAAAAATCAACAAGTATTCAGATATGTCCATGTTCTGAGGAATTTGTAAGCGCAGTGATCAGTTCTAAAGAACTCTTTGTTTTGTACAGGTTATTCTCTGGTTGCTCCAAACTAGAGGACAGACATTTGAAAGGGCTTCATTCTTAAAGTATTTATGGGAACTATGACCACATTCTGAGATCCATGGCATTTTTGATCTGCTTTCCCTTACACGCTCTCCCAGTGCTTTCCCATATGGAAGGTAAGAGTTATCCAAAGCAGCAAAACTCCAATCTTTCCTTTCAGTCCAGAAACCTGCACTAAAATCCCCGTGCAACAGCCAAGTGATCCACCACAGTTCACATCACTTCTCAGGCCAATGCCTCGCACCCTCTATTGACAGTCTCTTTTGGCAAAGACTCTTGGCTGCTCCTCTTTTTCCCTGGGACTCCCAGGCCCTTTCCCTCGCCCCGGAGGTCCCTGTGCAGTGTCAGGCAGCAGAGCTGTTGGGAAGCCAGGGGAAAGCTAAAGCGGGTTATGAAACGCTGCAGTATGACTAGAATGTAAATTGGACAGTCTCTGCATTGAGGGGAGCAGCCTCCAGCTTTGCAACACAACATGTTGCCGAAAGACAGGCAGCGTGAGAAAGCCAAAAGAATGAAGTGTTAGCGGGTGTAGTAGCAACTCACGTCTCCTAAGGTTATACTTTTTATGAATTTGTTTTTTAATGACAGCACAGCTAACATGATTATGTTTCTATTAATGTAGAAGTCTTGCTTATCTATCCTGTAGCGAATAAAGTCCTGTTCATACAGAATTCAGCCACATTAAAAGATAACCACAAGTCTCCATTAAAAAAAAAATCTGGAATGCGTATGTAGCATACAGTTGCTAGCAAACACACTGGTCATTTCTGCACTTAAAAGCAGACATTAGGGTTTCAACACGCATGCATCGTTTGGGAGAAAATATGCAGGAGAGCAGGACCTGATCCACAGAGCTGTGGAGCTCCTGGAGCACATACCTCCCAGCTCCAAGAGATTAAACCACCACCCAGCAGCACCTGTACACCCAATTGTGCCCTGAAACACTGGCAAGGTTGTTTTAGAGAAAAAACGTTCGTTGAGTTCTCATTTTGAGACACTGATGTTCCCAATGCACATTTATCCTTTACAGTCTAAGAAGAGGGACAACTTTCAATGAATCACTTCAACCACCACCCCTACTCATGGAAAAAAGAAAATCGTGACACGTTTCTTAGTGTGATTTAATTTTGGCCTTAAAAGACAGGCTATTTATTTGATCCACGTGAATACTTTACTGCCCCAGTAACCTCTATATGTTCAGCAGCTTACTATATATATTTCCAGATTTTCCTCTGTAACTGCAAGGAAGAATGAAAGGGATCACAAGCATTAAGAAGAAGGAAAAAAAACACTGCCATAGCACTGCCCTACTTGAGCACAGGCTTTTAAACAAGCCCTGTCTCATCAGCCTCAGCATTCCCACCCCTTCCCAATTCCTGCAGTGGCTGAAGGCATTGAAAGAGGGAGGAGGACACCAGAAGAGCAAAAGCAGACTTGTTCTTTGCTCTGTTAAAAATGAGTCCTGCAAAGGGAGGTGGCTGCAATTGCATTCAGAAATCTCAGCCTGGTCTGGGTTTGTTTTGCCTTTTGTTTTTTTTCAATTCCCAGAAACTGGGCAGCTTCAAGTGAAAATCTATGGATCTGAGCCACCTACACCCAAGCCCCTCCATTTCCCACCTTGCTTGGGTATGGGCAGGTTTTGCAGCGAGAATGTAACACCAGAACTTTTTACCATATCCTCCAGGTATAAAGTCTGTTTTTGAAGAGAAACATAAATAGTTTTGTTCACACATTCAGTTCCTAGAAACTCAGCCACCTGACGCCTCTGCTGATACAACAGCAGTCCAAAGGAAAAGAGGAACGAAGAGAACTCATGGTACAAGAACCTTGTAGCCAGGGATGTCACGACTCAGGTGAATGGGCTGCAGACCCAAGCAAACATTCACACTCACAGACCTGGGCTCGCAGTTTGTTTTCACCCAATGTCAATCCCGTATCAGTAATTCCAGAGGCACGAGCTTGGCTGCCCTGGCTTGCTTTCTGGGAAGCCCCAGAAGTGGTGGATATTTGAACAGCAACTGTACCATGGTTTGTATGCCAAATCATGCAGTAAAAATGAGAAAAAGAACTTACGCAAACAGTTACAAGAAACATCTGAAGACAACCTGCCGGACTTTCCATATGAAATTAGTCAGACCCATATTGTTCTATGGATAAACTAGACCACTTCAGACTCCATAGCTGCTACCCTGGCAGCCTTCAAAGAAATTGTTTCCCCATGAAAATATTTAAAAGCCATTGGATATCTGGCAAAGGTAAATACAGAGAGGATTATAGAATCCCAGGCCTGTGAGGGATAGAGGAACAAAAGGATCATCTTAGTGTGAAAAACTAGTATGGTAATCACTAATCAACATGACATAGATGAGCTGAATTTTTTACTTTCCTGTTTTATGGTAAGGCCTAACCACATATCAGTGAATTTAGTGTATATGGTTTAAGCTTATGGAATTCACTATTCCTGAAAATACCTAACTGCTTTCCTAAGACCTTTTAAATAAAATTTCCATTGCCAAAGAAACATTGGACTCCAACTGTTTTCAGATATTTTAATACCAGGAACCCCAGATCTCTCCTCATGGTGTAAGATTAGTTATCTTGAAGATGTGCATTTTCTAAGGAATGATTTCATTAGCTTCATCTACAAGTGACGAAGACTGAACTTGCAGGGCAGGTACATTACCCCTTTTGCTTTATTTTTAAACTTTGTTGCAACTTAAAGGAAATATTCCTTTCCTTAAGACTACAAAAGTCAAGGAAGTAGAGACCCTAAGTCTTTGCCCCACCACCTTCCCAGCAGTGACTACCCGGAGTGTCCCACACCAGGTGGTGCAGCTGCCCTCGGCAGGGATCACCCATCTGGTACCAGACCCGAGGATGGGCTGGCCAGCTGTCAGCACACCTCGATGCTCTTGCAAAAAAAAAAAGCAAGGGCTTTGAAGTGAACTGAACCTTGGTGGCTGTGATTTCTGTAGAGGTTGAGTGCCCATACCGAGGCAGGGCAGACTTTGCTGGTACTTTACATGCAGAACACAAGAAGGCTGCAGATATTTCGCTCCAGCTAAAAGGCGTTCGCCTCCCAACGTTCTCAGCTCGGAAAATTATCAACTATTCTGCACACAAGGGCAGCTCCAGGAAAGGTTAGATTCCATCAGGGCTATTCTTCATAAGCCTCTTTGCCATTTTCAAAGGCCACTTAATTGTGAGCTTTAGGGTTGGACCGGTGGGGGAGGATTTGTGTGTATGCCCTTATTGTGAACACCGTCTGAAGTGAAATGCCAGCTCAGCAGTTTCAGGCAGCCTCAACCACACTTGGGAATGCTGTAGCATCCTTAATAGATCTGCAGTAAAGTGTTTGCCAGAGTTTCAAACTCCGGTGAACAAGGCCCTTTACAGCCTGTCAGGAAGACATGTAAAGTATAGTGCAAGTCCTCTCGACTAGCACCAGCTGAAGCAGGGTGAGAGTATGTGCTTTTCCTACGAACCACCAACACAAAAAGGCATCAATGCACACAGTCAGCAGTTCTGCAATACTGCACATGCTCAGGGGATACAATCTGCAATTTGGCTCCACAGTTAGGTCAACTTAATTGATCACTAGCTTTTAAATCATGGGCATTCTGCAACAAATAAAAATATAAATGCGCTCACTTGGCTTATTTTCCTCTTTCTCACCTGACTTGAGCTGCAAAAGTGGAAAGGAAATTAAAACCAGGCCTGGAAAGGAGACGAGCAGCAATGGCTAATGGTGACATCTAGGCATGGGTGTGACTGGTACACTAAATACACTGATAATTCAGTGGGATGAAAGCATAGTCTTCACTTGAAACATCCTTTGGGAACCGCAGGACCACTTCATTAAAGGATGATTATATTATATTAGCAAGGATAATTTTTATGTGAAGAATTCTGTCACACCATGCCTGTGTGAACTCCTCTGTTCCTGCCAACAGCAGGGAGATTTGTCTCTCATCGCTGTCAGCAGAGCCAATAACACACAGGATTGGAAACTTGAAATCAGGAGATGATATCCAAACTGACACGCTAGCTGAATTACAGTGCCCTTGTTATAACTTGATCAGTTTGGATAAAATACAGTTATTTTATCTTCATTCCTTTTATATTACTTCTGAGCAGCACCAGCAGCAGGAGTGGAAAGCAATGCTCCCCCACACCCAAATTCCTGCACAAATCCCCCCCCAAACATTCCTGCACCAGCCATACCATAACATTCACAAATCTTTTAACTGTTTTTGATTGCATTCCTTCTCCCTCACCCTTTTTTTAAAAAAACAAAATATATCTGGGATTAGATCTTGTGTATTCGCTGCTCAGCTCCAGAACAGAATTTTAGGTTGCAGCTGCAGAGTCCTTTTTAAACTCTTACAGCCCTCTTCATTGGTGGTACCAGAGCCAGTTCTGCTGCACTTCTTCCCACACCCTTCATTAGAAAATGTGACATGAATTAGATGTGCAAATGCATAGATATGCATAGAATAAGAAATTCTATCATGTAGCAATAAATAAATAGTTACATATACTGACAAAAAAAGTGCCAAAATTATAGTGATATTTTACAAAGCACTGAACCGATCCATTTTCAAACGACACAATTTATAATACTTCTCACCTTCTGGCTTTATGAGGAATAAAATGTTACTCCAACCACCTTATGACTGTTGTCAAAAAGCCAAAATAAGCATGATAGTTGTTTGGATTTTACTAAACTAACCTAAATGCAACTGAAAGAGTTTGAATGAACAGACATTACCTTTCATTTAAAAGAAAAATGTTTTCATCAGCAGAAGACAATGATTGCAAGGAAGATTTAATATTTTTCTTTTTACAGTGTTTCATTAATTCCTTTGATAAAACAAGTTACTGCTATGGAAAGTATTAGCAATGTAAAAAGGTGGCACTCCTTTGTGCTTTACAAAGGACTACTGTTTTCATCTGTAAATCTAGAGACTACCAATCTGTGCAGAGATTATTTCTGTTTAAGCCAAGGATCAGCGTCCCTTCAGCAGGAATTTGACTTTAGCCTGTTTTATTGGCTTTTGCGAGATTTATCAGACTGCTGAAGGCAGGCACCAATACATATTAAAGTTTCTTGCCAATACTGGAAATGAATAGTAGGAGAAGGGCAAATATCAGCTGTCAAGTACTGAATAGTAACTCTTTTTTTCTCCCTTGATGTTAAACATTTATTTTGTCCGCTCTGTCAGGGGCAAAGATTCGCGCTCAGTGGCTTGGGCTGGGTGAGCCTTGCCCCCCCGGCTTGTCACTCTCCGCTGATCTATTTGCTTTCCAAAGCCTATCCTCTCTGCTCCTGCCAAAGCAATTTCACTGCAGGGTCTTGTCAAATCCAGGCTCAGACAAGCGACAGCCCTGAACAATTTCTTAGTGCTAAAAAGGTCAAAGAACCCAGATATAAGCAGGTTTCCCGTTTCCTCAGTTATGTACACACACGCCTGCAAAAACCACCTCTCTGCCCAACTTCAGTTCAAGGCGCAGGCTGGGGACACCGGTGGTGTCCCGGGCTGCAAGACGCTTTACAGCAGCTATTAAAAGGCAATATAAGGTGCCATACAGCAATAAGAAATACAGCACTTGCAGTGCAATAGCCCGGAGGGAATCCCCTCCCAACATCTTCTGCCTATTAACTTGAAACATTACTTCTAAGCATGAAATTACGGGGGCGGGGGGGAGGGGCGGAAGACAAAAGAAAAAGAAGAGCAAGCCATACACCCCCAAGCACGTTTGTTTTCAGGAATTCCGCCGGAGTTCACGCCCGACCCGAGCTGCCCCATAGGCGACGTGCCAGGCAGGTAACGCTGCGCAGCACCGCGCCACCCCCAAAAAACCGCGGGCATCCCACACAGCTGTGATTCCCTGGCTCGGCTCTCCGCCCCCCGAGCCCGCACCCGCACAGGTACAGGTACAGGTACAGGTACAGCCAGGGCACAGGTCCGGGCACAGGCACGCGTGCGTGCGGGCTCACCCCGCCATCTCCTACGTGTGCCAATGGGGCGCATCCAGCGCCCAACGACGGCCTCGGGAGCGGGGACAAGCGCCGAACCGAACGCGCCTTTCAAGTTCCCCGAAGAAACCCGGCGCCAAGTTGAGATTTTTCGGTGTAAGAGATGACAGGCTCCGCCGCCGGTGCCGAGGGCGGCCGGACACGCCGCCGGCACCGCCGCGGAGCGCGGGGTGGCCCCGGGGCTCGGCGGAGCCGCCCCCGCCGCACCTGCCGCCCCGCGACCCCGCATCGCCCTTACCCCTGGAGCTGCTCCCTCATGGCGGCGGCTGCGGAGACAGAAACAGCGCGTCCGCCCAGCCCCGCCGCTCAGCGCCACTGCGGCCGCCCTGCCGGCAGGGAGGGACGGCGGGAGGGAGGGAGGGAATGAGGGAGGGATGGAGGGAGACAGGGAAGAAGGGAGGGGACGGCGCTGCCC